>BLBF01000031.1:19940576-19954783 GCA_015471245.1 Laticauda colubrina | reverse complement strand
TCAGTTCACATAAATCAGTCCGTTGTTGTCTCTCCCGTTCGAGCAATGCAGTCTTGCTTCCAAGCAGTAATCAGGGATCATCAAAGCCAGAGAGAGAGCGAGCAAGCTGTAGCCTTGCTACTTTTATATGGTTTTCATAACCACACCCACAGTTGCTATTTTACAGTTAAAGCTGCATACACTAACTATGATTCATAGTTAGTATTTCACCTAAAACAGTTAGGGTGAACAATGTTATCCCTAACATTAACATCGTTGAGAAAGTCCAGAAATATTTCACAAGAAGAGTTCTCTACTCCTCTACTCGTTGAAGAATACCTTATGCTACCAGACTCAAAATTCTCGATGTAGAAAACCTCGAATTACGCCGTCTTCAGTCCGATCTAAGTATGTTATATAAAATCATACATTGCAATGTCCTACCTGTCAATGAATACTTCAGCTTCAACCATAACAACACAAGAGCAAACAATAAATACAAACTCAAGGTTAATCGCACCAAATTTGATTGCAGGAAATACGACTTCAGCAACAGAGGGGTCAATGTCTGGAATACTCTACTTGACTCCTTGGTTTCTTCCCCAAACCCCAAAAACTTTAACCTTAGACTATCTATTGTTGACCTCACCCCTTTCCTAAGAGGCCTGTAGGGGGCGTGCATAAGCCAACCAACATGCCTACTGTCCCTGTCCTGTTGTTTTTTAAATATATTTTTTATTTTTCTTATATGTATCCATGTATTCATAACTATGTTTTTACATATACCTATTATCTTATAAGTAATTGACAAAATAAATAAATAAATAAATAAATTTTACCCGATATATTAGCCACACTGGAACTCTTCATTGTTAATATGATATTCTGGAATATTGAGGTAGATGGATTTTTCAAGGATGATTCATCCTTCCCTCCTTCTTTTTTTTTTTTTTAGCAATTTTATTAATTTTCTACAAACAGACAAACGTACAAAACATTAAAAACATCTACTCTCATATATACTTCCGGTGTATCGGTTGGTTCATCAGTTTTGTGCATTCATTTTATAGTGTCAATTACAATTATATTGCATAACCACTCATATTGTCAATTCATGTTCTAATATTACCAAAAAAAAATAAAAAAAATCTTTTTCTGACTATACTTTTAATCATTCATGCTTTGAGAGATAACAATACTTCAAACAGTTTATTCTATAACTTATCATATAATCATAACAAATCAATCCTAAAAACCCTTCATATATATAATACTAATGCTCTATTATTGTATTTTATCATCTAACCATTGATAAAAAAACCCCAAATTTCATAAAATTGTTTATCTTCTTGTTCTCTAATTTCAAATGTCAATCTACTCATCTCAGCACATTCCAATATTTTCTTAATAATTTCTTCCTGCAATGGTATTTTCTCATTCTTCCAATTTTTAGCAAATACAATCCTAGCCGCTGTTAATACATTTACAATCAAATATTTCAAGTCTTTATTATATATATCAGGTAAAATTCCCAATAAAAAGATCTCTGGTTTCAAGTCTATGTGTTTCTTTGTCATTTTTTCCAACCACATGTGAATTTTAGTCCAATATTTTCTGGCATTCTCACAAGTCCACCACATATGATAGTATGAGCCAGGTATCTGATGACATTTCCAACATTTTTCAGATTTGTTCTTGAATATTCTTGCTATTCTTGTCGGGGGGAAGTGCCACCTGTAAAACATCTTATACAAGTTTTCTTTATATGCTATTGACATTGTCATTTTATAATTTTGAGACCACAATTTTTGCCATTGCTCTAAATCAATCCCATATCCAAAATTCTTCCCCCAAGCAATCATAGTTTCTTTAACTTGTTCTTCCTCTAGCTTAATTCCCAATAAATAACCATATAACTTTTTAGTCACTTTCTCATCAGTACCCATCAATATCTTATCTAAATCAGTCTGTTTATCATAGAATCCTTCCGTTTTAAAATCTTCAAGATATCTTGAGTGTATTTGCGCATATGAAAACCAATTCATCCTTATACCTTGTTCCTCTAAGTTTTGGATCGTTTTAAGTCCACCTTTTCATCCAACAGTTCCCCATATCTAACTGTTGTTCCTTTTTATAGATCATAGGATAGGAAAATGCTTCAATAGTCGATAACCAAACTGGAATTTTCAAGTAACATTGTTTTTTTATCTTCTCCCAATTTAACCACAAAGACTCCCGTATATAATGTCTTCTGAAGTACCCCTGTGTTTTAGTTCCCTTGTACCATAAAAAAGCATGCCAGCCCAACAGTAAATCATGTCCTTCTAATGTCAACAATCTATGTTTTCTTAATGTTATCCATTCTTTGACCCACATCAAACTTGCAGCTTGATAATACAATTCCCAATTAGGCAGGCCAAAACCTCCTCTAATTCTAGCATCTTGCAAAAGCTTTAACTTTATTCTCGCTTTTTTACCTTGCCATATAAACTTCAACATAGTTTTATTTAAATCTTCAAAATAGTCTTTTCCAAGTCTAATAGGTATTGTTTGAAAGAGAAATAAAATTCTAGGTAAAATATTCATCTTAATTGTTGAAATTCTCCCTATTAATGACAATTGTAAATTTTCCCATTTCTTCAAATCTGTAATTATCTGTTGTTTGAGTTTAATATAATTATTCTCTTTTAATGTGCTACATCTTGCTGTCAAGTATATCCCCAGATACTTAACCTTATTTGTAACTTGAATTTTCAAAAGATCTGTCAGTTCTTCTCTTTGTCTCAATAACATGTTTTTTGTCAAAATCTTTGTTTTATCTTTATTTATTTTCAAGCCAGCCATCTCACCATATGTCTCTATCTTTTCCAATAACTTTGGAGCGGTTTCTAACGGGTCTTCCAGAATAAAAGCTAAATCATCAGCAAAAGCTTGTAGTTTAAATTCTTCCTTTTTAATTTTCATTCCTTTTATATTTTTGTCATCTCTAATATTTCTATTCAACACTTCCAAAGTTAATATGAATAACAAAGGAGATAGGGGACATCCTTGTCTTGTGCCTCTTCTTATATTAATAAGATCTGTAAATTCTCCCTCCATCATTACCTTTGCTGTCTGTTTATTATATATGGCTTCTATTGCTTGAATAAATTTTCTGGCAAAGCCCATCTGTTCCAATAGTAATAACATAAATCTCCAGTTCACGTTGTCAAATGCCTTTTGAGCATCTAGGAATATCAAAGCCATTTGTTTTTCAGGATGAGCCTCATAATATTCCAAAGTATCCAAAATTACTCTCATATTGTCTCTCATTTGTCTCTTTGGCAGAAATCCATTTTGATCTGGATGAATAAAATTATTTAAATATTTTTTCAGTTTTCTGCTAAGATTGAAGCAAAGATTTTATAATCTGCATTCAATAAGGAAATAGGTCTATAGTTCTTAATTTGCAACGGGTCAGCCTCTTCCTTTAAAATAAGTGTAATATAAGCCTCTGACCATGTTTTGGGTGTCATCTTCTTTAACACAACTTCATTCATAATTTCTAACAATGGGGTGTTCAATGATTCTTGAAATTTTTTGTAGAATTCTGCCGGAAGCCCATCTGGACCTGGTGCTTTCCCATTATTTTGTCTTTTAAATGCTTCATTTAATTCCATCATTGTTATATTGCTTTCTAACATTTCTTCAGTCTCTTTAGGTATCTTCGGTAAGTTAACATTCTGTAAATACTGTTTAATTTTTTTCTCATCAATATTCTCTTGTTTATATAGTTGTCCATAATAATCTCGAATAATTTCCTTTTTCTCCTTATTACCACAACAAACTTGACCTTGATCATCTATTAGTTTCAATATTTTTCTTGATTCCTTCTCCTTTCTCAGTTTATATGCTAACCATCTACCTGGTTTATTTGCATCTTCAAAATAATTCTGTTTAGAATTTCTAATTTTCTGTGCCAGTTCTTCTTTCTCTATTAATTCCATTTTATGCTTAATTACACCCAGTTTCAATTTAATATCTTTTTTCTGTGGTATTTTCTGTAATTCTTTTTCAAGTCTTTTATATTCATCTTCCAAGGCCTTGGAGGTTTGTCTTTTCCTAATATTCTTTTTTCTTGTATAGTCTATTATCAAACCTCTTACATATGCCTTCATTGTATCCCAAACATTCTGTATTGAAGTATCTTCTTTTTTATTTTCTTTAAAAAAAAAAACCAATTCCTTCTCCATCCATTGTATAAAGTCTTTCTCCTTTAAAATAGTGTTGTTTAATGTCCATCTCGATCTTTTTTTTTGTCCCTTCCATTTAATTGTCATTGGACTATGATCTGCCCAAGTACTTATTTCAATATTTGTTTCTTGAATAGTAGATATTAATTCTGTTGAGATCCAAATCATATCTAATCTGGACCATGATAAATGTCTATTAGAGTAAAAAGTATATTGTTTAGTTTTAACATTTCTTTCCCTCCAAATATCTTTTAAAGTTAATTCATCTGTCATTTTAAAAAAAGATTTAGGGAGAATCTTTCTATTTTGTTTTGTTGTTGTTGTTATATAGTCCAATTTATTGTCCACAATTCCATTAAAGTCTCCCATCATAATTATGTTAACATAGTCCAGTCTAATTATTTCCATATGTAGTTTTTTATAAAACTCTTCTTGTTTATCATTCGGAGCATAAATTGCAATCAAGAGTATTTTTTTATTATTATCCATTATTTCCACCATTAATACTCTTCCATCTTCATCCGTGTAGATCAGTTTTGCTGGAATATCTTCTTTAATGTAGAGAACCACTCCTCTTTTCTTACATTGAATCAAAGAAGTAAATATTTTCCCTAATTTTGGCTGTACTAACAATTGCTCATGTTGCTTTTTAATATGAACTTCTTGTAAGCAAATTATATCAAATTTTAATTTCTCTAATTTATGAAAGGTTTTCCTTCTTTTAACAGCTGAGTTAAATCCATTTATATTCATTGTAATCAGTTTTTTTTCTTCCATGATTATGCTTTATAATTAGGTCTAACAGCTCTCGTAGCTCTCACTTCACGTTGTTCTTTACTGTCTACCTGTCCACCTACAACTCCTTTCTCTTTTTCAATCTCCAGTTGTTCCTCCTGAAACTCAATTAATGAGACCTCTTTATCTGCCTCCTCTTTTTTTCTTCCAAAAAATTCTGCATAGAAAAGTTCTGCTTTTTCAATTGGGTCAATTCTATGTCTCTGCTCTTGCCACGTAAAAATTAGTCTTCTGGTATCAGCCATCTATAGTTCACTTCATTTTACAGTAGCATTTTGGTCAAAAATCGGTATTCTCTTCTCATCTCTCTCACTCTTCTAGGTATTTGTTTTAAAACCACAATCTCTTTGCCTTTATATTTCAATGCTTTCTCTCTTACCACTTGTAATATTTGTGTTCTGATGGATTTTTTGGTAAATCTAATATGTACTTCCTTTGGTAGTTTATTTCTCATCACATATCTTGTATAAACTCGGTATATCTCATCTACTCCATCCATCATCTTTTCCTCGGTAATTTCCAGAAGATCTGCCAATATTTCTATCATTATCGCAGCCATGTTTTCTCCTTTTTCCTCTTCTATATCTTGGAATCTAAGATAAAATTCTGATCTTTCCATCTCCCACCTCAACATCCCATTTTTTTCTTGTTCTACCACTGTTAATCTAGTGTCAATATTTCCAATCTTCTCCTCTCTTTGTTTTCCTTCTTCCTCAATTTTTTGGAATCTCTCCTCATACTTTCCCATCATTTGTTTAAGATTTTCATCAAATTTCTCTATTTTTTGTTCCATAGTATCTATTTTTATCTTAATATCTTGAATTCCTTGCATGATCATCTGTAAATTTACTTTTTCTTGTTCCTTATCTTGCTTCAACATTGTCTGAATTAAAAGTTGTCCTTCAGGTGGTGGGGAAGCAGAGGTAGAAGCAGAAACGCCGAATGATTTTGGTTTCCTGCTCATTTTAATATTTCCAAGGCTTCAAGCTCTCTTTGACTTTGAATCCAGCTGGTATAGTAACCAAATATAGTCCAAAAAAATCAAAAAAAGGAAATCCAATAGTAAAAAGCCCAAAACCAAAAAAGAAAAAAGGAAAAAGGAAAAAGAAAGGTCTTCAGGTTCTTCTAGACCCTAATCCAATTGAAATAAATGGAAGAAGCGAAGAAGCAAGAAAAAAAAAAGAAAGAAAAGAAAAAAGAAAGAGCTCTGAGGCTTTCCCTTTAAAATAAAAAGCAAAAATACTAGAGTTAAAATTTACAAAAAGGCTGGCGAGTAGGAATTTCAAAGATATATATATATATATATATATATATATATGCACTGCACACTGCACTTTATTTCTTTATCCAAGGCTCTTATTATGACTGTCTTCTCCAGCAACTTCAAAGCCAAGCCTCAAATGTTGAAATATTGATAAGAGTCCAAGAGAGCACCTGTAATAATATTTTACTGTATTATCCCTCTATCTTATCACATTAAAATGTCCTTGAAAAGAAGTGCTTTTCTCCCCAATTCAAATAAAATATTTTCAAGCCTCTAGTTGGCAGTGTTGCAGCATCTCTTAATACTCTTTCCCCCCCCAGCTAGAAGAAAAAATATTTATAAAAAACTCAAACAAAAGGAAAAAAAAAAGATAGCCAAAGGGAGCCTCTATCCTAAAAAGAAAGTTAAAAAAAAATAAAAATCAAGTGAAGAATAAAAATATATATAAGAGAAAATTCAATCCGGTTACCTACAAAGTCACATTAAAGTCCTCAAAAAAAATAAGAAAAAAATCCAAGTCTCAATTTGACATCACTTAAACGCCGCTCAACCAAGATTCAGTCAAACAAAAATAAAGTCACAGATTTCTTCTTTGTTCAGGATGTCCTTTCAAGTCTTAATCAATTTATAATGCAAAAAAGTTTCTCACCCAACCGATACACACTCATTTAAATCCCTTTCTTTCCGGAGCTGTCCCGACTTCAGCAGCTTTGGAGGCTGCCTTTCCGCTTCCAGCAAAAGGGCTTCTCCCGGATCAAACCAGAGATTTTGCGATATCTCTGGGATCCTGGGACTGTGCCCTTCACAATCCCCGTCTCTACGGGACGGTTTAGGTCCATTAGAACCGACCAGGGGCGAAAATATCAGTTACGATCTCAGAACCCCGAGATCGCAGCTGTAACACCGAGACGTAGCTCCGCCTTCTCTTCCCTCCTTCTAAGGTGCATAAAATGAGGATCCAAACTGTTGGGGGCAATATTGTGACTCTGTAAACCACGTAGAGAGAGCTCCAAAGTGGTATATAAATCTAAGTGCTACTGCTCTTGCTATTTTTGCTCTGTTCTGATTATGCTTTTTACATTTAAATACTCATTTATATTCATTGAAATTTAGTTAAAAATTATAACCTCCCTAAATAGGCATTCTTAAATTTAGTTTTTATTTGATCTCATAGATGAGTTTTAATTATTTTATTGAACTCTTCTTTTTTGTTCACCTATTCATGATGCCTTATGGATTTATTAGAAACCAACACTGAAATATTTGCATCCTTTTGTTTTGTCCATTTTCTCCCATTTCTGCTAAATTTTCATTTACTAATTTCTTTCACAATGTTTCATTACTGCCATTCAATAAAATTTCTTCTTCAGAGACAATGAATGGCTTTGAGAATAAATATCTACGAGACTACCTATACTGCACTAAAGAACATGAGCCCTGTCTCATCTTTCACTAACAGGATTACAACACATATCTTTCTGTATTAATGAGAAAGAGCTAAGCCTCTGGAAAATGACAGTTATGTTTTTGACATTATGGAATTCCTGTTCCTATTCTTACCAGTAACATTCAAATCAATACAAAGAGCAGGAATGCATGAATGATTCAATCACTGTGCATGATCTGCACCACCTGAACTCACATGCCTGCCAATTTGAGAATACAAGAAATTTGCAGTAGGGAAACAGCTTATTCTTTCTTTCATCTGCCATTTGTCTTTCAGAACTAATCCCCAAGCAGCTTTTCTTCAGTTGATTCACAGGAAGCTATGAGCAGCAAAGCAAAAACAAGCACTTATATGGTGGGAATGAAGAAAGCAAGAAAGAAAATACTTACTTTTACCTTTGACCTCACTCCTCACTTCTGCTTTGCCGCAATGTGACCTCCAACAGCTATATCAAGAGAATGCAGCTGTCAACAACAGCAGCTATTACAGAAAGGCTGACTATCTCTGATAAGCCCTGACTGAGATAAAAACAAATGAGATTTGGTTAATAATGTGCAATATTTTCCCACAACACTTCTGAAAGGAAGAAGAAAATGGCTTTTCTTGGCAAGAAAAGCAAGCCTGACCTCCCCCCCCCCCCACAAAATAACTTAATTTTAAATAGACTAATAGGGAACAAAAAAAAGTCCAAGTTATCTGAAGACAAAATGAAAAATTAGGCATCTAGAAACACAATTGTTCAATGTAGAAATTCTAAGTAAGAGAAAGGTTTGTAAAATCTAAACTTGAAAGTAGGAATGAGATGGGAGTCAAAATTTTATTTCCTACTTAAAATGCCTGTAGCGAAAGTCCTTTTAAGCTAAACTGTAGCCTGCATGCAAGTATTTATACTTGTATTTATATTATCTTATAAACAATATCCTATTTTATTCATCTAGCAGTTTAAATGGTGCAAAAACAAACATTTATCATTCATCAAATTTAGATACTGCCCATCTCACTCTCAAGCCACATTAATTACAAAATAACTGGAAGCAAACAGCAATATATATATAAAAAAAAACAATTACCCCTCAGTATTGAAGTAATACTGGCTAATATTAGCTCAAGTTAAATTTTATACAGCCTGTTATAAAAACACCATCCAAAACAGGAAAGTATGAGCCAGTGATCAAAATAGTATAATAATTAAAATGATTGCTGTTTTCGGTCTTTGGACCTCAAATAAAATAGAAAATTGGTTGTTTACCTCTACTACATAGAAGATTGAATGATGTCTTCATTTTAAATAAATGCATAGTACATATAGTGTAACCTAGACATACATTTTAATGAATTTTAAGGCTTGTTTTTTTTTTTATTAAGGACTTATCTTGAATATAAAACCCAGAAGATTAGTATATCATTTTTAGTTTTAGTCTAGGAATCATCTCAATTTTCACATCTCAGACATGGAGGATCTGAAATTATACAGTCTCAGAGAAAGGGATGATGCATTCAAAATCATTGTTCAATAAGCAAGAAACTCAGCACTCAGTACTCTTTTGTATATGTGTAGCTATAACAGCAAGGGGAATGAGGAAGAGTTGGTGGAATTCTAAGACCTATGCTATTTATAAGATATAAACCATGTTTATTTTCATTGATTTAAAGATGATTAATGATGCACTTCAGGAGAAGAGGCTTTAATGTACATGCAGTGACAAAAACCTGCATTAGAGAAATAGCCATTTGCAGATTTCATTTCTAAGAAATCAAATTATTTTCTGATACAAAGAGAAACTGGTTTCAAAATGTGACTCCACTGACATTTACAGAAATTTTACAGGGAATTTTTTTTCTCTAACTATTCAACCTTACCTCTCTCAGTGTAATACATTAGCCAATTTTCTACAAAATAGGCTGCTAATTGGTACGAATTTGGATTATTTTCATTACTTAAAATTAACACATCAATAATAGATAAATTTGGAAGGCATAACTCCTATGAGATAACTAATATTTTTTTCTAAGATAAATAATTTAATATTAAATAGAAGAGATTCCATTATCTATGCTGGCACAATTTTAATTTACTCAGTTCATGACTATTAGGGCAACCATTTGGCTATATCAATATATTATTCAGCCAACGTATTCATATCCACATAATCTTGACTTAGCTTCCTCAGCTGAGTATAACCTTGGTGGTCTAGAATTCAGGTATACTGTAACCTATTACCATTGTAGGTTTTATTTTCATAATTATATTTTTAGATGTAAATTCCTTCTAAAATAAATGGGATCCGTGAAATGATCTCTTTTTACATTATGTTTGCATGCAAGATTTTAATTCAGATTTTTAATTATAACTATAAAATCTAATACAAACTAAACATAAACAAAAAATAGAAAGGAGTAGAAGTATAAAGAAAAATAAAGAAAAACAGAAGTGAAAAATAAGAATAGAGTAAGAAGAGAAGAAAAAAAAAGTTATTTCCAACTTTTATCTAAGTTATAAGCAAATTTCGTGTGTCTTCAGTAAAGGTTATAAAAAATTATCTTTTCATCCCATAACATAACAGTATATCTTATTTATAGGCAAATCTAACCCAACTTCCATAGGAGCATCTGTGTAAGAACACTATTCAAATGAGCATAAACAAGCTCAAGGTAACCAATTCTTTTGTAGAAATGATATAACTATTATTACAAAATCATAATATGTTATCATGTAAAGGTAAAATGTCAAACTGCTTTATTACATAAGAAAACATTGATATTGCCATCCCTCATGTTAAGCATACAAGTTCCATGATGCATCACTGCACATTCCCCTCCCACCAGGAATAAAAAAGTACTTTTCTTTTGATTTTGAAATTCTCTCATCTTTCCCCTGGAAGAATGATGTACCTAAGAGAGAACATAGACATAACGTAAGTTTACATTACTACAATAAAAGAATTACTCTGACCATAAACATTTTTAAAAATTAATTTTGGCTAGATCCATTAAAGGTTATTAACAAATTGGTAGCAGAGGATGGTTGCCAAATTAACTTGAACAAAACATGTCAGCATCAAAAAAACAAAAAAAATCATCAGAAAAATCCAGAATTAATACAAGAGCCTTCACCAACAAATGGCAGCTCAATTGACACCAATGGGAGCAATAATAGGAACTGCTTTGGATGAAGACCCACAACTAAATGCCCATTTTGGGGTTGTTTTTCAGTCTGTTTTTTGGCCCATATTTGGCCATTTTGGCCTGGTTTGGGCCTGCTTTTTTCAGCCTGTTTTTGACCCATTTTAGGCACAGTTTCAGCTGGTAGAGTGCTTCAGTAGGCCATGGATGATGAAAGCAAGGTTCGGGGAGGGGGGGAGCACACACAGCCCATTTAAGCTGCCAGAGGCACAGCAGGCCAATCCTTTAATAGTTCCAGGCTGGCCAGGCAGGCTGGATTTAAGAGCCCGTGGGCCTTGAGTTTAACACTCTTGGCTTAGTTATATATCAGTAGCACTTAAACTTATATACTGCTTCATAGTGTTTTATAGTTCTCTCTAAGTAGCTTCGAGTCAGAATATTGTCCCCAACAACCTGGCTCCTCATTTTATCAACCTGGGAAGGATGGAAGGCTGAGTCAATCTTGAGCCTGGTGAGATTCAAACTACCAAATTTCAGGCAACCAGCAGTCAGCAGAAGTAGCCTGCAGTACTGTATTCTTACCAGTGCACTACCATGGCTCTTAACTCTTAATATATCAAGCCGGTTTCAAGACTACAACATTTTACCTAGATCACTCTGTATAGTAATTTTATAGGGTTAAATGCACACACATATATACAAAGAGGGGAGGGGGAGATTTGCATTGCTACAAGTCTATAAAGAACTTTTTAAAAAGTGTTGCTTTGTTATCTATTTTTTTCTTTTAAAATAGCATTTATAGATATATAAATAGTACTTTGTAGACTTTATAAATGAAAATAATATTATATCTATCTTATTTTGCATATGTGTGTGGCTGCATTAATTTTAAACTCAGTTTCAGGTAATGAATATAAAGTAAAGTGAAAACAGAAGTCAAAACAAAGAACTGGTTTTTCATCAAATATGGACATTTTGAAAATATTTTCACACTATGTATTCCGAACACATATAATATGAAAGTTTTAAATTTAAAGACCAAGATTAATTATGGATGTTATGAAAAAAGGCAAACCAAAAAACCAAAAAAGAATATAATTATAGAACCAATGAAAATATAGACCAACAAAGAGGTGTCGCAAAACAACAAAATGCAAACTCTATATTCATGCAAACTACATATAAAGACAAGAGGCAAAATATGCATTTTTCTAAGATGTATGTGTTTGAAATATGAGATAAAAATGAATGGCATTTCAAAATTCACTCTTTTTATTACACTCATAAATGTTTCTATTACACAAATATTACATGACTGCGATGTGATATCTCCAAAGTTAGTTTAAAAATATTGGGTAAATTCTGAGGGTGGCCATTTTTATTCTCTGTTTGCTGTGGGTTTGTACATTTGTTTTTCATATAATTATTTCCATATTCATATATTTTGTTTTTATATTTGTGGTTTTTATCTGATTGTTGTGCACCATCCATAGTCACTTTTGGAGATAGAGGTGGCTATAATAAATCTCAATATATTTATTAAACATGACTATTCCTTAAAACTATGAGAATGGATATCTAATTCATTTTTTTCTTATTAATTTGGCATCCTTAATTTAAAAAAAAAATACATGATTGAATACTACAAATAGTTTTTGTTTCTGTTTTCTGTTTTCTGTTTTAGGGAGACAGTCTTCCCTCATTAGCAGCCTCCTAAAATCATCAAAAGAAATATTAAAATTGGAATGAAGCATTATCCTAAAGGTATTTTATGGTGTTGTTATCTGACCTGAAATCTTGTAGTATTGTCAGTTGCATTTTTCAACAATCTTTTGTTTTGCTGTGCTGTTTGTGTATTTTTTTCAAAAATCCAAAATCATTATGATCAATCCTTTAGTCTGAATCATGAGCAAGAACGGTAAATAACATGATATCATGCAACTTGGTTACTAAAGCATAGACAAGATACAAGGTAGGTTTTTATCAGATAGAAAGGGAAGGATGGGGGGAGTAAATAGGTAAAGACTAGTCAATTTTCATATTATACATCACATCATTATTTATTTATTTATTTATTTATTCATCATTCATTCATTTGAGAAAATCTTGTTTTGATATTGTACATACTAATTGTACAGTTGTTTTTGTTTTGATTTGTTTAGGTTCTTAAACTTACATTAGAAAAACAAACCATTATGTACATTTTTCTCAGTCATTTAACAGGATAATATGCTGCGGCATCACTGAATCAATAGAGCAAATCATTTAGAAATTGCTTCTGGGTTTCCTGCATTATTCTTTTGCTCGTTCATCTAGAAATCAAAATGGGACCATGTTCCTTCAATTCCCCTGCATTTCTCAATTGTAACGTGGGTGTATGTATATATTCAAGGTGACATAATTATATCTGTATGGACACACACACACGGGGGGGGGGGTATTGCTCAGGCTTCTACTTCTCTTTTCTAACTTAGAATGATGAATGTTTCTAAAAAGGGATTTCATTTTTTGAATCATGTCCCAGTTTTTAAAGTGGTGTAGTGTGCATTTCTTCTCTTGCACTCATTAAGAGTAAGAGATACATTGTTTGCATTTTCATTATGTTATATGGAGCATTATCTTCTACATAATATTGATTTTTAATCATTCTGATATTACAAAAAGGAAAATAATTTTAGACCTTCAATTTTTACAGCCAAAATATTCAATTGTTCATATCTTTATTAAATAACAGTTATTCCCTATATGCCTTGATATCCCTGGAGAGCTTGGCTTTTCACATTTTTTAGAAAACTGTCATAGCAATAATTATGGCAGAGCAAGACTAAAAAAAATTGGCTGTTTCAAGGAGAGAGAGGAACAAAATAAAACATAAGACTTAGAGATAGGGAAGTAATCTTATTTTGTGAGGTAACTATGTATTTTGTTATAAGTTGAGCCAAACTACAGATTTATATTTTGGCAAAGGATTTCTACCTTGCAATGATCTATTCATATACATAAGTAGCCCTCCACATTATAATAGTCTTTTCCCACTTAAATATTGGCTGTCCTCCAAAGTTTTTAGCTGGTTTTGTGTTGCCTAGAAACTCAGACAACCTATGTTTGGTGTGGAGCTGGTAAAAATTTGATCTCTGAATTTGAAGAGACACTTTTATCTTTGCCAAGAGGCTTCTTTGCCCATCCAAATGTATGAATCACCAAGTAATTCAGGCAAAGCAAAAGTGTTTAGTAAGGGAGGTTAAGTCTTTACATACTGTAGGGTACAGAAACAAATGATAAACAGATTCATTATATATGATTCATAGAATAGAATAGAATAGAATAGAATAGAATAGAATAGAATAGAATAGAATAGAATAGAATA
>BLBF01000031.1:19858345-19940566 GCA_015471245.1 Laticauda colubrina | reverse complement strand
TAGAATAGAATAGAATAGAATAGAATAGAATAGAATAGAATAGAATACTTTATTGGCCAAGAGTGATTGGACACACAAGGAATTTGTCTTGGTGTAAATACTCTTAGGAGATATAAAAGAAAAGATAGATTTGTTAATAATCAAGAATCATAACGTACAACACTTAATGATAGTCAATGGGTACAATCAGCAATCAAATCATACTAGGAATCAGTCAATATAAATCGTAAGGGTACAAGCGATAAAGTTGCAGTCATACAGTGACAAGTGGGAGGAAGGAGGATGATAAGGAGTGATGAGATTAACAGTAATAGGAGTGCAGACTTTGTAATAGTTGAACAGTGTTGAGGGACTTATTTGTTTAGCAGAGTGATAGTGTTTGGGAAAAAATGTTCTTGTGTCTAATTGTTCTGGTGTGCAGTGCTTTATAGCGTTGTTTTTAGGGAAGGAGTTGAAACAGTTTATGTCTGGAGTGTGAGGGTCTGTAAATATTTTCATAGCCCTCTTTTTGACTCTTGCAGTATACGGGTCCTCGATTGAAGGCAGGTTGGTAGTACTTGTTTTTTCTACAGTCCTAATTATCTTCTGAAGTCTATGTCTGTCCTGTTGGGTTGCAGAACCAAACCAGACAGTTATAGAGGTGCAGATGAGAGACTCAATAATTCCTCTGTAGAACTATATCAGCAGCTCCTTGGGCATTTTGAGCTTTCTGAGTTGGTGCAGAAAGAACATTCTTTGTTGTGCTTTTTTGACAATGTTTTTTATGTTAGGTGTCCATTTTAGGTCATGTGATATCGTAGAACCTAGAAATTTGAAGGTCTCTACTGTTGACACTGTGTTGTCTAGTATTGTAAGAGGTGGTAGTATGGGAGGGTTTCTTCTAAAGTTTACCACCATTTCTATGGTTTTGAGTGTGTTCAGTTCCAGATTGTTCCGGTTATACCACGAGGCAAGTTGTATAACCTCCTGTCTGCATGCAGATTTGTCGTTGTCTCGAATGAGACCAACCACTGTTGTGTCATCAGCATACTTCAGTATTTTAACAGAGGGATCGTTTGAGATGCAGTCATTGGTATATATAGAGAAGAGAAGTATGATAAGTAAAATATAATGCCATATATACTCGCATATAAGCCGATCTTGCATATAAGCCGACCCTTAAAAAACTGCCCCAAAATGAGGAATTTTGCAAAAACTCGCATATAAGCTGACCCCCAAATACCATGGTGTGTTGTTTGGGCTAATAACAAAAGAGTATCAGTATGCAATGCACTGATGAAGGTTCATTATCAAAGCATTTGTGTAGGAAACAATATTAAGTTAATTACCCGGAATGTAAAGAATCTGATGTTATATAATGGTAATATATGCACTTATCGTAGCAAAAGCTTGCAGAAGAGCATAAATGAGAATAAAAGCCATTATTGTTGTGTTTTACTTTTATTTATTTTCACAAATTAAATTGTGTCTCAGAAACCTTCAAATTCATCCTCACCATCACCCTCGTCCTCAGATTCCCCAAAGAGATGTTTCCAGTCCTCCAATGTATATTTGACATTATCTTCATCCCACATTTCTTCATCTTGATCTTCATTTTCATTTTCTGCCACTTCATCACTGTCTTCATTTTCAGTTTCATTGCTATCCTCCTGCCATGCAACATAATCTTCAGTGCCATCTAATTTGTTGCTAATGCAACATTTTAAAAAGGATTTCTGTACCATTTCTTGTAAAATCATATCCCATGCAGTCTTCACCCAAGACACAATTGTGGGCAAAGGAGGGCATTTGAAGTTTCCTTTGGATGTTAGTTCAGCCTTGCCATCTGCCATCCACTGTGTCCACAGGTTTCGCATGTGTGTCTTGAAGGATCTGTTCAGACTGACATCTAGGGGTTGTAGCATTCCAGTCAACCCTCCTGGTATGACTGCCTGAACGGTGTTTGACTCCTTTAGACTCCTTTTTACTTTTTCGGTTAGGTGAGCTCTGAATTGGTCCCAGACTAGCATGGAGTGTTTCTTGAGAAGACCTCCATTTCTGTGCACCCACACTTGATTTATCCATTTGATTACACCTTCTTCATCCATCCATCCTTTGGGATGCTGATGGATGACCACACCACTGGGAAATTTGTCTTTTGGAGGGGTTTTTCGTTTAAAGATTACCATCGGGGGTAGCTTCACCCCATCTGCAGTGCAACTCAGCACCACTGTAAAATGGGTTTTTTGGTGCCCTGTTGTCTTAATAAGAACTGTTTTTTCACCCTTTTGGTTCAATGTTTTAGTGCTTGGCATGTCAAAGCACATAGGGGTCTCGTCCATATTGCCAATCCTGCTGAGAGGAAAATCACCAGTCTTTCGTTTATTTATCACAAAACGTTGGAAGTTCATCACCTTTTCCTCAAATTCTGATGGCAGCTTTTGGGCTATTTTTGTTCTTTGTCTTAGTGATATCCCATTTCTCTTCAAAAACCTTGTACACCAGCCCGGGGAAGCAGTGAAGGTTGAGGTACCTTGGTATTTTCCAGATTTGGCCATCTGCAATGCTTGTAAGCGCACAGCCAATCTAGACACACTGTAGCCATTCTGCCTTTGAGCCTCAAACCACTCAAGAATGTGCTTTTCCATTTCAGGGAATTGCTTTGGGCCCTCTTTTTGTACGTTTTGAACTGGGGGTGCAATCCAATGTACTATCCTTTCTCCATCTTCTAATATTGCTCTCATCCAGTCCAAAGGTTCTTGCTGCTTCAAGGTTGCTTGTTTCCTCTGCAGCCTTCACTACTTTTAGTTTAAAAGAAGCAGCATAAGACATTCTTTTTCTTTTAACATCAGACATGGGTATTTTACTGCGGAACTTTACTAAATGCAGAGAAACTGGACACAAAGTTGCATGTGACAATCACAAACACTACAGCGGTCACGTGAATGACTAACCAATCAGAGCATGTTATATCCGGTGGGAGAAAAAGCAAAATGGAAGCACCCAGAGTAAAAAGAAATGTGCTGTATGTATATATCGCTGTATGGTAATATCGATATTGCGTGATCTGAGAAGTGGTGTCATATCGTCATGTCATTTGTGTCAGAAATCAGATTTATGCACGTATAAGTCGACCCCCAAATTTGAAAAAAAAAAAAAAAGCGTTCTAAAGTCGGCTTATATGCGAGTATATACGGTAAGTAAAATATAATATATTACATCTTCCCCTTTATAAATTTCACCCCAGGCTAGTTTCTTTAATACTTTCCAGAACTCAAGGAGTTCAGAATACGCTCCTTATTGTAGGTTTATGAATAGGATAGTTTTTCCATGTTAAAAAAAGAAGAAATCACTTTAGCTAAAAAAACAACAACATGGTTTCCTCAACTTCAAAAGGAATCATAAAGCCATGCAAAAATGCTAATATCAACTTCAATAAAAGGCTAATAATGAAGCCTAAAATTCCAGGTAACATTTGTATGCATAACCCAATCCCAAAAATTATATATTCAGGTTTAAGACCAGGATTCAGCATTGTACAGAATGTAATAGAAACAGCATTGGTTGCATTTGATGGTGACATGTGGTAGAGCTGGGAAGGGGGTGATGCATCCATTCTGGTGCTCCTTGATCTCTCAGTGTCTTTCAGTACCATTATATCCTTTTGAGATGCTCTGAGACTGCAAGTGAGAAGTACTATTTTGCAGTGTTTTTCTTCTTTGTGACTGGCTTCAATTGATGTTGATAGAAGGTGAAAGTTTGTGCCTTTTGGCCTTACATGAGTGGAGTTTCACAAGGTTTGATTCTCACTCTCCTTTTGTTTAACATTTACGTAAAACCATTATATGAAATCATCCACTGGTTTGGGATTAATTATACAACTTAGTCCCAGGCCCATCAAGAGACAGTATCGAAGTTCTGACCTGATGCTAGTGGATCCCAAGAATTATCCTTTTCATTCCTTTCTCAAATGACATCTCTCTGGAGATCTTAGATAGAAGATAGATAGATAGATAGATAGATAGATAGATAGATAGATAGATAAATAGATGATAGATAGTGCACATAAAAGAAAACATACATTCACCAAGAGTCAAGAATCATAAGGTACAACACTTAATAATAGTCATAGGGTACAATAAACAATAAAATCATACTCGGAAAATAAAAATATGATACAAGCAACAAAGTTACAGTCATACGGTCATAAGTGGGAGGGGATGGGTCAAAGGAGGATTAATAGTAGTAGTAATAGTAATGCAGACTTATTTATTGTTCCCATTTAACATTTATTTTATTTTATTTTGCATTTTTAAAAAACCCTGGTTCCAAATTATGCCAGTCAAGTTCAATCAGGTTTCTATTTTGTTTTGGTGGGGGAAGGTTCCTTTCCTATTGGTGTGTGTGTGTGTGTGTGTGTGTGTGTGTGTGTGTGTGAGAGAGAGAGAGAGAGAGAGAGAGAGGGAGAGAGAGAGAGAGAGATGGGTTGATCTTCCAGTCAATTATAGCTTATTTGATGACTATTATTTCTTTTAAATAATCTTTAATTGTTAGCCCCCATCAACCTTTGGAATTATTGTGGAGTCAGGTGGTCTCCAAATTGACAAAAATAAATTAAATTAAAGTATGTATAGGTACATGGGTAATCTAACAAAATATATGAAATGAAATGTGTGCACTATAAACATCTGATGTGTTAAAAAACAAAAAGGGATATTATTATGGACTTTCCCCAAAAAGGAATTTATAAGTGCTGAAAATTCATTACAGTTTCTATAATGATGATGATGATGTTATATATTTAATCATGTCCGACTCTTGGCAATTCCGTGGGCCAGGTCTCTCCACATCTTCCATCTTGCACTACTTCTTTGGCATTGCCTATAGATCAAGAAAATGTTTTTCTAAACAAAATAGAATGACCCAGAATCAGTGCAGTTTTTGAAATAAATAAAAATAAAAGTGGTGTAAATATGATCGACTCACATTGTCAGGAATGGGACAAGAATATGGTATTCTTTTATAGTTAGTACATTTACATTAAAACCTGAATCCAAGTTTACATCTGAATTTTCCAACTTAAGCTAGCCATGGCCATTGGGTAATGATATGATAGGAAACTAGGAATAGATAGAAATAACTCACTCTGAAGAATTACAAAACAGAGATTTATAGATTTTTTTTGCCATTTATTTTTTTGTTGTGGCTTCTGACTATTTAGACTTTAGAGGGAATTATTTAACTTCCACAGTTGCTATGCCAACCAAGAACACTAAGGTGAAGTGTCAGTCATCTATGGAGGCCTTTTCATTTTTTTTTTGCCCAAGATAAGATGATGGATTAAATCAAGGACAAATGTGGATCCATCTACAGCTGACTAATTTGGTTCTAAAACATAAACAAAGATAGAAATAGAATGTGATGGTGGGGAGCATTATGCTTTTAAAACTATGAAAACTACCAACAACTAAGCCAGATTTTAAAATTTTTAAAAACTCCATGAAACAAAATTTAAAAGCCAAATGAAACCAAACACAAATTATGGTGATTATAAAAGAAAATTAAAGGGATTCAAGGCCTAACTTTTTACTGTCCTATCTTAAAAAAAAACCTATGAATTTTGAGAAGTAACCACGGATGGGAGCTTCAACCTTGATGGATCAGGCAGGGAAATGTAGTATCAGTTACCATGTAGCCATTGTCCAAAGACAATATCACTTATACCTTACATATTTTTTAGGCTTTTTATCCTATCTTATAAAAATGGAAAGCCAAAGTTGGACTAGAACCTGGTTACTCCAACATTACTCCTGGGCTTCCACAGTGCATGATTATTAAAAAGACATATAGGTTAATCTATAATGGCACATTGCACACTATGGTTCCAAGGCCTCAGACCTTCGAGGCCCCCCCCCTTTTTTTTTTTTTTTTTGACTCCCTGGAACTCCTTTCACGTTGTTGAAAAAATGTGGGATGATTTAATTTTTTTTTTTTTTACATGAGGATATTTGTAATACAAAGATACAAAATCAGTAGGGCTTGTCACAGATTTCCTCCATAAACCCACAAATTTCTTGATAGTCAGTTTTACTAACTATGAAAAAGTTTCAGTCCTCTTTGGGGATCCAACAACTAAATAAGGTTAGTGAATACATTATTGACTTTAGCTTACAGTGCTTCTCCAACAACTAATTTGTTGTTGGACAACTAATTTGATTTATTCCTCCTCAGAGCCTGCTTACTGCACGAGAACCTTTGAAAACTGTTTGATTGTAGTTCTATTTGCCAATCCTTTCAGAAAGAGTGTCCTTTAGAATTATATATATTTAAGGTTGTTTTTTTTTCAAAATTGCTAATTGTTTGATTTCTTTGTGTTTTGATGTCTCAGCAGAACTAGTATGTTTTCCATATCACACCTTTTTGAAATATTTTCTTATGTCTTGACCTTCCTCATTTAGGAGATAAGAAATAACTACATAAAAGCTCTGTAGTTATTAAAACTAGATTTTTGTTTGCTGATTTGTTTTAGACACAGTATGAGTTCCCTGGGGCCTTAAGGGTAGAACAGACTTTTCTATAACTGTACCTGAGGGAACATATGTGTCTTATGTGTAGTCAGTTGCATAGATATTGCATTTATACATCTGCAAATTTTAACACCCTTATTAGGGGGTACTCAAACAGCAAAGCACAGAATAGGAAATCAGATCAACCAATCAGCATATAGGATACACAACTCTGTAGACCCGGGATTTGTGTTGGCCTGTCTGTGGTCATCTACAAGCTATGATTGCCCATCCTCCCCTTCACAGCATAGATATATGGTGATAGCAGTAGGCAGTTGCAGTCAACTAAGGGTGGGATTCTACCAGTTCGCACCTATTCAGTAGAACTGTTTGTTGACATGCTAAGCAGTTCGGAGAACTGATAGTTAGAAGAAATTACTGGCCTAATCCCATAAGGAAGGCAGGAAGGAAACATTCTGGTGTTCCTTACAGAGACTGCCTCTGGTTAACCCTTATTACATTTTTGGCAGGACTAGACTTCCTGTCTCAGGAACTTCTCTGGAGTTATTTTTCCCTCCTTTGCTGGTACTTTGCTTGTGTGGAGTGACCATTCAAAGTTACAATGGTGCTGAAAAAAGTGACTTATGACCATTTTTCACACTTACGACTGTTGCAGCATCCCCAGAGTCATGAGAGGCCAGGCGAGGAGATGGTGCCTCAATGTGAGTATATTGAGTTGGCCACACCCAGCCAATAATATGACCACCAAGCCACATCCACCCAGTCACATGACCACAAGCCATGCTCACCAACTAAGCCATGCCCACAGAACCAGTTGTTAAAAAATTTGAATCCCACCGCTGCAGTCAACTCTAAATCGGTCTTTAGACTCCTTTTTATTGATGTTGGAGAAAAGTTCTCTTAACATTCTTCTCCCTTCTCAGTCACCTAAGTGACATGGTTTCAAGTCTGTCTCTCTGTTAATCAGACAAAATTTGTTAAATCTTTCTTAAGAATCTGCATCGTCTTGTCAAGCACACAAAAAATATGCCCAACTTTTCTTTGGGCAACCTAAGCAAAGATAGATTCAGATTTAAAAGCAAAAAACAAAGCAAGGCATAGCATTGACTATGAAAACATCTAGTAGATTCATCCATTCCTCCTGTACTGAAAAGAAACAGAAAGATTCTTTTGCAATTTCAGCAGTTAGCACTTAGCTTTCTATGAATTCTTCTGTTTGCAATAAAAATAGAGTAGTTTTTGTTCCAAATATTTGCCACATTCTACAGGGGTATAATACTCCAATTGTTTAACCTGTGATTAAACAAATCTCTTGTTTCTTGGGAAAATGGAGTTGGTGTAGCTTATTAGAAATATATCTCAGATATTATTCTGTGTAACCAGCTTCTATACCCATGGTTCTTAATATGGGTGCTTTGTCCCCACACTTGTGGTCATGCCATATTTTAGGAGGTTACATAAATTTTTAAAGGGGACACCCAACCTTAACTGCCAGATATTGTATGTGCTATTTTGAGCACCATAAATATTGAATACTTTATTTTGTTTAATTTATTTTATCACCCATCTCCAACCATCATCCTCACAGATTTTGGAAATTACTTGTGTACAATATGGTAGATGCCTTAATGAAAAAAGATAATAAATAATAAAAAATAATAAAATTAGAAGGAATTTTAGATGGAATTATTTGTTTAACTTTCATAGTTACTGTGCCAACCAAGAACACTAAGGTGAAGTGTCAGTGATCTATAGAGGCCTGTTCATTTTTTTGCCCAAAGATAAGATGATTGACTAAATCAAGGACAAATGAAAAAAAGCTAATGAATAAAAAATAATAAAATTAGAAATTGAAATTTTAGCATTAGAAATTAATTAGAAAAGAGTGCCTTTCTTCTTGCTAACAACAACTATGTAGTAAGATCACAGAGATACATGAAACTCAGAAGAAGGTTATGTCCAAAGAAAAGTTGAGATCCATTGTTCTACAGCATACAGGAAATAGAAATTAGGAGATGATGAGTTTTAAGACTCTGTTAGACATGAAAACTGGTTGGGTGATTTTGGTCCAGTCACTCTCTATCCTGCCTCACATTGTTATGGGGGAAATAGAAAACAGGGTATTAGGCATTTTCACCACCATGAAGTGGATGTGGATGTGTAGGTCAATGTGTATAAGTATGTGAGATTTTATATACAGTATATTTTACCATTTCCCTAAAATAAGCTCTATCCCAAAAATAATACTTAGCATTTGTTTATGTGTGTGCCTAATATAAGCCAAATAAGCCATACTTAAGAGCTTGTGCAGCCAGCCACCCGCCCATTCCATCTGATTACTTGTGATGCTGTGGCCATGAGATGAGGTATAGTGGTGGTGGAACTACCCCACACCAACTTACCTCAGGGGCTCTGAAGCCAGGCCATCCATTCCCCAACACTTGCTTCATAGAAGCAGCACTGGCAGCCATATGCAGCAGGAACCCACATGGCTACTGGCCCACTTTTGCTTGCTCATGGTTGCAATGGAGCAGGAGGTCAAGTGGTTTGTTTTGCGAGATGAGGTTAAGTGAGGTGAGATAAATATTGGAACATGGATGGCCTGGCTACAGGTGCCCTGAGGTAAGCTGGTGCAGGACGTATGGGGACAGCTCCACCCACTCCACACCTCACCTCATGGCCATGGTACCAGCACATCACTTAGCCTCCTGCTCCATTGTGGCCGTGACCAACCAAAAGAAGTGAACTGGTCGCCACGTGGAGTCCTGATGAATGGGGCTGCTGGAGCCAATGCCGTGACGTGAGACATATGTCAGGGCATGGGTGGCCTGGCTGTGGGGACCCTGTGGTAAGCCGATGCAGGCATGTGGGGCAGTGCCACCACTGGCATGCCACATGCCCTCCTCCCCTGCCTGCCACAAGCAAGCAGAAGAAATGGGCCTCCCATACATAGAAAAAGATAAGACACCACCCTAGTGCTTATTTTGGGGCCCAAAGAAAATAAGACCCAAAATAAGACCCAGGGAAACACGGGTATCAGGATGAAACTGTAATAATAATGTAATGCAGAAAATGATTGCATATGCATATACTGAATGACAGTGTATGTGTGATATTTACTGTATGTACTAGCTGTAAATGGACAAGGCTCCAGTTTGCAAAAATCAAGCCTCTGTATATGCAAACATATTCTTTCTTATATTACAACTGTTACATATGATTGTATGATAGAGTTAATAATGTTATCCCACTTTCTCTTACTACTGTACATATACTTTCAACATAATTTTTAAAATTTGCATATCATCAGATGTCAAGCTAAATATTGTATATTTGTCACTTTGTTTCAATTTAAAAGAGTAAAACAGATTTTTGGAGAACCAAAGCAGTGATGGTGAATATAACATGGGGGTGATTATAATGGGGGGGGGGAATCTTTTTATTTTTATTTTGTTTTATTTATTTTTATTTATTTATTTTTGTCAATTGCTTACAAGATAATACGTATAAGTAAAAACATAGTTATGAATACATGGATACATATAAGAAAAATAAAAAAAAAAATATAAGAAACAATAGGACAAGGATGGTAGGCACTGCGCTTATGCATGCCCCCTACAGACCTCTTAGGAAAGGGGTGAGGTCTAAGGTTACAGTTTTTGGGGTTTGGGGAAGAAACCACAGAGTCAGGTAAAGTATTCCAGACATTGACTACTCTGTTGCTGAAGTCGTATTTCCTGCAATCAAGTTTGGTGCGATTAACCTTGAGTTTGTATCTATTGTTTGCTCTTGTGTTATGGTTGAAGCTGAAATATTCATTGACAGGTAGGACATTGCAATGTATGATTTTATACACTATACTTAGATTGGACCGAAGGCGGCATAGTTCTAGATTTTCTAGGTCTAGAATTTCAAGTCGGGTGGCATAAGGTATTCTGCAATGAGTAGAGGAGTGGAGAACTCTTCTTGTGAAATATTTCTGGACTTTCTCAACTGTGTTAATATCAGATATGTAATGTGGGTTCCAGACTGATGAGCTGTATTGGAGTATTCATCTAGCAAATGTTTTGTATGCTCTAGTTATTAGTGTATTACTACCAGAGAAAAAGCTACATAAGATTAGGTTAACAACTCTTAATGCCTTTTTGGCTGTGAAGTTACAGTGGGCTCTAGCACTTAGATCATTAGAGATTAGTACTCTAAGGTCCTTGACAGAGTTTGGATCATCAACAAGATCTTGACTATTCAGCCTGTGTTTTATTTTCTGATTCTTTTTGCCAATATGTAAGACAGAGCATTTATTTGTTGAGATTTGAAGTTGCCATTTGTTTGGCCATTTTGATACATAGTCAAGGTCTTTTTGAAGAGTAGCAGTATTGTCTGTGGTGTTGAATAGTTTTACAATCAATCAATCAAAAGCACTTTTTGTTAGGTCACTCCAAAGTGTAAAACAGATTCTTATTTTTCAGGTTTCTTGATTTTGTGTGTTGATTTTGTGCATTGATATTATGCTAAGATTTCTTGCATATTTTATCTAAAACAAAATACAAAGAAAATTTAGAGGTTGCTACCTGAATAACTTTGTTTTCATAAAGGGGAAGGAGTTTACACAGGATAGCCAGAATATCTTCAGCAAATCCTGACATCAAAAGTGCATATAAAGGAAATCTCAATTATATGGCATAAGAAATCATAGTGAAAGGTAATTCATTGACATGTCTTCATAACCAGATATATGCTATGATTAAACATGTGAAGTTACTTTTAGATAACCAGTATTAAATAGGAATATTATTTTTGATGCATAGTTATATTATAGTTCACTGATATGTTAATTTATGGAACTCCAGCCCATCAAAAATCATCCCCGGCTTTCCACAAGAATACATCAAGTACTTTACCTAGTCAGTTTTTAACATAGAAGCCTTAACTTTTAATTTGAAAGCATGAATGTGGAGAATTACTATATGATTAACTACAGAAAATGTAATTGATTGCAGGTATCTTTTTTAAAATTCATTTGCAAAGGAACTTATTTTGATCATCTAAATCTTCTTAAATATACTTCAGAAAATGATTTCTAAGGATTCAGAAAGATTTGTCAATTTGCAAGATTAATACTTAAAATATTATTGAAAGTTGTCACCAAGGAGCCCATAGTGGTGCAGTGATTGGATTGCAGTATTGCAGACAAATTCTGCCCACAGCCTGAAGTTCTGTCCTGATGTGGCTCAAGGCTGACTCATCCTTTCATCCTTCTAAGGTTAGTAAAATGAGAATCTAGATTGTTGAGGGAAATGTAAACTATCCAGAGAGTTATCTAAAGCACTATGGAGCAGAATATACAGTAAGTTAAGTGCTATTGCTATTATACTTTCCTCTATTATTATTGTTCTTTTGAACCATCTTAATTTCTACTCAGTTCCTATAAAGATTTTAAATTATTGCTTATTGACCAGTTAAAGGGTGATTCTAAATTTGAGAAAAAAGTTAAAATATAGAGTAAATTCTTCCCTTATCAAAGTAGAAAATCAATCTTGATTCTTTTTAAGCCTGATTTTTTTCAAGAATAAAATTATGTTTGTGTGATGTAGCCATGATCACTAATGCTTAGTGAATATCAGAAGCACTAATGAGTATGTGGCAATGTAGCACTGTACTGAGTAATGAAATACTTTAGTAATGCTGTCCACTGAGACACATATGCATTTATGATCTATTTAGGAAATGTCGAAAGAGATGAATTTTTCTGAGCACTTAAAGATTGATTAAACTGCTCTAGATTACAGGAGAAGGATAGATAAAGAATACAGCTTTTCTAAAATTATAGATCAAACTGTCATGTTCATAAATAAGCATGTAAAAATACACTTTTATATGAATATACATATAAATATGCATGTTTCATATGTATATGTGAACAGTATATGTTTACATATATGATTAAGCATAAACCTATTTGCTATCTTCTGACCTTCTTAAAATTGTATTATCATATCTGTGATCATAATGTGAATAACTTCATGCTTACAGTGAAAGACAGACTTAATAATACTATTCAAAGGCGAAGTATTATTCAATATTTTTCAGTAAGCCAATAAGTAACTGAAATATGACATTAATATGAGGCTTTGCAGACTGAATTTTGTGAGTTGCATGTTAAAAATAAGGAATAAGAGGCTTTTTTTTTTTTTAAGTCAACTACAATGTGTAATGTGCGTATGTACATACCAGTGGTGGGATTCAAAATTTTTTACAACTGGTTCTGTGAGTATGGCTTGGTGGGTGTGGCATGGCTTGGTGGGTTGGCAAGGTAAGTATACTGTAAAAATCTCAACTCCCACCCCACTCCGGGAGAAGATTACTGCAAAATCCAATTCCCTCTTCATCCCACTAACCTGCTTTCCAGCTCTGTTCAGGGCAATAAAAGAAAACCCAGCTAATCATCTAGGACTTGGGAGGCTGAGAATAGATGAGGGCAGGGCCAGTCAGAGATGGTATTTGCTGGTAATCTGAATTACTCAAAATTTCCACTACCGGTTCTCCAGAACTGGTCAGAACCTGCTGAATACCACCTCTCGTATGGACACAACCAATATATAGAAAACTATCATGTTTCTGACAAAAGCAAATTGAAATAGAAAGATTAAATCAGTACTTGAAATGGATTCAAGAATGTCACAGATAATCTGGGGAGGGGGAACCCTTCTTCAGATGACTTGTCTCTCTATGTGTGAAGATTTGTCAATAACAGAACATTTTAGGATAAGTAATTGGTATCTTATATTATAATAATCTTACATGCATAGGACCCTATGAATGAGACCCCATATCCATTGGGGATATTGGGATGAAAACATTGTTCAGTGTGAACTTGTCTTATGAACATATTAAAAAATATTTCTTGTGAGAACAGAATTCTTTACTTCCAAATCACATAGAACTGCACAAGAAGAGACTACCCATGGATTGAGTTGGGATATAAAATTTCAAGAGCCCTGAATCTATTCAAAGAAACTAGTCAGACAGCTTCTGAATCTCCCTACTGGAAATGTTGAATCATTTCCACATACACACCCCCACAATACTAATATATAACATAATTCTTCCATTTTAGTATTCAATTGTAAAATATAGCTCCTTCTGCTTGTTTTCTTTTTTCCTATCGTTCTTTCCATTTTCTTTACAAGAATTTTGTTTTGCCATTTTTTTTCATTTACTGTAAACTGCAGTATTTTTATGCCTTTTGGATCTGCACAGGTTTTATTTATTTATTGACTTCAAAACATTGTTTGTTGTATATATCTTTATATGAGAGGTAAGTGTCCAACTTTTATCCTCCAGATTTTTTATTTATATTATATTTTTTATCGTTGGAAACTTAATCTGAAAAATATTGACCATCAGATTGGCTCAGTTCACTTCATTAATTGTACTAGTACAAGGAGTTGCATTAAGTACTGCTGTCTTTCATGTCTAATATAATATGCAAAATAAAAACATTTTGAAGAAAAAGGAATGATGAATTCCTTGACACACTCTGCGTAGGAGAGTTTATGCTAGGAAAATAAAGATAACATGAACCTGTGATTAGAGGAAGAAAAAGTTTTGGCAGCAAAAGCTTTGTTCTTATTTCAATGGTGTAACAATAAAAAGTTCAATATAGACACTAAGGAAAGTAAGTCTATTTTTCTTTTTATGGTAATTTTATGCCCATATTCATAAATGTAGATTCATTTTTGTTGTTGCTGTTGATCTTTGTTATTGTTTGTTCAAAAATGCCTGTCAGATATCCCAAAAGCAGGTGAACTGAGAAGCAGGGATAAAAGAGACCACTCCTAACCAAAATATTTTCAGGATTCAGGCTCAGCATCTATTTAAATGAGTCTTGGCACTAGACCTACCGAAAGTGATAGGAAATACTTCTTTTGTATATCCCTGAACAATTTTGCAGCAGAAGTGAAGCAGTCAGTGAGAAAAAAAGGAGCATTCAGCAGTAGCTAGATGAAGAAGGATCATCTATTGACTATTATTGCTTTACAAATAAATACTATATTAGTATAGTATTTATTACTATATTAGTATATATTAATACAGCAAGCAAGACATATTGCAATCCATGTCCTTATAAAGGCCCTGTCACACTGCCCAACGGATGCAAAACATTAGTAAAAAGGACACAACGGACAAGAAAAATGTTCCATCTGTTGTTATCCGCTCTCAGAAGGGGCGAAAATTTGCATAACCGGAGCGGATAACACGGAAAGGAACGGACGTGGGGAGGACGCAGAGTGGATGGAAAATGGATGCGGAACGGAAGCCTAGCAGATGGAAGCGGATGGGAGTGGATGGCACATCCGCTAGGCTTCCGGGGGACCTCAGCAAAGCGGACGCGGAACGAATACAGCGGATGCACAGCGGACGCCGAGCGGATGAAGCGGATGCAGAGCGGAAGCCAAGCGGATGCACAGCGGAAGCCTAATGGATGCCTAGCATTAATTGCGCATGCGGGGAGGATGCACTGCGTAAGCCCCATGGATATAAGGGAAGCAGCTCGGAAGCAGGTCACCATTCAGAGGAAAGACCTGCTGCTGGATGGATTGACAGCCTTGCCTGCCCTGCCTGCATGCCTGCCTGCAAGCCTTGCTGCCAGCCTTACTGCAAGCCTTGCTGCCAGCCTCCCTTCCAGCCTCTCTTCCAGCCTTGCTGTCTGCCTGCCTGCCAGCCTTGCTGCCATCCTCCTTGTCAGCCTTGCTGCCTGCCTGCCAGGCTTGCTGCCAGCCAGTCTGCCTGCCAGCCTTGCTGCCTGCCTTCCTGCTAGCCTTGGTTCATGTCTGCCTTCCAGCCTTGGTGCCTGCCTTCCTGCAAGCCTTCCTGCCAGCCTTGGTGCCTGCCTCCCTGCCAGCCTTCCTGCCAGCCTTCCTGCCAGCCTTGGTGCCTGCCTCCCTGCAAGCTTTCCTGCCAGCCTTGGTTCCTGCCAGCCTCCCTGCCAGCCAGCAACCCCACAACCATGCGGAAGCACAGCAGGCCTCAGCCATCTGCTGCCAGCCCTTGCAAGAGGGACAGGGCTACCATCCCACCCCCTGGCCCTCACTTTGGTTCTGCTGGGGCTTCTGCAGCACGGGCTCGCTCTTCTGGGGCTGGGACTTCTGCTGTTTCTGCTTCTGGAGGAGCTGATGACAAGCACTCCAGCACCAGCCACCTCCGCAGCACCTGCACCCTTTACCCCTGAGACTGAGCGACCAAGAGGAGTGCCAGAGACTCATTTTTGTTTTATAGCTTGTTCTTAATAAAGTCTATTTTTGATTTGTACACTTGCTTCATTTCTTTTTTTTAATAAAGTCTTGCTGGAAACTTTTAGAAATGGTTTAAGCCTTTGCATGCTTGTGAGATGGTAAGATACCAGTGGGATGGGTTGAGATACCTGTGGGATGTGCAGGGATACCTTTGGGATGGGTAATAGCTGTGGGATAGATAAACCTCCAGTGTTCACCCTCCCAGGTGCCACACCTATGGCCCTTTATTATCAATAACAATGTAATCAATCATCCACACATGTCAACGTAAACACAACTCTTTATTAAATGCCCTGTTCATTGTAGGCCCACCAAACATACAGCCCAATCTCATCCGTGTGATGAGACAGGCTGAAGGAAGCATCCATTATTCATCTATCATCCTGTCTTGCCACTCCACTGCTCCAGCTGGGGAGTTGCACCAGTGTTTCAGGAGGTTGCGCTGCTTCTTCCCTTCACGTAAAGCTCTCTTTGGACCTTGCACATCCTCAGTGTCTATCAGGTTTCGCTCTTGTCTCCATTCCCCAGGCTTCATGTCCCCATTGCCTTGTTGGAGGTCCACGAGCCTGTTCTGCAAGACTGGGCAGCGGGTGCGCATGAGATTGTGCAGGATGCAGCAAGCTTCCATGATCCTCCTCACGGTCTCTGGGCAATGCTGCATGGTGGTGAGAAGTACCTGGAACCTGTTGGCCAGGATGCCAAAGGCGTTCTCCACCACCCCTCTTGCCCTGGACAGCCTGTAGTTGAAGATCCTCTCTTCACAGGTGAGGCAACTGAAGGTGTAGGGCTTCATGAGGTAGGTTGTGAGGGAGAAGGCGTCATCCCCCATGATGAAGTAGGGCACATCTTGCGTGTCATTGGGCAGGAGTTCTGGATCTGGGAAGCCCACGATGAGGTTGCGTTCCAGCCCACCCTTGAGGTCACTTGTGTTGTATACCTGGGCATCTGAAGATGAGCCGTTGCCTGAAGCATCGATGTACATGAACCTGTAGTCAGCATTGACCATGGCGAAGAGGATGATGCTGAAGAAGCCCTTGTAGTTGTGATAAGAGGACCCTGAGTTGGCTGGCGCTTTGCAGGCCACGTGCTTGCCATCGATGGCTCCAACGGTGTGTGGGAAGTTCCACCTCTGATACCACTGCTCTGCAACTTTCTTCCATCCTTCTTCAGTGGTGGGGCATTAGAGGAGCCCCTCCATGTATTCTTCGATGATGGCCTGCCCCACTTCTCTGACCACAATGCTGATGGTGTTGTGTGGAACCCTCCAGCCGTACTGCATGCTCCTGTAGGTGGTCCCTGAGGCTAGGTGGCGCTGAGTGAGTGCCACCTTGAGCCCAGGTTCCAGGCTGCGCCGGAAGTTGGTGTTTGCCTTGGTCAACCTGGGTGTCAGCCGCTCCACAACTTCGTCAAACATGGCTGGAGGCATCCTCATGAATTTCTGGAATGCCCGAGTGTCTTCGTTCCTGAGCTCCACCATCAGCTTGTTGTACAGTCCGTACTCTGCTCTGCTCCCAATCCATCTTCGGACCCAGACGCTTCTTGGCCGCCTCTTTTTCTTCCCGTAGTAGAGTTCACAGAGCCTGTAGATGGCTTTGTACTGTTGCAGAAGGATGGTGGCTGCCAAAAGGACTTTGTTACAATCCACGGTGGACATGACTGGATGCTGTGGAAGAGGAAGAGTCAGATGAAGGCTGCAGAGGTCTGCACCGCAGGGCTGCTGTTCTGAAAGTGAGATCCAGGTGAGTTGCTCCCCCTTTTTATATGCAGTATAGATGTCTCTTTGCATCCTCTAGGTATCCTCTAGGCATCCTCAAGACATCCTTAATATCCGAGATAGGTCCCCTCTGCGAACGTTTTTTCCATTTTAAATGCTTTGTTTCCGTGCTGCATCCACTAGGCATCCGTTCTGTATCCGTTCCGCGTCCGTTCCGCTTCCTCCCTGCGTCTGAGCAGATGCAAGTTGCGCGGATGCGTAGCGGATGCCTAGCAGATATAGCGGATGCGTAACGGATGCAGAACGGATGCCTAGCGGATGCGTAGCGGATGCAGAACAGATGAATTGGATACATTTTCCGCGCAAAAGTTTTGAGCAGCTCAAAACTTTCTGAGCAGATGAAACGTCCATAAACGGATACTGGATGGATAGAGAGGAAGCAAAACAGAGGCAGTGAGTACAGAATGGATACATCGCATTAACCAACGGATGGCAAGCTTTTTTGTCCATTTTACACCCTCTTTGCATCCGTTGGTGCAGTGAGACAGGGGCTTAAAAATGCAGTACAGCAGACAGATTGATTGGAAATTGAGTTAGATATGATATTATGTATCAATGCAAAATAAAAAGTATCTGAAAGGCAAGTCTTTCAAAATGAATTATGCATTTTCTGAGGTAAGTAGTTTGTTTTTTTTTGCAAAGAACTTAGCTGGGCAGAAAAATAATAAGGGATTATCAAAGGATTGGGAAGAAAAAGCTTTGAAAAATTTACAATTATAAAACGGAAGCTTTGAGAACAGTTCTGTACACAGTTGCAAATAGAAAATACCATGACTCAAATATTAGTTTAAAAGAGACGATCAATTTTGCTGCTCTTCAGACTCTTGGTTTCATACCATGGCAAGAGATATGTACATATTTCAGCAGTAATTTACAGCACAGAAGCTAAAAGAAATATGCTTTTGCTTCTTCATTCTTTTGTTGGCCGGTTCTTTATTCTCCTTTCTTTGGTAAACATTCCCTAATAACTTTCTAGCATCTCTGTTCCTAGCCCCACTCTCACTGTCCTCCTCTTCTTGCTAGTACATTCTTCCTCTTCATAGGTTCATCTGTATTCCGAAAAGTCCACATATAGCAACCAACATTATTTTTGGTTCGTCTTCCCATGTAGGGAAATTACATCTTTTTGTTATAGTATGTGACTTCTAAAATAATTTCCAAGGCTAAAGTAGAAGCAGTTCCAGGGGCTGTTGCCAAATTATTCCTCTGGGGAGCCACTGCACAATTGCCTTGGTTGGCTCATAAACAATGTGTATAGTTCTATCAGAGAGATTCTAAACTCTAGCAAGACACAGTCCATTAAAATAGATAAAAACAACATCAATTTCCTCCTCATATTCTTCATATCAGATGTAGAAGCATGTATAGTTTTATTGCCATATAACTACTGTTACTAAATAACATTTCAAGATACACATGTTGTAACTTTCAGACTTTGTTCTCATGGCAACAGTGAAATATGTATCTATAAAAGCAAATCAAAGATTGTTTCTTTTAATGTTTTTGCTCTGTGCTAATGTATGAGGCATAAACACTTAGAAAACAAACAAGCTACATGGCCAGAATAAACACTAGATATATAATTTTGTTGTCACTTTATAAAGTGGTAGTAGTCTTTGCAAATGATGTCTGTTTTCCAATGCCAAAATAAAGTCAAACAAAATAAGCAATCATTAAATTTTATTTATTTGTGTATTTGTTTTATTTCTACATTGCTGAATCAAAAATAACAAAGCAATAAAACTACACAACCAATTGAAACATCAATAAGATGCATAATTAAAATAAAAATGCAAAAATATAAAATAATATCAATATAATACATGCATAACACAACCAAATGTACAGTAAAAATGGAATGAGCCATTCAGTTGAAATCTAAAAACAGCAACAATTAACATGTCCACTAAATGCTCTCCAAAAGACTTCTATTTTAAACAGCTTCCAAAACATTAAGATAATGATGCAGCTCTTAATGCCATAAGAAAGCTCTACAATAAGATCAAAGCAGTAACTAACTTGGCTTCATTCCCTTCCTACATATAAGTGGCACAACCAGAAACCAGAACATACCAAATGGGCTGATTCAGTGAGGTGAAGGTGTTTCTTCAAGTACCAGAGCGCTAAAAGAGTAAAGGCTGTGTCACACTACCCAATGGATGTAAAAAGGACACAACGGAAGAGAAAAATGTTACATCCGTTGTATCCACGCTCAAAAGGGGTGAAAATTTGCATAATTGGAGCGGATAACACGGACGCGGGGAGGACGCAGGGCGGATGCAAAGTGGATGCGGAACGGAAGCACAGCGGATGGAAGCGGATGGCGCGTCCGCTAGGCTTCCGGGGGACATCAGCCAAGCGGACGCGGAACGGAAACAACGGATGCAGAACGGATGCACAGCAGATGAAATGGATGCACAGCGGAAGCCTAGCGGATGCACAGCGAAAGCCTAACGGATGCCTGGCGTTAATTGCGCATGCGGGGGAGATGCATTGCGCAAGCCCCGTGGATATAAAGGGAAGCAGCTCGCACGTGGCCAGCATTTGGAGGAAAGACCTGCTGCTGGATACCTCGAGTTCTTGCCTGCATGTCTGCCTGCAAGCCTTGCTGCCAGCCTGCCTCCAAGCCTGACTCCCAGCTTGCCTCCCAGCCTCCTGGGCAGCCTCTCTGCCAGCCTTGCTGCCAGCCTGCCTTCCAGCATCCCTTCCAGTCTTGCTGGCAGTCTGCCTTCCAGCCTCTCTTCCAGCCTTGCTGGCAGCCTGCCTTCCAGCCTCCCTGCCAGCCTTGCTGCCAGCCTGCCTTCCAGCCTCCCTCTCACCAGTCTGTCTGCCAGCCTTGGTGCCTGCCTTCCTGCCAGCCTTCCTGCCAGGCTTCCTAACAGGCTTCCTGACAGGCCTCCTGCCAGCCTTCCTGCAAGCCTTCCTGCAAGCCTTCCTGCCAGCCAGCAACCCCACAACCATGGGGAAGAAGCGAAAGCCTCAGCAACCTGCCGCCATCCCTGGCAAGAGGGACAGGGCCACCCTCCAGCCCCATGTCCCTGACTAATCTTCTGCTGGGGCTTCTGCTGCTTGGGCTCGCTCTTCTGTTGCTGGAGCTTCTGCTGTAGCTGCTCCTAGCAGTGGTGCTTCTGCTGCGTACTCTGCTGAAATTGCTCCTGGTACTGCTGGTCCTACTGGTCCTGCTCGTTCTGCTTGTGCTCCTGGTCTTGCTGACCCTGCTGCTGGTGTTTACTCTGCTGCTGATGATCCTGGTCTTGATGCCGCTGCTGCTGCTGCTGCTGCTGCTTATGATCCTGCTGGTGATTATGCTGCTGCTGATGATGATGATGATGCTGATTATGATCCTGCTGGTGATGCTGCTACTGCTGCTGCTGTTGCTGCTGCTGCTGCTGCTGTTGGTGTGGAGGAGCAGCCCTTACAACCTGGAAGCCCCTCTGATGAGGGCCCATCTGGTCCTGCCAAAGGGAGGAAAAGGCATATGCAACAACGGGAGAGGAGGCAGTACTACATTGAGGAAGCGCACGAGGATGAGGTGCTGGAGTGGCTGAGAGAGAATGACTATCTGTGGCGGAAGGGACACCGGCTGTACATGGACACCAAGCGGAAGCAGGCTGCTTGGAGAGAGAGGGCAGAGAGTCTGGGCTACACATCGGATATGCTCCTCGGCTGGTGGAAGCACATGCACACCTGGTACAGGAAGCTGCACCTCAAAAAATCTGGCCAGGCCACGGTTAAGCTGACGGACAGAGAGAATTATGTCATGCCCAAGTGCAGCTTCCTGGAGGGTGAGGTCCGCCACTGAGGAGCACCAGCAGTCCAAATCTCTACCCTCTCTCTCCGGCAGCCTGCTGGGAGCCAGTCCTCTGGCGGCCGAGAGTCAGTCCCTGTCTCCATGCAGGTATCTGTGGAGCGTGCCATGGCGGAGAACCCCTGGGAAGGTGTTGAAACCATGGTGGAGAGCGAGGAGGACTCCCTGGTGTGGTGGGAGAAAGGAGACATCGAGTCCACCGCTGCCGAAGCCACATCCACCCACACCTCCGCCTCCACAGTAAGGCAGAGAGCCAGACCGCAGGAGGGGCAGAGCCACAAGATCCTGGTGGAGATCAGGGACACCATCCGCACCAGCATATGTCTCCTCTCTCAGCTGGTCCCCATCGACTCCTCCTCCTCCTCCAACCGCAAGCCCTTCCTCAATTATGTCAACCAGACCCTCAAGGAGATGTGCGGATCCCCAGTACCAGGTGATGAAGGAGAGGATCACCACCCTACTTAACAACCCTCCAGACCCAGAGGAACCTGCTCCCACCCAGTTCAGGTCTGCTCCTCCACCCCATACCAAGGCTTCCCACCCATACTAAGGCTTGTCCCTCCCATACCAAGGCTTCCCACAGCCCCTCACCTACCAGGGCTACAGCTACCCAGAGGTCTAGCAGCACAGACAGCAGCCTTTCCAAATGCAGGCACAGAGTCATCGGGCGACACCGTTGCCACCGGTTCCAATGATGCCACCGATGTCAACCACGACAATAATGCCACCCATGACAGCGATGCCAGCCATGCCAGTCCTTACCCTGCTGCAGACCAGGCAGCCCCACTACACTGCTCCTTCCTTCATCCCACAGCCAAGCCCGGCCTCAGTACACCTGTCCTCAGTACCGGGGCTGACACCCCATGGCATGGAGGAAGGACCTCTCAGCATGACGGGGCTGAGCCAGCTGTCCGACACCTTCCTCAACACACCGTCCCCTGTTGTCCTCTTGGGGCCAGGCACTCAAACAACACCTCAGACCAGCACTGCAGCAGCACCCACCTCCACAGCACCTGCACCCTAACACCTTAGACTGGGTACACACCTCCGAGTGACCAAGAGGAGTGCCAGAGACTGGCTGCCTGGATATTTGTGGACTTCATTTGGACACTTGACTTGGGTCATGTTTATTTTACAGCTTGTTATTAATAAAGTTTATCTTTGTTTCACACACGTGCTTCATTAATTTTTTTCTATAAAGTCTGGGTGGAAACTTTTAGAAATGGTTTAGCCTTTGCATGCTTGTGGCATGGGTTAAGATAGCAGTGGGATGGGCAGGGATACCTGTGGGATGGGTTAAGATAGCTGTGGGATGGGAAGGGATACCTGTGGGATGGGAAGGGATACCTGTGGGATGGGCAGGGATACCTATGGGATGGGTAATAGATGTGGGATAGATAAACCTCCAGTGCAAGCATAGTGAGATTGTATGGTCCACCCTCCCAGGTGCCACCCCTATGGCCCTTCATTATCAATTACAATGTAAGCATTGATCCACATATGTCAACATAAACACAACTCTTCATTAAATGCCCTGTTAATTGTAGGCACACCCAACATACATGGGCCAATCTCATCAGTGATATGAGACAGGCTGAAGGAACCATCCATTAAACATCTACCATCCTGTCTTGCCACTCCACCGCTCCAGCTGGGGAGTTGCACCAGTGTTTCAGGAGGTTGCGCTGCTTCTTCACCTCACGTGAGGCTCTGTTGGGCCCTTGCACATCCTCAGTGTCGATCAGGTTTTGCCCTTGCCTCCATTCCCCAGGCTCCATGTCCCCATTGCCTTGCTGGAGGTCCACGAGCCTGTTCTGCAAGACTGGGTAGCGGGTGCGCATGAGATTGTGCAGGATGCAGCAAGCTTCCACGATCCTCCTCATGGTCTCTGGGCGATGCTGCATGTTGGTGAGAAGTACCTGGAACCTGTTGGCCAGGATGCCAAAGGCGTTCTCCACCACCCGCCTTGCCCTGGACAGCCTGTAGTTGAAGATCCTCTCTTCACGGGTGAGGTATTTGGAGTTGTAGGGCTTCATGAGGTAGGTTGTCAGGGAGAAGGCATCATCCCCCACAATGAAGTAGGGCACATCTTGCGTGTCATTGGGCAGCGGGTCTGGATCTGGGAAGCCCACCATGAGGTTGCTTTCCAGCCCCTCCTTGAGGTGATTGTCGTTGTATACCTGGGCATCTGAAGATGAGCCGTTGCCTGAAACATCGATGTACATGAACTTGTAGTCAGCATCGACCATGGCGAAGAGGATGATGCTGAAGAAGCCCTTGTAGTTGTGATAAGTAGACCCTAAGTTGGCTGGAGCTGTGCAGGCCACGTGCTTGCCATCGATGGCTCCAACGGTGTGGGGGAAGTTCCACTTCTGATACCACTGCTCTGCAACTTTCTTCCATCCTTCTTCAGTGGAGGGGCACTGGAGGAGCTCCTCCTTGTATTCTTCGATGATGGCCTGCACCACTTCTCTGACAACAAAGCTGATGGTGCTGGGTGGCACCCTCCAGTTGTACTGCATGCTCCTGTAGGTGGTCCCTGAGGCCAGGTGGCACAGAGTGAGTGCCACCTTGAGCCCAGGTTCCAGGCTGGGCGGGAAGTTGGTGTTTGTCTTGGTCAACCTGGGTGTCAGCCGCTGCACAAGTTCGTCAAACATGGCTGGAGGCATCCTCATGAACTTCTGGAATGCCCGAGTGTCTTTGCTCCTGAGCTCCACCATCAGCTTGTCGTAAAGTACGTACTGTGCTCTTCTGGCGAACCATCTTCGGAGCCAGACTTTTTTTGGGTGCCTCCTTTTCTTCCCGTAGTACTGTTCACAGAGACTGTAGATGGTTTCGCAGTGTTGCAGAAGGATGTTGGCTGCCGAAAGGATTTTGTTGCAATCTACGGTGGACATGACTGGATGCTGTGGAAGAGGAAGAGTCAGATGAAGGCTGCAGAGGTCTGCACAGCTGGTCTGCTGGTCTGAAAGTGAAATGCAGACGAGTTGCTCCCCCTTTTTATAGGCAGTATAGGTGTCCCTTTGCATCCTCTTGGCATCCTCTTGGCATCCTCTAGGCATCCTCTAGGCATCCTCTAGACATCCTTAATAACTGAGATTGGTCCCCTCTGTGGACGTTTTTTCTGTTTTAAATGCTTTGTTTCTGCTAGGCATCCATTCTGCTTCCGTTCTGCATCCGTTCCGCGTCCGTTCCGCTTCTTCCCTGCGTCCAGGCGGATGGAGTTGCGCGGATGCACAGCGGATGCCTAACAGATATAGCGGATGCGTAACGGATGCGTAACGGATGCCTAGCGGATGCGTAGCGGATGCAGAATGGATGAATTGGATACATTTTCCGCGCAAAAGTTTTAGGCAGCCCAAAACTTTTGGAGTGGATAAAACATCAATAAATGGATGCTGGACGGATAGAGAGGAAGCAAAACGGAGGCAGTGAGTATATTACATTTTCCAACGGATGGCAAGGTTTTTTGTCCATTTTACATCCTCTTTGCATCCGTTGGTGCAGCGTGACAGGGGCTTAAGGATTGTCTGAATTATTTCCTTCCACATTAATCCAAGTTCTGTTTCTAAATTAATCAATATAGTTATAGAAGCAGCCAAGTTCTTGTGCTTGTGTAACACAACATAATTCTTATATTTCTGTTTTCTGAGCTTATGTCTAGTGTTTTATCCCAAAGGTGCTTTTTCAAGAGGCAACTGGACTTTCTGGTTTTTCTTTGAAGACATTTTACTTCTCATCCAATAAGCTTTTTCAGCTCTTCTGAGAAGGAGGCAGATTTAGTGATGGCAAACACTTTTTGACAGAGAAATGTTTTAGAAACTAATAGAGGACAAAGGAGCCTCATAAAGAGATGAAAAAGTTATGGAAAAACAGTTTTGGAAGAATAAAAATATGATTCTTTAATTTTGCTGACAAATTTGATATAAGAATAATATTCTTTCTTTTTCTTTCTTTCTTTCACAAAGTGCTTATTTTTGGAGTTTTCTATTTTTATGTTGAAATACAGACATGCATTGAATATGATAGGCCTATACAGGACATTTTAAATTTGCTTTGCAATTTTTACTATAGAAACAATGCAATTTCTGCTATGAAAATGAAGAGATAATGCGATTTGTCTGAATCAGATATTTCATATTTCTTTGCATAGCTTGATCGTTTCTTGCGATAACTAGGTTTCGGTGTATGTGTTATGCATTTCAGAAGCCTCTTATACTGCTTATATCAGTTGCTGACTTTAAAATAAACTTCAAGGCAATGCCTGACTGAAATCTTTGTCCTAGGGAAGCACTCCTCCAAGAACTGCACAATCCTAGAACAAAACCCACTACAACTTTCCAAATGGCCTTAAAGAGGTCACAACTGTTCAAATATTTCCCTTAACAATGCCTTGAACATCAGTAATGCAGTTTGCTAACAATATTATTATACCTATAGTTGGGTTGGAATTTTATTTTTTTTATTTATTTACTTAATTAAGTAGTGCATAAGTATGTATAAATAATGCAATGAAATGTGTATCCACTGTAGCATGATATTTCAAACCTATAATTCAATACGAAGGAGCATTAGAAAAGTGAAATTTTGTATTTTGTCAGTAGTTCTTTGTAGTATTCTACTGAAATACTAGAGCTTGGCACCTCTATTTTCAGGCAACTTTCCAGCTGACTAGCAAATAGAACACAGAACAGATGGCCACAACAGTAATAATAATATGTTGAGATATCTAAAGGCTAGGTCACACTGGCCGACGGATGCAAAACGTATGTAAAAAGGACACAGCGGACGAGCAAATTTTCCATCCGTTGTTATCCACTCTCAAAAGGGGCAAAAATTTGCATAAACAGAGTAGACAACAACGGAAAGGAACAGACGTGGGGAGGACGTAGCGAGGATGTTAAGCGGATGCTCAACGGAAGCCTAGCGGATGGAAGCGGATGGAAGCAGATGGCATGTCTGCAGGGCTTCTGGGGGAGAACAGCAAAGCAGACGCATAGCGGATGATGCGGATTCATCACGGATGCCTAGCGGATGCCTAAGCGGATGCCTAGCGGATGCAAAGTGTTCACTGCACATGCGGGGAGGATGCATTGCGTCAGCCCCATGGATATAAAAGGAAGCAGCTCGCACACGGCCAGCATTCCGAGGAAAGACCTGCTGCCAGAGACATCTTAATCAGAGACCATGGGGAAGAAGAGGAAGCCTGTGCCTAATCCTGCCAGCCCTGGAAAGAAGGACAGAACCACAATCCCACCCCCTGACTCTGCTGCTGGTGGTGCTTCTGCTGACTCTGTGGTGCTGACTCTGCTGCTGGTGGTGCTTCTGCTGGTGCTGGTGGTGCTTCCCCTGCTGCTGCTGCTGGTGGTGGTGGTGGTGCTGCTGCTGGTGGTGGTGGTGCTTCTGTTGCTGGTCCTGCTGCTGGTCCTGCTGCTGGTGCTGCTGCTGCTGCTACTGCTGCTGCTACTGCTGCTGGTGCTGCTAGTGTGGTGGACCAGCCCCAAGGTCCTCAAAGCCCTGCTGATGAGGGCCCAGAAGGCCCTGACAGAGGGAGAAAGAGGCAATCGAAGGAGAAGGAGAAGGGGGAGAGGAAACAGTACTCCATTGCAGAGGACCATGAGGAGGAGGTGCTCGAATGGCTGAGGGAGAACGAGTACCTGTGGAGGAAGGGCCACAGGCTATATTGAGACACCAAGCAGAAGCAGACAGCTTGGAGAGAGAAGGCAGAGAGCCTGGGCTACACTTCTGATGTCCTCCTGGGGTGGTGGAAGCATATGCACACCTGGTATGGCAAGCTGCACCTGAAGAGATCCGGGCAAGCTCACGGACCAGGAGATCTATGTCGTGGCCAAGTGCAGCTTCCTGCAGGGTGAGATCCACCACCGAGGAGCAGCCCCTCTGTCAACCCTCTCCCTCAGACAGCCCACAGAGAGCCACTCCTCTTTCAGCCAAGAAACAGCCAGTGTGTACAGGCAGGTGTCTGCAGAGGGCCCCACGACAGAGACCTCCCCGACAGCTGCACACCCCATGCCGGAGGACGTGGAGGATCCCCTGATGCAGATGGAGCAAGAGGAGGCCGCAGCCACCAGACCAACCCACACCCACACCCAGCTCCACCTCCACAGAAAGCAGGCAGAGAGGCAGACTGGAGAGAAAGAGCCACACTGTCCTCTTGGAGATCAGGGACACAATCAAGAACAGTGCAGATCTCCTCTCTCAGCTGGTATACTTCAAGATTCCATCCTCAAACTGCAAGCCCTTCCTCACCTACGTGATCCAGACCCTCATGGACATGCCCGAGCCTCAGTACCAGGTGATGAAGGAGAGGATCACTGCGCTTCTGTACCACCCTCCAGGATCAGCTGAATCTGCTCCCACCCACTCCAGGTCTGCTCCACCATCCCAGGCGATGTCACAGCCCTTCCAAGGCTTTCAACAGCCTCTCTCCTACCAAGGCTATGGCTACCAGGACTTCCCTCAACAGAGGCAGCCCTTCCCAGTCCAGGCCCAGGTTTATTGCCTACCACAGATGCCACCGATGCCACCGATGCCACAGATGCCACTGACGCCACAGATGCCACCGACGCCTCACCTCACCCAGCTGCAGACCAGACAGCCCCACTACACTCCTCCTTCCTCCACCCCACAGCCAAGCCCCTCAACAGAACATTTGTCATCGGTCCTGTGCCTGACATCCCAGGTCCTGGATGAAGGGCCTCTCAACCTCACAGGACTGTGCCAGCTCTCTGAGAGCTTTCTGCACACACCATCTCCTGTTGTCCTCTCGGGGCCAGGCACCCCAATGGCGCCTCAGATCAGCACTCCAGCCACTGCCACCTCCACAGTCCCTGGATCCTTTACAACTGAGACCATGGGCATGCCTCAGAGTGACTAAGAACAGTGCCAGAGACTGAGTTGTTACCTGTTGACTTTAACTTTGCTTGAGACACTTTACTTGGGTCATTTTGCTTTTACGGTTTGTTATTAATGAAGGTTATCTTTGATTCATACACTTGGTTCATTTCTTTTAATAAAGTCTTGGTGGCAGGGAGGCTGGCAGGTGCTTGCCATCTATGGCTCCAACGGTGTGGGGGAAGTTCCGCCTCTGATACCACTCTTCTGCAACTTTCTTCCAGCCTTCTTCAGTGGTGGGACACTGGAGGAATCCTCCAGGTATTCTTCGATGATGGCCTGCACCACTTCTCTGACCACAATGCTGATGGTGTTGTGTGGCACCCTCCAGGCATACTGCATGTTTCTGTATGTGGTCCCAGAGGCCAGTTGGCGCAGAGTCAGTGCCACCTTCAGCCCAGGGTCCAGGCTGGGATGGAAGTTGGTGTTCTGCTTGGTCAACCTGGGTCTCAGACGCTCCACAACTTCGTCAAACATGGCTGGTGGCATCCTCATGAAGTGCTGGAATGCACAAGGGTCTTCATTCCTCTGCTCCACCATCAACTGGTCATAGAGTCCAAACTCCACTCTTCTCCCGATCCATCTTCGGACCCAGACAGCTCTTGGACGTCTCCTTCTTCTCCTTGCGTAGAAAAGGTGAAACAGTCTGAAGAGGGCTTGGTTCTGGTGTTGAATGATGGTGGCTACCAAAGGGAGCATGCAATGATCCATGGTGGAGATCAGTGGATAATGTTGAAGAGCAAGAGCAAGGCTGAAGAGGTCTGCACACCAGGGCTGCTGGACTGAAAGTGAGATCCAGGTGATTTCCTTCCCCTTTTTGTAGGAAATATCGGTTTTCCGCTAGGTGTCCTTCTGCATCCTCTAGGCATACTCCAGACATCCTAAATATCCAAGATACATCCCATATACAAACGTTTTTTCTGTTTTAATGCTTTAGGTCTGAGGTGCATCCACTTTCATCCTTTCTATATCCGTGCTACCAATGCTGTGTGGACGTTCCGCGTCTGTTTCGCTTCCTCCCTCTTTCCGTTTTCCGCTGGAGCAGATGCGAGTTGTGCGGATACGCAGCGGATGCCGAGCGGATACAGCAAACATTTAATGGATGACGACGGACATAGAAAGTTTGTTCCCCGTATGTGTCATGGATTTAGAATGGACGCGGCGGAAAGTTCATCCGCTCAAAAAGTTTTGTGCAGCTCAAAACTTTTTGAGCAGATGAAATCTCAGTAGACGGATGCTGGATGGATAGAACGTATGAATCATGCACGCATTGAGTACAGAATGGATGCATCGCGTTAACCAACGGATGGCAAATGTTTCTCTCCATTTTACATCCTCTTTGCATACGTTGGTGCAGTGTGACATGGGCTTAATGTGTTTTGTTGAAGATAGGACTTTTATACTCAATATTCAGAACTTAATATCCATCTTCAGCACTGGGAAAATCTACATATAATCATCACTGAAAGTAAAGACCAAACTCTAATAGCTGGAGAATAAAGTTTTGTATTTGGTTTTCCCATTTTTTTCACAAATACTAATCGTATTTATTTGTTCTTTCCTCCAGCAGTTCAGTGTCCATTCTTTTGGATCTTTTCACAAATTTATTCTTTACAATAAAAAATGTTATCATCATGCCATATTATATATGACTCAGCTTGTTTTGTTACACTTTTTAAAATACAATATTGCTTTCTAGAACATGTATACACCAAGTGTAACAATTTCAGTTAAATCATCATAATTATCCTTTACCCGAGCCTGAACTTGAGTTGTTCTAAACTACTATTCATTAACAGTTCAAAATGAAATCACAGAGAGTAAAATTATATGGAACCTAAGATATTGGGTTTGCAAAGTTATTAATTTAGTTTTTTCTTTCACATGTCCCTTCATTGTTTGCATATCCTCAGCTAAAATACACTTACTCCTACATCTTTGAATTTTGCAATACATTTTTTCAACAAAATATTAATATAAAAATATGTCCATTCGGAAAAATGCACACAGGAACATACATTTTCTTTTACTGTTTTTTTTTCAATCATAAACTGGAAGAGAAATGGGCTAATTAGAAAAAAAGTAATTCATATATAGTTACTATCCATGAACCAATTTCTTATCATAGCTAAGGCACCAGGCTAGCAACTGGAAAACTATGAGTTCTAGTCAGTGGTGGAACTCAAATAATTTAACAACTGTTTCTCTGCCCTAATTATTTCTTCCAACAATCAGTTCACCAAACTGCTCAGTAAGTTAACAACCAGTTCTCCCAAAGTGGTGCAGACTGGCTGAATCCCACCACTGGTTCTAGTCCCATTTTATGTATATAATTAGCTGGGACCAGTCACTCCCTGTCAGCCTTAGGAACTAAGCAGTGGAAAGTTGGATAGGAATACAAAATTCATATAGCTGGCTATCACTTTCTTCATGTGAGTAAAGGGAAAGACAGTATTATATCTTATATGCCCTGAAATATTTTTGCATGGAAATGGAATCAATTATGTATTATTTGTCCATTAAGAAGGTATCTGTCAACCAAATATTGTATATAATATAGGACAGCAGTCCCTAATCTTTGTAGCTTGGCAGCCCAGGTGATGGGGAAGAGGGAAACTGGGCTGAATGAGTGGCAGGCCACCGTGCACATGGATAGCTTGACTTGCATGACTGGGTCTGGCGTGCATGTGCATAATTGCCCATTGGCCCACTGCTCACACAAATTGACTAGTAAGCCATGGCCCAGAGATTAGAGACCCCTGACATAGCCTAATCAGTGTCAGGGTTCAGTTGTGCAATAGATGGAAAGAACTATGACACATAATTAACTAGACAAGGCTCAAAAACATTCTGGAATATAATGGAATTATTTAAAATAGATTTTGCAATATATTCTGTCTATGAGTTGTGTCTGGTTAGTATCATCTAGGATCAGTAAAAGGCAAGATGTTAAAGATGCTCCCTGCAAAAAATTGAGGAACGTGTTTCATTAATTTGAATGAGTGAGTAGCTCTTTGCAGTTGTGCTTCCTTTCCCTAAAGATAATTAAGTATAAAATGTCAAGACTTATAGAGATAATCACATTGTAAAACCAATGATCTTGTGTGTGTGAGAGAGAGAGAAACAGACAGAAAGAGAGAGAGAGAGAAAGAGAGAGAGAAATATATTTTCTTAAGACTGTGTATAGCTGCAATAGAAAAAAGAAGAGAAAATTATGAACAGAATATTAAGTGTGGCAGAATGAAGATTGAGATAAGATTGATTACCCAATAGGATGTTCCAAAGTGAAGCACTACTGACTTATGTGATTTGAAGATAATTGCCAGTAAACCAGGGAGCTCAATTTCTAGCTGGAGATGAACCAGGATTAGGATCCATGAAGGTGGGTACTAGTGCTGTACTAAAACCAATTACAGGCATAAATGATTAAGAAATGCAGCTGAATGCAATACTGTTGTAATGATAAGGCAGTCGAGTTGTTTGATCATGAATGTTAAGCCTGGGTTCCCCAACCAGGGTTAGGTAGACAAGCTAAACAGAATGTGCAGCGTTAGTCAGATAGGCACACAGATAAATGAGTGAGCTAAGCTTGTATGTTTATTAACATACAGTAAAAATAACAGATACGCTTGTGTTATCAAGAATATAGTTTATTCCATTATAAGTTAATAGCATAGTCAAATAACAGTCCAATAGTCATGTATCATGTAGTCAGTCCATTCAGGGATATTCAGTTAGCAAAGTCCATGTAGAATATCCTATGTCAGTTCACTTACAAATCAGTCCTTAGTTGTCTCTCCCGTTCGAGCAATGCAGTCTTGATTCCAAGCAGTAATCAGGGATCATCAAAGCCAGAGTGAGCAAGCTGTAGACTTGCTACTTTTATAGTGTTTTCATAACCACTCCTTTAATTACTTTTTCCACAGTTAAAGCTGCAGACACTTTAACATACATAACTATGATTCATAGTTATTATTTCACCTAAACCAGTTAGGGTAAACAATGTTATCCCTAACAATGAACAACTGAATTATGATGATGATCTTTATTGGAGTATCGTCTTTGCATTTATATACATTTTTAGCTATCCTCCACCATTGGTTAACTTTGGTTACTGCTTAACTTTCATTACTGTTTAAGTGTATCAATAATGACTTCATCATTACATGTAGACCCCAGAGAGGAACAAGTTGATGTTGAGTTGATGGGAGCGTACCTATTTGAACAGGTAGAGTGAAATATCCTAGAGTTGCACATTGATAATTCTGAGGATGAACATTAGTAGCATATTTATCAAAAAAGAACCACATATTAGGATCCTTAAGCTGCAAACCAGTGCATATCGATCCTGTATTAGATTGATCAGAGGCATTAAAAATAGAAAAAATGTCAGGACACATATCAGGAGCTATATTAATTCCATGCAAAGAAGAATTAAAGGTACCTGACAACCAATAGTAGTCAGAACAATAACTATAATTCCCTAGCTTTTTGAATATGTGCTGAGCAGCATCATAATCAGACCAATTATGAAGCCAAGTGTGTTTAGCGTGACAACAGAATCACAGACCCCTTGTAAATTGACTAATTTTCAAGTAACGCCAACAGACAGAACTCAATTGCATCAGGGGTGTAGAAAATAGCCAGGAGTTTGAAATAGATTGTAGTTGTGAGACAATAAATGTAGAAGACATGATCAAGTTAGGGGTAAAATAAATTTAACCAAAAGCCATTGGGGGGGCTCATGGTATAAAGTAATATTTGTATCATTGGTCATAAACGTGTATTGGGTATGATGAACCCACAAATTAGGATTAAGACGAACCACAGAAGTGTCATTTTGAGTAGAAACACCATTAATCATAAACAAGAAAATACAAAGTAAAATGGTAAGAATTAGCAGTAATAATAGCAAAAACAGCAGCAACAAGATTTTCAGGAGTTTGAGGTAATGAGGCCTGCTGCAGTTGTTGTTGAGCTTGATATGTAGTAGAGCTCGCTCAACTATATCTTGACCCTGAGAGTTGTAAGGAATTCCATGCACTAAAGTAATATTCCATTTCTGACAAAAGATTTGAAATTCCCTACTGATATAAGCAGGGCCATTGTCAGTTTTCAACTGAGAAGGCCGAACCATTACAGCAAAAGAGGATAGGCAATGAGAAATAACATCTGAAGTACATTCATGTTTTGAAACAGTAACCCAAAGGAAATGTGAATGAGTGTCAATAGATGTGTGAAGATAACAGTATGGCTTAAAGGTTGAAAATTGAGTTGCATCCATTTTCCAAATTTGATTAGCTTGGGTTCCTCATGGGTTGACACCCACTGGAAAGGGAACGGCTAGTTGCTGACAAGCTGGACAAGCACGGACAATATCCCGGGCTTGAGATAATGAAATTTTAAATTGCTTTGCAAGTGATTTGGCATTTTGATGAAAATAAGAATTACTAGCAACAGGATCAGCAAACAAAGGTGCAACATCCTTTAAGGATTCATCTGCCTTCCGATTTCCTTCAGTCAAGGCATTAGCGATGGGAGTATGACTTCGAATGTGTTCTACATACAAAGAATACAAGCGAGTTTCCAAACTATTCTTTAAAGATAAAAACAAGGATAACAAATTCTTATCCAAAGAGAGAGCACAATAAGAAAAGGGAAGAGATTGCATAGCTAAATACACATATTGAGTATCAATGATCAAGTTAATAGGTTGGTCATTGAACAATCGTAAAGCCAAAATCACAGCAGCCAGCTCAGCACATTCAGCTGAAGTCTGCGTGGCAGTAAATTTAGAATACCATTGTTGTTGAATCTGCCAGACAACCACACCCCTTGTAGGTGATCCATCAGTAAAGACTGTCAGAGCTTTAGAAATAGGATTTCGCATAAAAATGGAAAAAAAGGCCGGATTTAAAGTAGTAGTAACCACTATTCTAGGATCCTTGGGTAAAGAATACAACAAGTTTCCCACATATTGAGAAAAGGTATGATTTGATTCTGAAATCATCATCAAATGCTCATGTTCAACTTTTGTACAAGTGAAAGCTATGCTAATAAGATCCTGTCCTGTAAGATGTAAGGCTCGTTTACGACCTTTAATAATCAAATCCTCTAATGCTGATTGATAAGTATAAATATTTCTCGGTGGAGTAGCTGACAAATTAATCCATTCATGAAAATTGATCACTTGCAAGGATGCATTAGAATAAAGACATCCCGTGGGTAAGGGTGTAGTGGGAAGTATAGCGAAGCAAAGTCCTATTGTTAAGGATGTTATCCTGTCCACATATCAATGCTTAAACTTATTTAATATTTCTTGAAGGCCTGTTCTTTGAAGATCAGTTAATACAACTAGATCTCCTGGTGATTGTGCTCCCTTCAAAGACTGAAATAAGGGCAACATATCACCAGTTGTAATGTAGAAGAATGGGCATGCCCAATTCATAATACCAAGTAATTTTTGCTATTGTACTAATGTATATGATTTCTGTACTTGTAATTCAGGAAGAATTGGAATGGAGGAATTGTGCAACATTCTATGTCCTAAATTTCTACTATAGGGTAGTAGAACTATAAGGTTCTACTTTTGAATTTTGTCTGAGGCTATATACAATCCCGTTTGTGCCACAATATCCGTTAACTCTTTTAACAAAATCGGGGGCTGCTATCAATATATCATCCATATAATGATAGACTAAATAGGAAGGAAATTTATTCCGAAAGGGTTGAAGGGCATTATCCATGAAATATTAACAATGTGTAGGGGAATTAAGCATTCCCTGAGGCAACACTCGCCAATGATATTGTTTTGTGGGTATGCTATTATTAAAAACTGGGACAGTCTTGAGGCTGCAAAGGTATAGTTAAAAAGCAGTCTTTAATATTAACTATCAATAATTTATAAAAATTAGGAATTAAGCTAGGATTTGGTAGACCACATTGTAAAGGACCCATGGGTTGGATACATTTATTATTTTCTCTTAAATCATGAAGGAAACACCATTTCCCATTTTTCTTTTTTATAACAAAAACAGGAGTATTCCAAGGACTAGTAGAAGGTTCTATGTGACCAGCAGCCAATTGTTCTTGAACCAATTGTTGTAAAGCAGTGAGTTTTTCCCTTGATAATGGCCATTGTTCCACCCAAACTGGCATAGAACAGAGCCATTTAAGAGGAAGAGCCATCATCAAGAATAAAATGGGCATTAAGAAGAGAAAGGATATCATGGCCCCAAATATTAGTATGAATATCTAGAATGTATGGTTGTAGGAAAAAGGACTTACCAGCATTAATTTCTTGAACATTCTACCAAGCAGCTGTAGAACCTCCTATTCCCCACAATGAAGAAATTGTCATTTTTGGCCACTGTGCTGGCCACTGTAAAGAGGAGATAACAGGAACATCGGCTCCAGTATTCAATAACCCTTGAAATGGTTGTTTATTAAGGAAGAGCATTAACAAAGTACGAGAGGAGTTCAGCTGTTGAAGTAAGCCTACAGATAAAGAAGCTGATCCAAATCCTGCATCCTCATCATTAGCTATACCAAGAGATGGAATTTCATATGGAAAAAGAAGCAATTGAGCAACAGAAGAATGACAAGGAAGAACTTGAGGAAGATTCACCCAAATGTGAATCATGAGGATACCAGTGTAATCTGAATCTATTACCCCAGGCACAACAAAATAGCCCTTTTTGTGTGCAGAAGAATGAGGCAAAATTAAGCCAACTAATCCCAAAGGAAGAGGACCTTTAAATTGAGATGGAACTATTTTAACTTCCATGGGAAATTTAAGCTCAATTTCCTCTTGATCCCAGCGCTACCGGCTGTGGCTGGGGAGGAGTGAGAGAGACTGCTGGAGGAGTCAGAGTGATGGGAAAGGCACACTTTGGATTCTGGGTGGGTGCCACACCCATTGGCAAGTTTCCCAACTGAAATCAACATTGATTGGCCCAATGAAATCCCTTTTTTACAAATAGGGCACTTCTGAGAAGGACGATTCTGAGGCATAGAAGGTGTAGAACAACATTCCTTCTGAAAGTGGCCAGGCTTCTTACACTTAAAACAGTTACCAACTGGTCATTGTCCTTTCTGAATAGCAGCTGCTAACATATGCATTTTATAAGTTTGTGATCCAATATTCTGGCAGACTCGCAGCATATCTGCCAGAGTGTAATGAGCAGTAGCCTTTAATGGCTGTAAAGCTCTTTTACAATCTGCAGAAGCATTTTCAATAGCTAACTGATAGTTCACCAGCAGCTTCCTGATGATCAAACTTCTGTCTTATTGCTTTGGACAGATGCTCAACAAAGTCAGCATAAGGCTTATTGACATTCTGTCGAATGGTTGAAAAATTTGCTCTAAGTTCTTCAGCTTGGGGTACCTTAAGAAAAGCACAAAAGGCACATTCAGAAACAATAGTTAACGTAGCTGGAGGAAGAACAACTTGAGTAGGAATTGTGCCAAATGGTCCAGAACCAAATAGCTGCTCAACTGTATATGCTCCTCCTCCTCCTAAAGCAGCGGCTTGAGCATGTCTCAAATATTCACTCTCCCAAATCACATATTGCATGGATGTTAAAATCATGTGAAATATTTGCTTCCAATCTTCAGGGAATATTGTATAACCATTTTTTATTCCTTCTACAAGTCCTCTTATAAAATTACCACTAATCCCATAGTCCATAACTGCCTTTTTTAACTCTCTTAAGATCTGATAAGGCAGACCCTCCCATTCTGCTACTTGCAGGCCCCTGATCAGGACGATATTGTACTGGACAAACAGACAGTAATTCTGCAAGTTCTGTTCCTGAGACAAAGGCATCCCTTTTACAAGTCTCTACAATTTTCTGAAAAGAAGACTGAACAATGGAGTCAGGAGGCTTTTGCCCTGTATCTGCAGGAGCTGAGGGAACTGAAGACATATATTCAGGTGAAGAAGGGGGACAAATGACAGCATTAGTATAATGTGAAGGTGGAGGTGTTAAAAGAGAAAGTTCATTGTGACCAAATGTTTCAATTGCATGCCTACATAAATGCCACACATGCAAAACTTCTATTTTTGCTCAAGGATCAGTATGCAATGTTTTCCCAATATGTTCCCAATCAGTTAATTTTAAAGACCCCTTTTCTGGGGACCATAGGCACTGAGCTGCAATCTCCTGGACCAGCCTTAAGAGATTTCTCTGTGGTACCTCAGTATTCTTCTTCTTCAACAAATAGCCTAATTCATCTACATGCTTCCTTTGTTCCTCAGAAAGTGAAGATCCCATACTTACAGGGTAAGTAGGTTGAAGAAACCACAAAGAGTTGAAGATACACCAAATCCTTGCCGGATGAAGTAAGAGGGTCCCTGTTCAGGTGCCACTTGTAATGATGAGGCAGTCGAGTTGTTTGATCATGAACAACTGAATTACGATAATGATCTTTATTGGAGTATAGTCTTGCATTTATATACATTTTTAGTTATCCTCCATCATTGGTTAACTTTGGTTACTGCTTAACTTTCGTTACTGTTTAGTACAGTAATCCATACAATGAATTATCTCTAGTTAAAGTCTAACATATGTCTACTTCCCCTCTCTTATCCTCCTTTATCCATAGATTAGTGACCTTGTTTGCCTGAGTTGTATTTGCTTGGAAACATTCTTTATCTGAGGTTTGCCATCCGAGATTGGAATATTCCTGCAATTACAACTCTACACAATGCCACCTGTTTTAAAAAGTGGTATTTTAGTTCATCATCATTATCACCACCACCACCATCATGACATCTTTAAGAAAATTTGCAACTTTCTTAAATAATGAAGGTTGTTTTCAGCATTTACAGAGTTTATAATGCCAATTGACAGAACAACTTTCCTTTAAATGCAATGTTCACAATGCTATTTTTAAGTATGACATTTTCCTAATGTGGCATTTTTAAGTTTTCATTTTCTTGTGGTAAAATGTGTTTCATGTTTGTTATTATAGCACATGTGTTGGAATTCTAATATTGTGATTGTCTATAAGCCTTTCAGTTTTCAACATGGGTGAGGGAAATGCTGAACCTTTCAGTACAAGCGTGAAGTACATAGTGAAACCTACTTTCATTGCATTTTATGTAAATAGCACATAATTTCTCCAATCTCTGCTCAAGTTCCCTGCAATGGAACCAGCCATGCTTTGCATATAGATAAATAAAGGTGAGTTCCAGCAAAGTTATGCAATGTTGAGTTAAATAGATAAAGAAAAATAAAAAGGGTGTTGGGTGGCTTAGGGACAGTTGTAGTTTTCATTTAATTTTTATATCATATTTAATGGGCAGGGTTGCTTCTAGGAGGATATAAATGTATGAGTAAACATTAACATACTAATGTTAATATGCTAACACACTCATTATAATAATCACTGGGAATGGTATCATAGACTCAACAACTGAAAGAAGACAAGCTACTCTTTGGCTTTACAAAGAGGTTAAGTTGACAGTGAAGGTGAACTATCATGTCTGCTTTTCAGTGCTACATGAGTTGCTGGTGATTCATTGATTAAGTGTCATCAAATTAATGTAGACTCTTAGCAACCAAAGAAATAGAGTTACTCCAAGATGATTTGTTTTCAAATTGGCCTTTTAGCTCTGTCAATGATGCATTCATTGCTGTTGTAAACAAGTCCATCAATGTCTTTTCCTTTCTTTTACTTTTCCCAGTTGTATAGATTTCTCAAAGGAGCTGGGTACTTACATACTGTGTGCCAAATGAAAGCTTTGAGTCTAGCTGTTTCTAACTCAAATCAAGATTTTTAAAAATTATTATTTAATATGTATTTTGTTCTCTTGGTTATCCATTGTATTCTCAGCAGTTTTCTTCAACAAAAAGTGAAAAATGGTCAAACCTTCTTCTAGTCAGCTTCTTGAAAGTCCAACTTTCTTTTCCATACATGTGATAATGAAAATCATTGCTTGCACAATTATCACTTTTAGGGTATAGATACATCACTGTATCTGAAAGTTTGTTTCATTGCTATTTATCAAGTACCAGTCTGCATATTTTTGATTGCTGCTTCATTTCTTGATTACTTTAAATCCTAAAAGGCAGAAGCTATTTATTACTTTAGTACTTTTATTGTCAATTCTGAGGTTACTTATGTATCTGTTCTCACTAGTCTTCTTTATACTTAACCTTAGTCCCATTTTTTTCCTCATTCAACTTCTTGGATTTCATTAGTAGGGATATCCTGATCCAGACACAGAGACATACAGAGAGAGAGGGGGGGAGAGGAAGAGGGAGAGGGAGAGGGAGAGGGAGAACACATTATCTCACTACTTTATAAATCAGAACCATCTGTTTCATCATATTCTTTCCATACTGTTTGCGCCTAATCTGTTTCCATGTCTTCCAAAAGAACAATGAGATGTTTTGATATTGCTATTTTTCTAAGCACATTCTACGGCTAGACATAATCAGTACAAATATAGTCATTTTTTTTTCCTCTTGGTATTTTTCTACCTTTTTCAGTTATCCAGGTTGTGTCAGCAATATCTTTCACCCTTAAAAAAAAAAAAAGATTGAATCTCTGGCATTTCACTTTCTGTATAGTACTCTAATTTCATTGGTTGATTCCAAGCATTATTTTGCAATATTGTGAGTTGGGTGATAGTTGCACAGCCTCTTAAAACCCCTTTATTTTTTATTAGTATATAGACCGAATTCACCAGATTTATTGTGGCTTCTCCAGATTTGCTGGGTCAATTTATTTAAAACTTTTGTAGATTTTCTCTCTGTTTCTTGTCATGTTTCTAAAGATAATTAATCAATTCCAATGGCATTCCATCATTGATATCTTAATTTGATTTAATCTTCTAGTACAAGAATTTCCTGTAAATAGAATTGTCTCAGACTATTAAAATGGGTTCAAAGAAGAGATAGAAGAGATAAGAATTAGGCTGTTTGGGATATGGATTTAAAATTAACAGTTTATAAGAATGAGACTGAGAAAGATGATATACAGGACTTAGATATAGAACTGGGTGATCTTTTAATAGCTAAAAGGGACACACAAATAATAAACCAGAAGTGTTACTTGGATGTGTAGATTCAACTCAGAAGAGATACTTGGACGATCTTCTCACTTTGGACTTACAAAAGAGATGTGTTATACATATGAAGAATTTTCAGAAAAAAAGATAGGTAGAAAAAAGAAATGAGCTTTTGAGACATTATTTGAAAGAAATAAACATTAATACTTTTAAAAGTAAAAAGGTTTATAAAATTGGTTTATTTGAACAAGGTTAACATGTATATTTTATTTTCTATAAGTTTTTAATGTTTTTTTTTTCTTGACTAGGACTGAATACTGAGATCTTAAAGGTTTGTTCAAACATAAGTATTGGAAGAAGAATTTTTTTGCTGATTTGTTTTTGAGAAAGTGATAAACTATGGTATTAAAACTGGAAAGAGATGAAGAGAAATTGACAAGAAATTAATTTGCGGGGCATTGAAGGGAATAAATATTAATTTTTTTTCAATACATAATTGTTTGTAGTAGCTCTTAATGCAATGTTCTTCAAGTCAGTTAGAATTTAGGGTTTAAAGCTTTGTTTATAAATATGGGAAGAAGACTTATACTTTTAGGAAAAATGATAAAGTACTGTGTAAAAGTAAAATGAAAGAATATAAAATTGATTTTTACTTGTTTAATGTTTGTTCATATCTATTATTGTTTATATATATATATATAAATACATACATATATATATATATGTGTGTGTGTGTGTGTGTGTGTGTGTGTGTGTGTGCTGTTTAGCTTCCTTCGGGTATTATCCCACGTCATTGTAGTTCTGTTAAAGTTGTAGCAACGTTTCAGCAGAATCTCATCTGCCATCCTCAGGCTTCTGTATAGAGTTAGTTCCTGGTTTCAAATTTGAGGCTGGTCCATTCTGATTGGCTGGGAGCCTGGATCTGTGTTCATTGGACTTGGAGTTTGATTGATTGGTGTTTCTGGTTTCTTCTGTCTGTTTTGTGGCTTTGATTAGATGGCAACACTCTTTTCTTGTGTTGGAGGCTTTCAGTGCAGCTTGGCTCCGTGTGAAGGGCTGGCTGCTCTTCATTAGCAAGCTGGGTTTCACCTGGGTGCCTGGTGGGGGGGTGCTTGGGTTGGAGCTATCAGAGGGAGTCTGTTTTTGCCCAGGTGTTTGCCTGGCTTGTGGCATGGAGATCTTTCTATTTGAGAGTGCAGGCTTCCAAATGATTGACAGTCTGGTGGAATCATCTCTTCTATTCATGCTGTCAGGTCTTTTTTCAATCTCTATGGCTTCTCTGATGATTCTGTGGTTGGGGTTTTCTATAGTGGCTAGGGTTTTAGTGCCATTGAAGTTGATGTTTTGACCTGTAGCTTTCATGTGTTGGGCTAGTGAGGAGGTGTGTTCCAGCTTTTTTACTGCATTTTTGTGTTCATCCAGGCGGGTACTTACTCTTCTATTGGTCTGTCCAATGTATGTGGCTGGCATAATGCACAGGGAACTTCGTATATGCCTTGGTTTTCCAGGTCAATTTTATCTTTGGGGTTTCTCAGGATGGCTGCTATTTTTTTGTCTGTTTTGAAGGCAGTCTTGATGTGATGCCTGTGTAGTATCTTAATGATTTTGTCTGTAGTACCTCTTATTTAGGGCAGGACAGCTGTTCCATAGGTCTTTTCACCTTCTAGTTCTCTATTATGTCTTAGTGTGCTTTTGTGGATCAAGCTGGTGATTTTGTTTTCGTGGAAAATGTTGGCTGTCAGTACTTTAGTCAGGGTGCATAGTTCAGTCTTTATATGTGTCTTGTCTGCCAGGTGTTTGGTTCTGGTGATTAGTGTTTTGGCCACAGAGTTTATCTGTGCTGGGTGGTGGTGGGATTGGGTGTTGAGGTAGTGGTTGGTGTGTGTTTTCTTCTGGTATACAGTGTGTCCTAGTGTGCCATCTGTTCTTTTGTAGATTAGTACATCTAGGAATGGGAGTTTTTTGTTTATTTCCGTTTCCATGGTGAACTTGATTTTGGGGTGTGTGCTGTTTAGGTGTGTTTGGAAATTGTTTAGGTTTTCTTTTCCATGGGGCCAAATCACAAATGTGTCATCGATGTATCTTAGCCATAGTTTGGGTTTGTGGGTGGCATTAGCCAGGGCTCTGGATTCAAATTCTTCCATGAGGTGTTTAGCTGGTTGGTATTTATTTTTGATGATTTCAAGAGTTTCACAGGTATTTCTTTCTGGATCTTTGGTTGTTCAGGTTTTCTCCCACGTAAAATTGGAAGTATCAAGGCAACGTTTCTATGCAGTCTCATTCATCATCTTCAGGCTTGTTTCTTCGGCTCTGTGCTTCTCAGAGTAATGTGAGCTTGTAGCTGCTTCTTCCTTTTAACTGCTAGTGGGTTGTGTTCTCATTGGTTGGGGGTTTGGCTGTGTTCTTATTGGCTGGAGGTGTGTTCTGTTCAGGTGGGCGCTTGGTTGTGCTCACGTTAGTCTTAGCTGCTGGGGGATTTAAGCTGGTGAGCTGTGGTCCTGTTGTTTGGATTCACGTTCGTGGTCATACAACATCTTCCTGGTGGGTGTCAGTTTGCTTCTTGTATGTAGCACAGTATGTAAAGCCCCTGTCACACAGCACCAATGGATGGAAAGAGGATGTAAAATGGAGAGAAACACTTGCCATCTGTTGCTTAACACGATGCATCCGTTCTGTACTCACTGCGTCCCTTTTTCATACTCTCTATCTGTCCAGCATCCGTCTACTGACATTTCATTCGCTCAAAAAGTTTTGAGCTGCTCAAAACTTTTTGTGCGGAAAATGTATCCAACGCGTCCATTCTACATCCACTATGCATACGGGGAAAATCCATTATACGTCCGTCGTCATCCGTTATGGATCCGCTATATCTGCTAGGCATCCACTGTGCATCCACACATCTCGCAACTGCTCCAGTGGAAAACGGGCACAGGGAGGAAGTGAAACGGACGCGGAATGGACACGCAGCGTTAGTAGCACGGACGTAGAAAGGATGAAAGTGGATGCAGCTCGCATACAAAGCATTAAAATGGATAAAACGTTTGTATAGAGGACGTATCTCGGATATTTAGGATGTCTGCAGGATGCCTAGAGGATGCAAAGGACACCTAGTGGAAAACCTATATTTCCTCTAAAAAGGGGGAGGAAATCACTTGGATCTCACTTTCAGTCCAGCAGCCTTGCGGTGCAGACCTCTTCAGCCTTTCTCTTCCTCTTGCTCTTCCACAGCATCCAGTCATCTCCACCATGGATCATCACACACTCCTTTTTGTAGCCACCATCGTTCTACAACAGTGCGAAGCTATCTACAGGTTCTTTCACCTGTTCTACACGAAGAAAAGGAGGCGTCCAAGAAGTGTCTGGGTCCGAAGAGGGATTGCGAGAAGAGCAGAGTATGGACTGTATAACAAGCTGATGGTGGAGCTGAGAAACGAAGACACTCGTGCATTCCAGAACATCATGAGGATACCGCCAGCCATGTTTGACGAAGTTGTGGAGCGGCTGAGACCCAGGTTGACCAAGCAGAGCACCAACTTCTGGCCCAGCCTGGACCCTGGGCTGAAGGTGGCACTGACTCTGCACCACCTGGCCTCCGGGACCATGTACCAGAGCATGCAGTATGGCTGGAAGGTACCACACAACACCATCAGCATTGTGGTCAAATAAGTGGTGCAGGCCATCATCGAAGAATACCTGGAGGAGCTCCTCCAGTGCCCCACCACTGAAGAAGGCTGGAAGAAAGTTGCAGAGCAGTGGTATCAGAAGTGGAACTTCCCCCACACCATTGGAGCCATAGATGGGAAGCACGTGGCCTGCAAAGCTCCAGCCAACTCAGGGTCCACTTTTCAAAACTACAAGGGCTTCTTCAGCATCATCCTCTTCGCCATGGTCGATGCTGACTACAAGTTCATGTACATCGATGCTTCAGACAACAGGTCAGCTTCAGATGCCCAGGTATACAATGCCAGTCACCTCAAGGAGGGGCTGGAACGCAACCTCAACATGGGTTTTCCAGATCCAGACCCCCTGCCCAACGACACACAAGATGTGCCCTACTTCATCGTGGGGGATGACGCCTTCTCCCTCATAACGTACCTCATGAAGCCCTACACTTCCAGATGCCTCACCCGTGAAGAGAGGATCTTGAACTACAGGCTGTCCAGGGCAAGGCGGGTGGTGGAGAACGCCTTTGGCATCCTGGCCAACAGGTCCAGGTGCTTCCTCACCACCATGCAGCATCACCCACAGACCATGAGTAACATCGTGGAAGCTTGCTGCATCCTGCACAATCTCATGTGCATCCGCTACCCAGTGTTGCAGAACAGGCTCGTGGACCACCAACAAGGCAATGGGGACATGGAGCCTGGTGAATCGAGGCAAGGGCAAAACCTGATAGATACTGTGGATGTGCAAGGCCCCAACAGAGCTTCCCGTGAAGGGAAGAAGAAGTGCAACCTCCTGAAACACTGGTGCAACTCCCCAGCTGGAGCAGTGGAGTGGCAAGACAGGATGGTAGATGCTTAATGGATGCTTCCTTCAGTCTGTCTCATCACACTGATGAGATTGGGCCATGTATGTTGAGTGGCCTTACAATGAATAGGGCATTAATAAAGAGTTTTGTTTATTTTGAAATGTGTTGATCAATGAATAAATTGTTATTGATAATAAAGGGCCATATGTGTGGCAGCTGGGAGAATGGACCATACAGTCCCACTATGCTTGCAATGGAGGTTTATCTATCCCACAGCTATTACCCATCCCACAGGTATCCCTGTCCATCCCACAGGTATCCCTGCCCATCCCACAGCTATTACCCATCCACTGCTATCCTTACCTATCCCACAAGCATGCAAAGGCTTAAACCATTTCTAAAAGTTTCCACCAAGACTTTATTGACTAAAAGAACTGAAGCAAGTGTGTGAAGCAAAGATAATCTTTATTAATAACAAACTGTAAAAGAAAATGACCCAAGTGTCCCAAGCAAAGGTAAAGTCAACAGGTTGCAACCCATTCTCTGGCACTCTTCTCAGTCACTCTGAGGCGTGCCCATAGTCTCAGGGGTGAAGGGTCCAGGTGCTGTGGAGGTGGCTGCTGCTGGAGTTCTGTCACGTAAACAGACAGGGGGGTACCCATTCCAAACTTGTGATGCTGGAGACGGCCAAGTTGTTCAAGTGGGCCAAGGCCAATCTGTTTTCGCTCAAGGCAGAACACATAGCAGGGGCCTTAAACAAACAAGCGGACTGGCTCTGCAGGGCCATGATAGATCAGGCATAGTGGTGCCTACACCCGTCTGTCTTCCAGGAAGCAGTGCAGAGGTTTGGGCAACCGGTGATTGAACTATTTGCCTCTCCTCTCAATGCTGAATTGGTCCGGTATATTTCAAGGTATCTGACTCATGGCGTGGAGGCCCTCAATGCTCTGCAATGTCAGTGGCCTCCCAGACTTCTATATGCATTTCCTCCACTCCAGGTAATACCCAGGTTTATCCAGAAGTTATTGGAGGAATGAGTGGAAATGATATTGGTCACCCCTTACTGGCCCAGGCAAATGTGGTTTGCAGACTTACAGGACCTGTTGAGAGAACAACCTTGGAAAATTCCATCGTTGAAGGTTTCCCTCTCCCAAGGGCCAATACTTTATCTGAACCCACAATGGCTCAGTCTAGGCGTATGGTGGTTGAGCGGAGCCGTTTAAGAGCCCAACAGATTTCAGAGGATGCTATTGCCACCATTCAAGTATCCAGACAATTCTCAACAAATCATATATATGAGGCCACATGGTCCATTTTCTGTCGCTGGTGCTGGGGGTCTAAGATCAACCCAATTGCTCCATCAATAGGACAATTATTGGACTTTTTACAGGAGGGGTTGACCAAGGGCCTATCTCCAAATACTTTACGCAGACAGGTTTACACTTTATCCTTGGTGATATCATGGGGTGACCTCCATTCTGTAGCACACCATTCACATGTCCGCAGCTTTCTTAAGGGTGCTGCAAACTTCCAACCTCCTGTAATTCACCACTATCCCACCTGGGATCTCAACAAGGTGTTAACTGCACTTACAACTAGCCCGTTCAAGCCTTTAAGAACTGCTAGTCTCAAATTCCTGACATATAAGGTGGCCTTCCTAACTGCAATCACATCAGCAAGGAGGATTTCCAAATTGGTGGCATTGTCAATGAGAAAGGAACTGTTCGTGTTTCATGCGGACAGAGTGGTTCTCCATTTGTATCCATCGTTCACTCCTAAAGTAAATTCAGCCTTCCATAGAGCGCAGGAGTTGGTGCTTCCAATTTTTTTTCCCGAAATCATCTCATAGACTGGAGCATCAATGGTATCAGCTTGACATTCGAAGGGCCTTAAGCATCTATCTAGACCGCACAGTGGCATTTCAAAAATCTGAGGCTCTATTCCTATCCTTCAACCCATCTACTTTAGGACAAAAGGTGTCGTTGACAACCATCGGTAGATGGTTGAGAGCTATCATAGCTAAAAGTTACAAATGCCACTCCATCTCAGTTCCTAAGGGCATTACAGCCCATTTGACAAGGAGTGTGGCAACATCAGCAGCATGGGCCACATGGGCTTCCATAGACAAAATTTGCAGAGCGGCAACTTAGGCTTCACCATCTCCCTTTGTCAGAAATTATAAAATTGATGTCTATGCCTCAGCAGATGCTTCATTTGGCAGAAGAGTCCTGCAGAGGATGCAGAGTTTAGGAGTGTATTTCGATCCAGAAGGAGTCCCTTCCTAAGGACAAGCCAAGCTTTGGTATGTCCCACTTCTGGATGCTCTGAACTGCTCATGGGAGAAAGGGCGCTGGTACTTACCTGACATGCCCGTTTTCTGTGAGCTGTGAAGAGCATCCAGCCCCACCCATTTCTTTCCATCTGGTCGGTTCCGTTCCAGTCAGGGATCCAGATTAGGTGATGAGTTCCGGACTTTGACACTCAGTCTTCGCAAAACTGGAGGACGCTGGGGAGGTGTTCCTTGGAGGAGGAGGAGCATCCAAGAGTTTTAAGCCCAGCCTTTCCAGAAGAGAATGAAGCACCTCCCATTTCTGGATGCTCTTCACAACTCACAGAGAATGGGTGTATCAGGTAAGCTCCAATGCCCTTTCTATGCATCCTAAATTAAGTATTGTCTGCACTTTTTAATCTATTAAGTCTCTTATATTTTCTGAAGTTCTGTAGGGGAGTTTCTCCTCTGTTTATCCAATGTTTAATCAGACTCATGGATCCATGTGTTTACAGGTAAATTTGATAAATCTTATTCCTGATTATATTGTATTTCCGGAATAATGTGTAGATTTGTACGTTCCTTAACTTTTATGTTTCTGATCCAATTTAGGAAATATAGGCAATGTAATTTCATCTGCATTCCAGTTTGTGTAATTTAATTTTTTTCATCCACTATTTGTTCATTTACTCAATAGATTAACAAAGTACACCTTTGTCCTGCCTTTCCTTATGTCAATCCTATTTTCCATGTGGTTCCAAATCCACCTTTAAAACATTTCACTCAATTCTTCATACATTGCTTATCACATAGGTGCATAACAAAGTTCTTTGACTCCCATCCATTCATTTACCATTCATCGTAACTGTTTTTATTTTGCTGACTTCCTTGGACTGTTTCCCTTAAGGCCCGGTCCCACTGCACTTACGGATGCAAAGAGGATGTAAAACATTAAAAAAAAGCTTGCCATCCATTGGAAAACACTATGCATCCGTTGTGTACTCACTGCATACGTGTTTCATACGCTCTATCCATCAAGCATCTGTCCACTGAGATTTCATCCACGCAAGAAGTTTTGAGCTGCACAAAGCTTTGTGAAGGGATGAACTTTCTGCCCCATACGATGTACATCCATGACATATATGGGCAACAAATGTTCTATGTCCGTTATCATCCGGTAAATGTCCACTGTATCCTTTCTGCATCCTCTTGCCATCCCCTCAACTCACATCCACTGCAGCTGAAAATGGAAAGAGGGAGGAAACAAAAGGTACATGGAACGTCTATACAGCGTTACTAGCACAGAAATAGAAAGATGTAAGCATATGCATCTCGTATATAAAGTATTCAAAATGGACAAAACGTTTGTATCTGGAATGTATCTCATATATTTAGGATGTCAAGAGTATGTCTAGAGTATGTAGAAGGACACCTAGCGGACAACCGATATTTTCCACAAAAAGGGGGAGAAAATCATCTGGATCATAGTATGAGTCCAGCAGCCATGGTGCACAGACCTCTTCAACCTTGGTCTTGGTCTTCAACATCATCAATTATTCTCCACCATGGATGATGACACAGTCCATATGATAGCTGTGCTCATTATTCACCAGAGCCAAAACCTGTTCAGACTGTATCAAGTTTTACACAGAAGGAGAAGAAGGTGATGTCCAAGAGCTGTGTGGGTCCGAAGATGGATCAAGAGAAGAATGGGGTTTGGACTGTATGACCAGTTGATGGTGGAGCTGAGGAATGAAGACCCTCGTGCATTCCAGCACTTCATGAGGATGCCACCAGCCATGTTTGACAAAGTTGTGGAGCATCTGAGACCCAGGTTGACTAAGCCAAGCACCAGCTTCTGTCTCAACCTGGACCCTGGACTGAAGGTGGCACTGACTCTGCACTACCTGGCCTCTGGAACCACTTACAGAAACATGCAGTATGCCTGGAGGGTGCCACACAACACCATCAGCAAAGTGGTCAGAGAAGTGGTACAAGCCATCATTGAAGAATACGTGGAGGAGCTTCTCAGATGCCCCACCACTGAAGAAGGCTGGAGAAAACTTGCAGAGCAGTGGTATCAGAGGTGGAACTTTCCCCACACCATTGGAGCCATGGATGGGAAGCACGTGGCCTGCAAAGCTCCAACCAACTCAGGGTCCACTTATTACAACTACAAGGGCTTCTTCAGTATCATCCTCTTTGCCATGGTTGATGCTGACCACAAGTTAATCGATGCTTCAGGCAACGGGTCAGCTTCAGATGCCCAGATATACAACGCCAGTCACCTAAAGGATGGGCTTGAACACAACCTCATCATGGGTTTTCGAGGTCCAGGCCCCCTACCCAATGAGACACAAGATGTGCCCTACTTCATTGTTGGTAATGACGCATTCTCCCTCAGAACCTACCTCATGAAGCCCTACAGTACAAGATACCTCACCCGTGAAGACAGGATCTTCAACTACAGGCTGTCCAGGGCAATACGGGTGGTGGAGAACGCCTTTGGCATCCTGGCCAACAGGTTCCAGATACTTCTCACCACCATGCAGCAGGACTCAGAGACTGTAAGGAGCATCGTGGAAGCTTGCTGCATCCTGCACAATCTCATGCGCACCCACTACCCAGCGCTGCAGAACAGACTTGTAGACCATTAACAAGGGAATGGGGACATGGAGCCTGGTGAATGGAGGCAAGGACGTAACCTGATAGACACTGTGGATGTACAAGGCTTCACGTGAAGGGAAGAAGCAGCGCAACGTACTGAGACACTGGTGCAACTCCCCAGCTGGAGCAGTGGAGTAGCAAGACAGGATGATAGATGATTAATGGATGCTTCCTTGAAGCTGTTGCATAACACTGATGAGATTGTGCCATATATGTTGAGTGGTCCTACAATGAATCGGGCATTAATAAAGAGCTTTGTTTATTTTAAAATGTGTTGATCAATGAATAAATTTTTATTGATAATAAAGGTCCATATGTGTGGCAGCTGGGATGGTGGACCATCCAGTCCCACTATGGTTGCACTGGAGGCTTATCTATCCCACAACTATACTTATCTATCCCACAAGCATGCAGAGGTTTAACCATTTTTTCAAAGTTTTCACCAACACTTTATTAAGTAAAAAAAATGAACCAAGTAAAAAAAGCGTCTTAAGCAAAGATAATCTTAACTTTCTTAGGTAAAGTTTATGACTTTTTTAAATAAGCAAAATGAACCAAGTAAACTGTATTAAGTGTCTTAAGCAAAGATAACCTTTGTTAACTTTCTTAGCTAAACTTTATGACTTTGTTAAAAAAGCAAAATGAACCAAGTAAAGTGTCTTAAGCAAAGATAAACTTAACAAGTAAACAACTCAGTCATTGGCACTAGTCTCAGTCACTCTGAGTCATGTCCATGGTCTCAGCTGTTAAGTGGGCAGGGACTGTGGAGGTGGCTGTGGCTTGAGTGCTGGTCTGTGGCACCATTGGGGTGCTTGGCCCCGAGGGTACAACAGGTGGTGGTGTGTTCAGGAAGCTATCCGAGAGCTGACTCAGTCCCATGAGGTTGAGAGGCCCTTCATCAAGGACTTGAGATGTCAGGCCCAATACTGATGACAGATTGTCCATTGACAGGCTTGGCTATGGGGTGTAGGAAGGATTGGGAGGAGTGTAGTGGGGCTGTCTGGTCTGCAGCTGGGCGAGGACTGGCATCTGTGGCGTCCGATGAACCTAGGCCTGGACTGGGAAGTTCTGCTTCTGTTGTGGGAAGTCCTGGTAGTCGTAGCCTTGGTAGGTGAGGGGCTGTTGAAAGCCGTGGAAGGGCTGTGACATCGGCTGGGGTGGAGGAGCAGACCTGGACTGGGTCGGAGCCATTCAGCTGGGCCTTGAGGGTTGTGCAGAAATGCTGTGATCTTCTCCTTCATCACCTGGTACTGGGCCTCAGGCAGGTCCCTCAGGGTCTGGCTCACGTAGTTGATGAAGGTGTTCTGGCCCGAGGATGCTCTGTCCAAGTGGACCAGCTGAGAGAGAAGTTCTGTGCTGGTATTTGATTGTGTCCCTGATCTCCAACAGCACACTGTGGTCCTGGCCCTCCAGTCTGCCTCTCTGCCTGCATCCTCTGGAGCTGGGAGTGGGGGTGAGGGTGGGTTGGCCTCTGGTGGCTGCTTCTTCTTCCTCCATTTGTGACAGCAGGACGTCATCCTCCACAGGATCCTCCAAGTCCGCCGTCATGGGGAGTGCAACTCTCAGGGGGGGGATTCTCTGCTGTGGGTCCCTCTGAAGACACCTGCCTGGACAGGATAGCTGGCTTCTGGCTGGAAGAGGACTGCCTGTCTGTGGTCTGTCTGAGGGAGAGCAGTCTCAGAGGGGCTGCTTCTCAGTGGTGGATCTTACCCTCCAGGAAACTGCACTTGGCCATGACGTACATCTCCTGGTCAGTGAGTTTGACCGCGGCCTGCCCGGATTTCTTGAAGTGTAGCTTGCCATTCCAGGTGTGCATGTGCTTCCACCATCCTAGAAGTACTTCTGCAGTGTACCCCAGGCTCTCTGTCTTGTCTCTCTAAGCTGCGTGCTTCTTCTTGGTGTCACAATACAGTCTGTGGCCCTTTCTCCAGAGGTACTCGTTCTCCCTCAGCCATTCCAGCACCACATCCTCATGCTCCTCATAAACGTTGTACTGTTTCCTCTCTCCCTTCTCCTTCCCTTGCCTCTTCCTCCCTCTGGCAGGGGCTTCAGCAGGGCCTTCCGGGGCTTGAGCAGCAGGGCATTCAGGGGCTTGAGTAGCAGGGCCTTCAGCAGCAGGGCTTTGAGGGGCTTGAGGGGCTTGGGGCTGGTCCACCACAGCAGCAGCAGCAGCAGCAGCTTCAGAGTCAGTGCCAGGGGGTGGGATGCTGGTTCTGGCCTTCTCCACCTTGCCAGGGCTTGAACGAGTAAGCACAGGCTTCCTATTCTTGCCTGACTGATGAACCATGGTGTTCCTGCAAAATGTATGTGGCAGCACATCTTTCCCCTGTATGCTGACTGCGTGCGTGCTGCATCGTTTTATATCCACGGAGTTGATGCAATTCATACTCTCCGCATGCCCAGTGAACGTTTTGCATCCGATATACATCCGCGTGGCATCCCCTTTGTTTCCTATAGGTGCCCATGATGCATCCGCTTCATCCGCTATGCATCTGCCCCTTCCGCTATGGTTCCCTTCAAAATTCTCCCTCGGAACCCCTTCGGAGGTGTCATCCGCTTCCATCCGCTAGGCTTCCTATGAACATCCATTTAACATCCCCGCTACATACTATCCACGTCCATTCTTTTCCGTTCTGTTTATGCAAATTTTCGCCACTTTTTGGAACGGATGACAACGGATGGAGCCACTCCCATTATTTTGCTCATCCGCTGTATCCTTTATGCATAAGTTTTGCGTCCGTCGGCCAGTGGGACCGGGCCTTTATATAGCATTTCCTCTTTTCAAGCTTTGTGTTCTTGATCATGTACAAAGACATCTCCCTTTTATAAGAAAACAGTATCTATGACCTTGGCACAGATCCATCTTTTTCCCACCATCCAGGCATTTAACCCTGCTGTGATCCTGTCCTTTGCTTGACTATTAAATGTTCTCACTATTTTAGTCTGAAGTAATTTTTAAAAGTTAAACATCCCTGCTGTTTATTACAGTACATCTTCATTTTTCCTATGCTTTTCATGAAAGAGTTCATCATTGGCAAAGCAGAGTATTGATGAAGTTGATTTTTAATGATAGTTCCATACTTCCTCAGTTATTTTGTACTAACAGGCTATGAATTTTAGAAAGATCACAGTGTCAAACTGCTTGATTGGTATGCAATATATAGCTGTTCACTATTATTCCCATACACATTCTATCAGCTACGACACTAATTCCAAAATATCTAGTTGCTTGTGCATTTCTTGTTAACATCATCAAAAGTGATGACACAATAAGGCTTTCATTTAGAGTTTCAAATATTTATTTTTAAAAATAGTGTCGGAATTTGTTTTATTTACTATTTATTGAAACCACTAACTGTATGGTTGCACAGAAAGATCTCTGACACAGGGACAAAAAAAAAAAGAATAAGTATTTAAAAAAATGGCAAGAGGCTTTTAAGCAGAACAGAATACCAGCAAATAGCCCAATTCTCCAAGGTTAATGTCAGGGAGTCTAAGGTTTGGAATGAGCTAACAAATGCCAAAAATATCAAAAGAAATGTCTTTTTATTTATGAACAAGAGGAAAGTCAAGAAATCTTTAAGCCACTAATGGAAGAATATGGCAAGAAAGTGATGGGCAGCATGGAAAAAAACAGAACTGTTTAATTCATTTTTTTTTTCATCAGTCTTTACACAAAGGGGGAAAAATAGTCTAACCTGTTAAGTTCTATCCTTGTAGACTGGATGGTTTCATCCCAGGGTAGTAAAGGAAATGGCTGATGTGATTTCAGAACTGCTGAATGAAATCTTTGAAAATCCTTGGAGCATGTGAGAATTGCCAGAGGATTGGAAAGTAACTCAGTGATCCTAATCTTCAAAAAGGGGAAAAATGAACCCAGAAAATTACAGACAAATCAACTTGATATCAATATCTGGGAATATTCTTGAAAAGGTAATCAAGCAGCAAATTTGTGAACACCTAGCAATGAACAAGGTGATTACTAGAAGCCTGCAGGGCAAACAAATCTTATTGTCTTCTTTGATAAAGTGACTAAATTATTTGACCAAGAAAATGCTATGGAAATAGTATACTTAGATGTCAGCAAGGCATTTGATAAAGTAGACCAGAGCCTAATTCTTGGTAAGATAGAACAAATGTTGCACAGACAGTAGTATTATAAAATGGAACTGCTGTTTGTTGATCAATGACACTCAGTGTGTGGTCCTCAAAGAACTGCATCTACATGAAAGGAAACATGCACTAGGGTACCTCAAGTTTCTGTCTTGACCCCCGTGCTTTTCAACATCTTCATAAGTGATCTAGTTGAGAAAACTGAAGGGATACTTATCAAATTGTGAATGATGCAAAGGTGGGGGCATTGCTAACACTTTGGAAGATAAACTCCTACCTTGACAGACTTGAGTATTGGGCTCTCAACAATATGCAGTTTAGTCATGAGAAAAGACAAGAAAACCAGTTACAGAAGGGGTGGGATGCTACTAGTTCTGCCTGGCTCTATAGAACCGATAGCTCTGAAGAGCAGCAGACACATAACTGACATGCACATGCAAACGTAAAATTACCAAACCAAGAGTAATGCCAGTTGAATCCCACCCCTGAGGTACAGGATAGGTAGCACATAGTACATAGTTCAACAGTAGTGCTAAGTGTCCTGGTGGACCACCACTTAAAGCCCATGTCACACTGCACCAATGGATGCAAAGAGGATGTAAAATGGACAAAAAAGCTTGCCATCCGTTGGAAAACGCGATGCATGGTTGTGTACTCACTGCGTACATCTTTCATATGCTCTATCCATTGAGCATCCGTCTACTGCGATTTCATCCACTCAAAAAGTTTTGAGCTGCACAAAACTTTTTGAGTGGATGAACTTTCTGCCACGTACTATGTACATCCGCGACACATACGGGCAACAAACGTTCTACATCTGTTGTCTTCTGTTAAACGTCCGATATATCCTCTTGGCATCCTCTGGCCATCTGCGCAACTCACATCTGCTGCAGCTGAAAATGGAAAGAGGGAGGAAACAAAAGGTACGCGGAACGTCCATACAGCGTGAGTAGCACGGAAATAGAAAGGATGAAAGCAGATGCAGCTCGGATATAAAGCATTAAAACAGACAAAACGTTTGTATATGGGACGTATCTTGGATATTTAGGATGTCTGGAGGATGCCTAGAGTATGTGGAAGGACACCTAGGGGACAACTGACATTTCCTATAAAAAGGGGAAGGAAATCACCTGGATCTCACTATCAGTCCAGCAGCCCTGGTGTGCAGACCTCTTCAGCCTTACTCTTGCTCTTCCACATCATCCATTGATGTCCACCATACATCATCACACACTCCTTTTGGTAGCCACCATCATTCAACACCAGAACCAAGCCCTCTTCAGACTGTTTCACCTTTTCTACACAAGGAGAAGACGACGTCCAAGAGATGTCTGGGTCCGAAGATGGATCGGGAGAAGAGTGGAGTTTGGACTCTATGACAAGCTGATGGTGGAGCAGAGGAATGAAGACCCTCGTGCATTCCAGCACTTCATGAGGATGCCACCAGCCATTTTGACAAAGTTGTGGAGCATCTGAGACCCAGGTTGACTAAGCCAAGCACCAACTTCCGTCCCAGCCTGGACCCTGGACTGAAGGTGGCACTGACTCTGCACCACCTGGCCTCTGGAAGCACATACAGAAACATGCAGTATGACTGGAGGGTGCCACACAACACCATCAGCATTGTGCTCAGAGAAGTGGTGCAGGCCATCATCGAAGAATACCTGGAGGAGCTCCTCCAGTGTCCCACCATTGAAGAAGGCTGGAGGAAAGTTGCAGAGCACTGGTATCAGAGGTGGAACTTTCCCCAGACCTTTGGAGCCATAGATGGGAAGCACATGGCCTGCAAAGCTCCATCCAATTCAGGGTCCAATTATTTCAACTACAAGGGCTTCTTCAGCATCATCCTCTTTGCCATGGTTGATGCTGACTACAAGTTCATGTACATCGATGCTTCAGGCAACGGGTCAGCTTCAGATGCCCAGATATACAATGCCAGTGACCTCAAGGATGGGCTGGAATGCAACCTCATCATGGGTTTCCCAGATCCAGACCCCCTACCCAACGATACACAAGATGTACCCTACTTCATTGTGGTTGATGACACCTTCTCCCTCAGAACCTACCTCATGATGCCCTACACTTCCAGATACCTCACCCGTGAAGAAAGGATCTTCAACTACAGGCTGTCCAGGGCAATACGGGTGGTGGAGAACGCCTTTGGCATCCTGGTCAACAGGTCCCAGGTACTTCTCACCACCATGCAGCATCGCCCAGAGACTGTGAAAAGCATCGTGGAAGCTTGCTGCATCCTGCACAATCTCATGCGCACCCGCTTCCCAGTGTTGCAGAACAGGCTTGTGGACTGCCAACAAGGCAATGGGGACATGGAGCCTGGTGAATGGAGGCAAGGACATAACCTGAAAGATACTGTGAATGTGCAAGGCCCCAACAGAGCTTCACGTGAAGGGAAGAAGCAGCGCAACCTCCTGAAACACTGGTGCAACTCCCCAGCTGGAGCAGTGGAGTGGCAAGACAGGATGGTAGATGCTTAATGGATGCTTCCTTCAGCCTGTCTCATCACACTGATGAGACTGTGCCATGTATGTTGAGTGGCCCTACAATGAACAGGGCATTAACAAAGAGTTTTGTTTGTGTTGAAATGTGCTGATCAATGATTAAATTGTTATTGATAATAAAGGGCCATATGTGTGGCAGCTGGGAGGGTGGACCATGCAGTCCCACTATGCTTGCACTGGAGGTTTATCTATCCCACAGCTATCCTTACCCATCCCACAGCTTTCCATCCCATGGCTATCCTTACCAATCCCACAGCTATCATTACCATCCCACAGCTATCCATCCCACTGCTATCATTACCCATCCCACAGCTACCCATCCCACAGCTATCCTTACCAATCCCACAAGCATGCAAATGCTTAAAAATTTTTCAAAGTTTTCCCCAACACTTTATTAAGTAAAAAAAAATGAACCAAGTGTGTGAAGCAAAGATAACCTTTATTAATAACAAACTGTATGACTTTATTAAAAAGCAAAATGACCCAAGTAAAGTGTCTTAAGGAAAGATAAACTGAACAGGTAACAGTTCAGTCTCTGGCACTCTTCTCAGTCACTCTGAGGCATGCCCATGGTCTCAGATGTAAACGGGCCAGGGACTATGGAGGTGGCTGTGGCTGGAGTGCTGGTCTGAGGCGCCATTGGGGTGTCTGGCCCTGAGAGTACAACAGGAGATGGTGTGTGCAGGAAGCTCTCAGAGAGCTGACTCAGTCCCGTGAGTTTGAGAGGCCCTTCATTAAGTACCTGGGATGTGAGGCCCAAGAGTGATGACAGATGTTCTGAGGAAGGGCTTGGCTGTGGGGTGGAGGAAGGAAGAGTGTAGTGGGGCTGTCTGGTCTGCAGCTGGGTCAGGTGAGGCATCTGTGGCATCTGTGGTGTCCGAGTAACCTGGGTCTGGACTGGGAAGGGCTGCCTCTGCTGTGGGATGTCCTGGTAGTAGTAGGCTTGTTAGGTGAGGGGCTGTTGAAATCCATGGGAGGGCTGTGACATCGCCTGAGGTGGAGGAGCAGACCTGGAGTGGGTAGGAGCAGGTTCAGCTGGGCCTGGAGGGTGGTGCAGAAGAGCTGTGATCTTCTCCTTCATCACCTGGTACTGGGCCTCGGGCATGTCCATGAGGGTCTGGCTCAGTACGTGATGAAGGGCTTGCGGTTAGAGGATGGTATGTCGAAGTGGACCAGCTGGGAGAGGAGATCTATGCTGTCATTGATTGTGTCCCTGATCTCCAAGAGGACAGTGTGGCTCTGTCCCTCCGGTCTGCCTCTCTGCCTGCTTTCTGTGGAGGTGAAGTTGGGTGTGGGTGTGGGTTGGTCTCTGGTGACTGCTTCCTCTTGCTCCATCTGAGACAGGGGATCCTCCACATCCTCCAGCATGGGGAGTGCAGCTGTGGGGGGGTCTCTGTCGTGGTGCCCTCCAAAGACACTTGCCTGGACAAGGTAGCTGTCTCCTGGCTAGAAGAGGAGTGGCTCTCTGTGGGCTGTCTCAGGGAGAGGGTTGACAGAGGGGCTGCTCCTCAGTGACGGATCTCACCCTCCAGGAAGCTACACCTGGCCATGACATTGGTCTCCTGGTCAGTGAGTTTGACAGCGGCCTGCCCGGATTTCTTCAGGTGCAGCTTGCCATACCAGGTGTGCATGTGCTTCCACCACCCAAAGAGTATATCTGAAGTGTAGTCCAGGCTCTCCACTTTCTCTCTCCATGCTGCCTACTTCCTCTTGGTGTCGCGATAGAGCCTGTGGCCCTTCCTCCACAGGTACTCGTTCTCCCTCAGCCATTCCAGCACCTCCTCCTCATGGTCTTCAGAAATGGAGCACTGTTTCCTCTCTCCCTTCTCCTTCCCTTGCCTCTTCATCCCTCTGGCAGGGGCTTCAGGGCCTTCATCAGCAGGGTTTTGAGTGCCTTGGGGCTGGTCCACCACAGCAGCAGCAGCAGGAGAAGCACCACCAGCAGCAGCAGCAGAAGCACCGGCAGCAGCAGCAGCAGAAGCACCAGCAGCAGCAACACCAGGAGCACCAGCAGCTTCAGAGTCAGCATCAGGGGGTGGGATGGTGGTTCTGTCCTTCTTGCCGGGGCTGGCAGGAGTAGGCACAGGCTTCCTCTTCTTCCTCATGGTGTTCTCTCAAGATGTCTCTGGCAGCAGGTCTTTCCTCTGAATGGTGACTGCTTGCGAACTGCATCCTTTTATATCTGCAGAGTTTACGCAATTCATCCTCCCTGCATGCGCAGTGAATGCTTTGCATCTGCTACGCATCCACTATGCATCCTATAGGTGTCTGTGATGCATCCGTGGCATCCACTACTCATCTGCTCCTTCCGCTATGTGTCCGCTTTGCTGTTCTCCCATGGAAGCCCTGCGGATGTGTCATCCGCTTCCATCCGCTTCCATCCGCTAGGCTTCCTACGAACATCCGCTTTACATCCCCGCTACATCCTCCCCCGTCCGTTCCTTTCCGTTGTTGTCCGCTCTGTTTATGCAAATTTGGGGCACTTTTGAGGGCGGATAACAACTGATGGAAAATTGCTCGTCCGCTGTGTCCTTTTTGCATACTTTTTGCATCCATTGGCCAGTGTGACCTAGCCTTAAGTCTGAGTCAGCAATGAACTGTGGCTGCCAAAAAAGCCAATGTACTACTAGTCAATAGAAGGATAACATCAAGATCACAGGAAGTGATACTGCCCCTCTATGCTGCACTGATGAGGCCATATTTGGAATATTGTATCCAGTTCTAGTTACTGCATTACAAATAAGATGCTGAGGCAATAGAAAGAGTGTAGAGAAGACCAACAAAGAACATAGGGTCTGAGGGTAAATCCTATGAAGAATGGCAAAAGAAACTAGATATGTTTAGAGAAAATTGAGTGGAGATGTGATAGAAGATACAAAGAAGCTCATAAGAGAGAGATTCAACCTGGAAATAAGGATGATTCCCTATCAGTTAAAAATATTAATCAGTGGAACACCTTGTTTCCTGAAGTTGTGTGTGCTTCATCTTTAGAGGTTTTTCAAGGATTTCAAGATTAGACAATTATTTATCCAAGATAGCATGAGAACTCATGCCTTGGGCAGGAGGCTGGACTAGAAGATCTCCAAGGTCCTTTCCACCACTATAATTGAGCAAAAAATGAGCAAAACTGAAGATTACGAAAGAACCCAAATGTAATATTTTTCCATGATCTTGTTTTTAGAGATTAGGAAACTGAATGCAGTGCCACTGTCATATTGCTGAAGTTTCAAATTAATGACCCATTTTATAGCACTTTCAAAATGTGCTGCAATAACTGATTGGAAAGGAAGACTCTTCTGCTCATTGATAATGGAACAACCAGGGACAGAAAAAATATTACTACAAAATTTGTTGTCTTCAATGGCAAAGGAGTAGATTTTGGGTTTATTTTTTAAACCGAAACAAGAGAAAATGAGAATGAAGAAACAATGCACGGTTGTTCTTCCCATATAAATCTTTCCTTTGCTATAAAGTAGGATATGCTCCAAATATTTCAGTGTGACAGAGACATCTACAGACATGCAGAACAATCCACAATATTGCAGAACAAGATCTGTTGAAAAAATTTAAAAAATGTTGGAAGGTAAAGTGGAATTCAGCTAAAACAATCTTTTTGTATTATAATAAACTATTTCTAGATCAAATATGTGACTGGAAAGCTACCAGTTCATATTAATCTGCATATAGATGAATGCAAATCCTAGTACTAAATATATCAATTTTGTCTATATAAAAGAAGACAAGACTAAATAAATAACTAAATAATATAACTGCCATAATTCCCAACCAAAGAATTCTGCTAAGCAAAAATTCAACACAAGAAAATTTGTGATACTGTTGGTTCCCTTCCTTAAGGCCGTGTCACACTGCCCAACGGATGCAAAAAGGACACAACGGAAGAGAAAAATGTTACATCCGTTGTATCCGCGCTCAAAAGGGGTGAAAATTTGCATAATTGGAGCGGATAACACAGACGCGGGGAGGACACAGGGAGGGTGCAAAGCGGATGCGGAACGGAAGCCCAGCGGATGGAAGCAGATGGCACATCGGCTAGGCTTCCGGGGGGCCTCAGCAAAGCGGACGCGGAACGGAAACAACGGATGCAGAACGGATGCACAACAGATGAAGTGGATGCACAGCGGAAGCCTAGTGGATGCACAGCGGAAGCCTAACGGATGCCTGGCGTTAATTGCACATGTGGGGGAGATGCATTGCGCAAGCCCCGTGGATATAAAGGGAAGCAGCTCGCACGTGGCCAGCATTTGGAGGAAAGACCTGCTGCTGGATAAGTCGAGTTCTTGCCTGCATGTCTGCCTGCAAGCCTTGCTGCCAGCCTGCCTCCAAGTCTGCCTCCCAGCCTCCTGGGCAGCCTCCCTGCCAGCCTTCCTGCCAGCCTACCTTCCAGCCTCCCTGCCAGCCTTGCTGGCAGCCTGCCTTCCAGCCTCCCTGCCAACCTTGCTGGCAGCCTGCCTTCCAGCCTCCCTGCCAGCCTTGCTGCCAGCCTCCCTGCCAGCCTCCCTGCCAGCCTTGCTGCCAGCCTGCTTTCCAGCCTCACTGCCAGCCAGTCTGTCTGCCAGCTTTGGTGCCTGCCTTCCTGCCAGGCTTCCTGCCAGCCATGGTGCCAGCCTTGGTGCCTGCCAGCCTTCCTGCAAGCCTTCCTGCCAGCCAGCAACCCCAGAACCATGGGGAAGAAGCGAAAGTCTCAGCAACCTGCTGCCATCCCTGGCAAGAGGGACAGGGCCACCCTCCAGCCCCATGTCCCTGACTCATCTTCTGCTGGGGCTTCTGCTGCTTGGGCTCGCTCTTCTGTTGCTGGAGCTTCTGCTGGAGCTGCTCCTGTCAGTGGTGCTTCTGCTGCGTAATCTGCTGAAACTGCTCCTGGTCCTGCTGGTCCTGCTGGTCCTGCTCATTCTGCTTGTGCTCCTGGTCTTGCTGACCCTGCTGCTGGTGCTTACTCTGCTGCTGCTGCTGCTACTGCTGCTGCTGCTGATCCTGATGCTGCTGATTATGATCCTGCTGGTGATTATGCTGCTGCTGCTGATGATGATGATCCTGCTGGTGATGATGCTGATGCTGCTGCTGCTGATGATGATGATGATGATGATGATGGTGTGGAGGAGCAGCCCCTACAACCTGGAAGCCCCTCTGATGAGGGCCCATCTGGTCCTGCCAAAGGGAGGAAGAGGCATATGCAACAACGAGAGAGGAGGCAGTACTACATTGAGGAAGCGCACGAGGATGAGGTGCTGGAGTGGCTGAGAGAGAACGACTATATGTGGCGGAAGGGAGACCGGCTGTACAGGGACACCAAGTGGAAGAAGGCTGCTTGGAGAGAGAGAGGGCGGAGAGTCTGGGCTACACATCGGATGTGCTCCTCGGCTGGTGGAAGCACATGCACACCTGGTATGGGAAGCTGCACCTCAAAAAATCTGGCCAGGCCACGGTTAAGCTGACGGACAGAGAGAACTATGTCATGGCCAAGTGCAGCTTCCTGGAGATTGAGATCCGCCACCGAGGAGCACCAGGAGCCCAAATCTCCACCCTCTCTCTCCGGCAGCCTGCTGGGAGCCAGTCCTCTGGCGGCCGAGAGACAGTCCCTGTCTCCATGCAGGTATCTGTGGAGCGTGCCATGGCGGAGAACCCCCGGGCAGGTGTTGAAAGCGTGGTGGAGAGCGAGGAGGACTCCCTGGTGCGGTGGGAGAAAGGAGACATCGAGTCCACCACTGCCGAAGCCGCATCCACCCACACCTCCGCCTCCACAGTAAGACAGAGAGCCAGACCGCAGGAGGGGCAAAGCCACAAGGTCCTGGTGGAGATCAGGGACACCATCCGCACCAGCATACGTCTCCTCTCTCAGCTGGTCCCCATCGACTCCTCCTCCTCCAACCGCAAGCCCTTCCTCAATTATGTCAACCAGACCCTCAAGGAGATGGCGGATCTCCAGTACCAGGTGGTGAAGGAGAGGATCACCACGCTGCTTAACAACCCTCCAGACCCAGAGGCACCTGTTCCCACCCAGTCAAGGTCTGCTCCTCCACCCCAGGTGATGTCCCTCCCATACCAAGGCTTCCCACAGCCTCTCACCTACCAGGGCTATAGCTAACCGGAGGTCCAGCAGCACAGACAGCAGCCCTTCCAAATGCAGGCACAGAGTCATCGGGCGACACTGTAGCCACCGGTTCCAATGATGCCACCGATGCCAACCACGACAATAATGCCACCCACGACAGTGATGCCAGCCACACCAATAATGCCACCCATGCCAGCCCTCACCCCGCTGCAGACCAGGCAGCCCCACTACACTGCTCCTTCCTCCATCCCACAGCCAAGCCCGGCCTCAGTACATCTGTCCTCAGTACTGGGGCTGACACCCCATGGCATAGAGGAAGGACCTCTCAGCATGATGGGGCTGAGCCAGCTGTCCGACACCTTCCTCAACACACCGTCCCCTATTGTCCTCTCGGGGCCATGCACTCCAACAACACCTCAGACCAGCACTGCAGCAGCACCCACCTCCACAGCACCTGCACCCTAACACTTTAGACTGGGCACACACCTCCGAGTGACCAAGAGGAGTGCCAGAGACTGGCTGCCTGGATATTTGTGGATTTTATTTGGACACTTGACTTGGGTCATGTTTATTTTACAGCTTGTTATTAATAAAGTTTATCTTTGTTTCACACACTTGCTTCATTATTTTTTTCCTATAAAGTCTGGGTGGAAACTTTTAGAAATGGTTTAGCCTTTGCATGCTTGTGGGATGGGTTAAGATAGCAGTGGGATGGGCAGTGATACCTTTGGGATGGGTTAAGATAGCTGTGGGATGGGAAGGGATACCTGTGGGATGGGTAATAGATGTGGGATAGATAAACCTCCAGTGCAAGCATAGTGAGATTGTATGGTCCACCCTCCCAGGTGCCACCCCTATGGCCCTTCATTATCAATTACAATGTAAGCATTGATCCACACATGTCAACATAAACACAACTCTTTATTAAATGCCCTGTTCATTGTAGGCACACCCAACATACATGGGCCAATCTCATCAGTGTGATGAGACAGGCTGAAGGGACCATCCATTAAGCATCTACCATCCTGTCTTGCCACTCCACCGCTCCAGCTGGGGAGTTGCACCAGTGTTTCAGGAGGTTGCGCTGCTTCTTCACCTCACGTGAGGCTCTGTTGGGGCCTTGCACATCCTTAGTGTCGATCAGGTTTTGCCCTTGCCTCCATTCTCCAGGCTCCATGTCCCCATTGCCTTGCTGGAGGTCCATGAGCCTGTTCTGAAAGACTGGGTAGCAGGTGCGCATGAGATTGTGCAGGATGCAGCAAGCTTCCACGATCCTCCTTATGGTCTCTAGGCGATGCTGCATGTTGGTGAGAAGTACCTGGAACCTGTTGGCCAGGATGCCAAAGGCATTCTCCACTATCCGCCTTGCCCTGGACAGCCTGTAGTTGAAGATCCTCTCTTCACGGGTGAGGTATTTGGAGGTGTAGGGCTTCATGAGGTAGGTTGTGAGGGAGAAGGCGTCATCCCCCACGATGAAGTAGGGCACATCTTGCATGTCGTTGGGCAGCGGGTCGGGATCTGGGAAACCCACCATAAGGTTGCTTTCCAGCCCCTCCTTGAGGTGGCTGTCGTTGTATACCTGGGCATCTGAAGATGATCCGTTGCCTGAAACATCGATGTACATGAACTTGTAGTCAGCATCGACCATGCCGAAGAGGATGATGCTGAAGAAGCCCTTGTAGTTGTGATAAGTGGACCCTAAGTTGGCTGGAGCTTTGCAGGCCACGTGCTTGCCATCGATGGCTCCAACGGTGTGGGGGAAGTTCCACTTCTTATACCACTGCTCTGCAACTTTCTTCCATCCTTCTTCAGTGGAGGGGCACTGGAGGAGCTCCTCCTTGTATTCTTCGATGATGGCCTGCACCACTTCTCTGACAACAAAGCTGATGGTGCTGGGTGGCACCCTCCAGCCGTACTGCATGCTCCTGTAGGTGGTCCCTGAGGCCAGGTGGCGCAGAGTGAGTGCCACCTTGAGCCCAGGTTCCAGGCTAGGCCGGAGGTTGGTGTTTGTCTTGGTCAACCTGGGTGTCAGGCACTGCACAACTTCGTCAAACATGGCTGGAGGCATCCTCATGAAGTTCTGGAACGCCTGAGTGTCTTTGCTCCTGAGCTCCACCATCAGCTTGTCATAAAGTACGTACTGTGCTCTTCTGGCGAACCATCTTCGGTGCCAGACTTTTTTTGGGTGCCTCCTTTTCTTCCCGTAGTAGATTTCACAGAGACTGTAGATGGTTTCGCAGTGTTGCAGAAGGATGTTGGCTGCCGAAAGGATTTTGTCACAATCCACAGTGGACATGACTGGATGCTGTGGAAGAGGAAGAGGCAGATGAAGGCTGCAGAGGTCTGCACAGCTGGGCTGCTGGTCTGAAAGTGAGATGCAGACGAGTTGCTCCCCCTTTTTATAGGCAGTATAGGTGTCCCTTTGCATCCTCTAGGCATCCTCTAGGCATCCTCTAGGCATCCTCTAGGCATCCTCTAGACATCCTTAATATCTGAGATAGGTCCCCTCTGCGGACGTTTTTTCTGTTTTAAACGCTTTGTTTCTGCTAGGCTTCCGTTCTGCATCCGTTCTGCATTCATTCCGTGTCCGTTCCGCTTCCTCCATGCGTCCGGGTGGATGGAGTTGCGCGGATATGCAGCGGATGCCTAGCGGATATAGCAGATGCATAACGGATGCGTAATGGATGCCTAGCGGATGCCCAGCGGATGCAGAACAGATGAATTGGATACATTTTCCATGCAAAAGTTTTAGGCAGCCCAAAACTTTTGGAGCGGATGAAACGTCAATAAACGGATGCTGGACGGATAGAGAGGAAGCAAAACGGAGGCAGTGAGTACATTGTGTTTTCCAACGGATGGCAAGGTTTTTTGTCCGTTTACATTCTCTTTGCATCCATTGGTGCAGTGTGACAGGGGCTTTAGGCTGTACAATTTAAGACATTTTGGAGCCAATGTTATCTTAATAATATTTCCACTTCTACTAAAATAAAGTTATCTAACTCAGGAAAAATATAATTATTTTTGTCTCCAAAATGCAGTAAACATTAATCATAAAAATCTATTAACTGCTCAGCATGGTCACCACCAGACCAGCTCAGCATGGTCACCTAGAGCTGTTCTTCACAAGTTCAAGAAGTTTAATGGTCAATACTGTACAAACATAAAAATGACTATTTTGATTTACAAATTTTCACTTTTCAAGTTTTACTGAATCATTCTTATCTAGGATTAATTACAATAAATCTTTCACTGGAGGAAACCTCTCCCCCTTGCTCCTCCCCTCCCCACACATTCACCACCAAAAAGTGAGAAAGCAAGAAAACTACAGGTTTAAAACAGAAAATCAGAGTTTTCAAAAACCTAGTTTCAGGATTTGGATCTTCTCTTTCTCTCTCTCCCTTCCTCTCCCTCTCCCTCCTTTCCTCCCCCCTCTCTCTTACACAAACACACACACACACACACACACACAAGTATGATTTTCAATGATATCTAAAAAGTCTTATAAGATTTGAAAAATAACATTTTAAAATATCTTACATTTTTTCCAATATTTTAATTTATTCTAATTATTTGGTGTACCAAGTCAAATAAATATTTTCAGAAAGCAGACTTAGAAGATTTGTCTCCCCACCCCCAAATTAAAAAAATAATGATTAAAAACATAAAGGACAAGCCTTCTTCTCTTTTATCCACAGAATATGAAGAGAGTCTACTTAGAGTTGACTTGGTAGCCACTGTCCATTTTCAGCACTACACAAGCCTATAGTGATAAATGTGTCAATAGGCAATCCAGAATATGCTTTTGCATGGCAGTCACTGAAAACAAAAATCACTAATTCTGTCCGCATAGGTCTTAAGTCATTGAAGGTTGTGTTAAAATTTAATAATTTTAAAGTACACATATGAACAAATGCAACTTATTCTTATTAACTAAAAATTCAACCTATCCCATATTGTCTATCATGAAACAAGAAGAAAGTGATTAGACTGTTTTTTGTTTTTTTTTGCTGGTCGGGTGGGAAGCATTCTCCTTTGGGAATGCTGTTCATATCTCTATTTTGTTTCAGAATTCAAATTATTTTATACCACTGAAGCTTTGCCTGAGGATTCAAAGATCATAGAATAATGAAACAAATAGATCACTCATGATAGAAAGAAAAATACCTTATCTGTTTTAATAGGATTTTTTTTTTAGCTTTTCTTTACCAAGACCAGGAAGACTAGAATATCTTCAGATGATATTCTAGGAAGCCAATTTAATATTTTACCTCATACAATTGATTGCCTTTATAGTTTTTACAATTTCTTCATGGCTTTCTACAGATACTTTGATGCATTCATAACAGGAAGAATTTCTATGCTTTGTATTTTGATTTTAAAAAACCTTAAGATAATTCTCTGAATATGATAATATCCATAAATATTCTCTCTCTTTCTCTCTCTTCATTCTATCTTCATTCGTGTTTACCTGCTTCCAATTGTAATCCCAGTTCATTTTTTCAGATTTAAAACAAGGAAAGTTTTCAGAATAATAAATATATTGTTTAAAACTGTAAATTTACAACAGTGCTGCCATTTTGACATTATATTTACAAAGATACTGCTAAAACATTAACTTTCATATTATTGATACAGTATTTGCTTCTTGGTTCTATTCATTCTGGTGATTTTTGTTCCGACCTTCCCTTCTTTTTTGTAACCACTAATAAAACTTATTCCATGTTTCATAGTAAACTGATTCCCCCTTATTTTTCAGTTCTAAAAATAGCCTATCCAATTTTGCATAAGCCATTATTTTCCTTATTATTTCTCTTTCTGGTGGTATGGTTTCATTTTTCCAATATTGTGCGTATATCATTCTCACCTCTGTCAAACATGTATGATTAAATATGCTATATTTTTCCTATAACCTTCTATCATTATTCCTAAGAGAAATAATCTGGTTTAAATGGAAGATGCCCTCCCACCATTTGTTCCACCCAAGTCTGTATCAATCTCCAGTATTTTTCTGCATGTTTACACATCCACCACATGTGGTAGAATATACCTGGTAAGTCCTTGCACTTCCAGCACTCTGGGGATAATTTTTTGTACATTTTGATAAGCCTTGAAGTGGGGAGGTGCCACCTATAAAACATCTTGTAAAGGTTTTCCTTCTAAACCATGGCCACTGTTAATTTCCTATGATTTGTCCAGAAATTCTGATATTTAACCAGTTCAATATTGTGTCAAAATTTCTTGCTCATGCTACATGATCAGTTTTATACAGAGAAGATGAATAGATGACTCATACTACAGACAGTATACACACAGAGAGAGGCCAAAATTAACTACTGAGCAGTTGCTGTTGTTGCTATTGTTGTTTTGCTTTAATATCCTTTGCAAGAACTGACCATGCCTTTTCCCAGCATGGCTAATACTGACTCATAGGCTTAACATCAGTCTGGGTAAATATGAATATTTAAAGAAAAGATCATACAATTGATAAATATATTGAATTCCTTCTGTGGCATGAAAATATGGTGTTAAAATAAAACATGTTGAAATAATCCTTTAATCATGCCTCAGCTAGTGTGAAACCAACTTATAAGGAATATTCCATTAATAACACATTATGTTTTTTCTTATGCCTCTTCTTTGCTCCAAACCTTCAGTTTTATTTGTAACTCTGACTTTCACTACTCTGAAAGGAAAGGGAAGCTCGACTGTCATTTTCTCTGAATATAAAAGAATACAGAATATAGAAGTACTGTTAAGGCAATGATCTGTACATTGATTACCACACTGATTGTATCAAAATTAAGTCACACAACCCACAACTCCACATCCAATCCTACCTCATCCAACCCACCATCACTCAAAACTAGGTATGCACACCCCAAACAACCTCAATTCCAACTACAACTGACCTTAAATACAAGCTACTCAATGCAAGAAGCCTTGTGAATAAAATAGCTGAATTTCTCCTCTTACTAAATATGGCTAAATTCAACATCATATTTGTCTGTGAAACATGGCTCGATGCATCTCTCCCTGACTCCATTACCACAGTAAGAGACTATCGTGTTTACTGATCAGATCGTGAAATCCGTAGAGGAGGTGGTGTTGCTATCTTCTATAAAAAACATCCAGGTTATCCAGGAGCTTGCTCTTCCTGAGACCATCATCTGTGAACTGTCCTTAAATATCACATTTCAATTCTTATTATGTTACAGAGCACCTGATTATGATATTGAACATGTAAACTAGCTAAATTCACAACTAACATGGGCAACAACCTGCCCACACACTTTTATCTTTTTTGGTGACTTCAATCTACCTCATATTAACTGGACCCTAAATGAATGTAAAACTGAACCCATACATGCAACCTTCTACAATGCTGTAACAAACCTGGGACTGGAACAACTAGTAACCAACAATACTAGACTTAACAACTGCCTCAATCTCATCTTCTGCAATAGTTTGAATTCAATTTATCGAATACAAATTAAAGAACCCTTTTCCAACAGTGACCACAAAATGATTGACTTTTCTCTCAACATATGTCCACACAAAATTCAACACAACGATGTGATCCCCAATTATAACTTCAAAAGAGGCAACTATGATCTTATAGATAATAATCTCTCATCCCTTGATTGGCAATTTCTATTCACTGGGTGCAATACTGTTGAAGACCATTACAACATATTTTTACTTGAAGTGAAAAGAGTCATCAAACTACATGTAGCAATAATAACTCCAAAAACCAGAAAAAAATAGATTACTCATAATAATAAGTAAGGTTCAATCCAAAAAGATATCACTTTGGCGGAAAAACAAATCTGGTCAACTTCAAAAGTTGCCAATTTCAAAAGTCAATACAAAAAAATATGCTACCAGATAAAGACTGAATGCACCAATTATCACATTAAACAAGAGGAAAACCTTCTACGCACCAATTCTGCCCGTACTTTCTACAATTTTGTAAGCAACAAACTAAAAGACTCAAGGTCCATCCCATCCCCTAAAGGACCTAATGGTAAAGACTGCAATGACAACACCATTAAAGCCAACCTCTTTAACACATTCTTTGACTCAGTATTTGTAAACAGCAATGGATCATGCCCAGTATTTTCTAGTCGAACCACAGACAACTACAATGATCTAATACATATCGATTTTACAGAAGACAATGTTGAAAAAGCACAATGAAATCTAAAACCATCTCTATCTATTGGACCGGATGGAATATGTGCCTACTTCTTAAAAAAGCTACCCACTGCCATAGCCAAACCTCTAAGCATAATCTTTGAAAAATCTTTCAGGACCAGCTCCTTGCCAAAACTATGGTCACAAGCCACGGTTATCCCCATCTTCAAAAAGGGAGACCCCAGCCTAGATGAAAATTACAAACCAATTTATTTATGCTGTGTCACCTGTAAAGTCATGAAATCAATTATTAACCAAACCATTATCCTCCACTTAGAGATAAACAATTTACTCTTTAATAAACAATTGGGTTTCAGGAAAAAACTATCTTGCAATCTGCAACTCTTACACTGCAAAAACATATGGACTACACAACTCAATCAGGGCAAAGCAATAGATGCAATCTACATAGACTTCTGTAAATCCTTTGATTTAGTGGTACATGACAAACTATTCCTAAAACTAAAATCTTATAGTATCTCTGGACACCTGCATAACTGGACAGAAGCATTCCTGTCAAACAGACAACAAATGGTCAAAATTGGGAGCTTCCTGTCAAATTCTGTACCTGTCAACAGTAGTGTCTCCCAAGGCAGTGTTCTAGGACCAACTCTCTTCATACTCTACATAAATGATCTCTGTGATGATATTAAGAGTAACTGCATTCTCTTCGCTGATGATGTAAAGCTATTCAACACCACTATTGACAGGTACAATTCTATACCTGTCAGTAGTGGTGTCCCCCAAGGCAGTGTTCTTGGACCAACTCTCTTCATACTCTACATAAATGACCTCTGTGATCATGTTAAGAGCAACTGCATTCTTTTCGTTGATGATGTAAAGCTGTTCTTTACCACAGACAATGCTGCTACCCTTCAAAAAGATCTTGACTATGTATCAGAATGGTCAAACAAATGGCAACTTCAAATCTCAACAAATAAATGCTCTGTCTTACATATTGGCAAAAAAATAATAATCAGAAAATAAAATACAAGCTGAATAGTCAATATCTTGTTGATGATCCAAGCTCTGTAAAGGACCTTGGAATATTCCTCTCTAATGATCTAAGTGCAAAAGCCCACTGTAACTACATAGCCAAAAAAGACATTAAGAGTTGTTAACGTTATCCTATGTAGCTTTTTCTCTGGTAATATTACACTATTAACTAGAGCATACAAAACATTTGCTAGACCAATACTCGAATACAGCTCATTGGTCTGGAATCCACATTACGTATCTGATATTAGCACAGTTGAGAAAGTCCAGAAATATTTCACAAGAAGAGTTCTCCACTCCTCTACTCATTGAAGAATACCTTATGCCACCAGACTCGAAATTCTAGACCTAGACAACCTAGAACTACTCTGCCTTCGGTCCAATCTAAGTATAGTATATAAAATCATAAATTGCAGTGTCCTACTATCACTGAATACTTCAGCTTCACCCATAACACAAGAGCAAACAATAGATAGAAACTCAAGGTAAACTGCACCAAACTTGATTGCAGGAAATACAACTTCAGCAACAGAGTGGTCAATATCTGGAATACACTACCTGACTCTGTGGTTTCTTCTCCACACCCAAAAAACTTTAACCTTAAACTGTCTACTACTGACCTCACCCCTTTCCTAAGAGGTCTGTAGGGAGCACCAATGTGCCTACTGTCTCTAAATCAGTGGATTTAGTGCTATTAGAAGTTTCAGAAAACTAGCAGATGGATGTACTTTCAACTCTAATCAATAGGATGATCAAATACAGTATATTGATATAATAGCCAATAGATAAATATGATAAAAATATTGCTTACTTGTTGTAAACAATAATCCTGATGAAAATGGAAGGAAGGAATATTTTAATCTGCCTCAGAGTATCAAGGCCAGGTTTTGTTGTCAAAATATTTGTGAATCCTTGTGTTCAATTTACTCATAAGTAAGATTCAATTCAGAAACTTAGCATTTAAGGGTGCAATGTCATCTTAGGGCAGTGACATCCAGGATCCCTTATTTATTTTTTTCTTGATCTTCAGACTTTTTTGAACTAAAGACTAGAAAGGGAGTCCATATTAAGAAATTCTGTGGGTAATTTGGGCAGCCCATTTATGAACAGGCTTTAAGCACAACTTTTGTGTTCTATCTGAATCTATTGATGAAATCTTCAGTCAATAGATAAATTCTTTGATTGTAAATTTATTTTATATTCCCAATTCAGTCATAGCAGCAGAGTCTGAAGTGGATTTATCCAACCCCAAGTTATTTGTTTCAGTATGGGACAAATAATGAATCCCCATAGTCCCACTATTTTATCATAGGAACTATTTTTGGTGATATAAACCTTCTTAATTGGAATTAGAGATTCAGGGTAACTAACTATAGTGGGCTAGCTGTGGCTTTTAGTGAATTTCTCTTCAAATAGCAAAGCCAGGAGACATTCTTGCTCAAGGGCTGGTCTCTTAAACTTATGTTCTGATTGCATCTCCATTCTTAATTTTTATCCTATCCATTTTCTCAAGCCAGTCCTTTCTATTATAGATTAATTAATTTGGTAGCTCATTCTATCAATTTATTTTTCATTAGCAGTGGACAGTCAACTATTTGAATGGGTTCATTCTTGCCCATAATAATAACTAGTGCCAAGTCAACCCAACAACCCTAGCTAATCCCCATAGCGTCAGGACATTGGTGAGTTACAATAGAATCCTGGCAGGAAAACCTAGCAGCTTTCTTACCCACTATTACTAATATGAAAATGAGTTTGAAAGTCTCAGTAATATAAACTCACTGCATCCTCCTCTCACTTTTCCTACAAATTAATACATTTGTGGTACAGTTTTTGATGCCTTTGAAGTGAACAGATGGTTGTTTGTTTGCATAACATCAATCTATGGCCTGGGAAATGTGCCCCTTGGACAGTACATTCTGAGTACATTGGATGACATTATGCTCATTTGTCCTGCAATATACCAATCTATCTCAATTGTAGAATGGCTACTTGTCTACCTCCCTCCCTCCCTCTCTCTCATACACATAAAGTTCGTGATTTTAGAAAATGAGTCTAATTTCAGTAAGAATCTTTGTTTTATATATAGTAAGAACATTATGAGTCTTGAATTACAAGGCCACATTCTAATTCAATCTGATATAATCTTAACTCTCAATTAATAAAAGAATAACAATAAAAAATGAATGTACTGTACCTATCTGAAGTCAATATATCCCAGAAAAGATGTATAAATTAACTACTCAAGGAAGTTTGGATGCTATTTGTTTCATTTTTTTTGAGTGATTTTATTCATTCAGGCAATACAGTAATCATGAAAATTAATAATACCCTCTAGTATACAATCCCAAAGCTATGTCATATGGTATGCAGCTAACACCTCATGTTTTCATTAAAATGTTTTTAAATTAAAAAAAAAAACTGTTATTGATCTGGCATCATATAATTATGTAAATTATATAAAGAGAACAGTAAAATAATTTGTGATTTATGAATTCCAGTTACAAGCGCAAATTTCATGGAACTATCATTTATACCACCGGTTATCTGATCTATTTATCTATGCTAACTTCATTTTGTAATTGGTAGTTATTGGGTAAAAGAAAAGCATGAAATAAATACAATAATGACAAAGTTGAGGATGTTAAAAATGTATAGATGAAACAGATTATTATTGTGATGTTCACTAATTATCTAAACCCTAAAGCTAATATCTACCTTTTTCTTGAAGTCATAACTGATTAGTTTTATCAGTTCTAACAATTAAATTAACTGTGCCATCAGATTTAATCAAAATATTTTATCAAATTTAGACTAAGCTCTATGAAGAAGAAGCTTCATTTAGGAGATTTAAAGTGTTCATCTCCTAATAGGAATATAACAACATCCTAAAACATTTATACTTGAGCAAGATCAGCAATTTAAAGTTCTGTTTCAAATTTTATGTATTTCAGTTGCCTGATTCAAATGAGATCTGTAAATGCATTTCTTCTCAAATATGCATTTCAGAAATATTTAATATATACATATATGTAATTCATTCCTCAGTCCAGAAAGTACAGATCTAATCACTTCATCTCATAATTATAACTATCCATCATCTTAAAAAATATAAAAGAAAGGAGAAATAAAATAACTGAACTGACATACAACCCTGTTTTATGGCTTGCAAGATTTTCTACTATTAGCAGCTAATGCAGGCATTAGAAATTGCAGGTTTACCCAATGTATGATGAATGTATATCAGTGATGGTGCCAAACCGGTAGTAAAAAAAAAGCCTCCAATGATCAGCTGAGAGGAGGAAAAAAAGCCTCTGACTATTAGCTGAGAGGAGAAAGAAGAGAAAAGCGCAGGATCAGCCCTCCCACCCACCTCTGCGCTTTTTTCTTTTTTATTCTCTCAACTGATTGGCACTGTAAGCATCAGCTGGTATGGGGAAAGCTGCATGTGTGCATATGCACACAGGCGCATGCGCATGATCACGAACCAGTAGTAGAACAGGCAGGACCCCACTGCTGATACACACACACACACACACACACACACACACACACACACACACACATACACCAGTTTCCCAGGGAGTAAACCTAAAATATATTTAGTATTAATAATGGCTACTCATATCAGTGATTGCTCTGTTTTGCAAAAAAACATGTCACATGCTGTTGTTACGATTGAGTTACTGAATAAGTATTACATCATTACATTTAGCTTCTGAACTTTCATGTAGTGGTGCTGTTTTTGTATATTCACTGTTCTATATAATATCATGGTTAGAAACAGGCTTACTCTATCTTTTCAGATATCAGTTTCAAGTCATAAATCCATGTCCAAGTTTGGATTACTCTTGATATGAATATATTTCTTTAAATTCTTATTTCATTACTTGACTACCTCGAGTGAACATTTTGTATTGGTATCTGAATTGCTCAGTTAAATTTTGTCCATTTTGTCCCAAAACAAATGATTTCTTTTGTAAAGGTTGTATTTGATGATTTTTGAATGAGACTTAATCCTATAATCCTAAATTAATATGTGATATCAACAGTGTCATCTTTCAACAATGAATTCTTAATAGTCATAAGCAAGATTTAATAATAGGTATTTAATTAATTAAATTATATATAATTTTATAATGTAAATATTTTGTCTGTAGGACTTTCCAAAATTAAAAGCAAGTCATCTAAATCTACCTTTAGTTTACATAGTTCTTTTTAACATTCACTGCAGCAATTCAGTATGTCTTATATGTTTATGAAAAACTTCATGCTAGAATGAATAACAGTAGTGAAATCAGGCATCTTATTACTTAATTAATATGTGTTTACATATATTTCTCTGTGTAATATATTATTATTTTATGTATTTATTTTCTATTTATTTTATTATATAATAATAATATAAATAGAAAATAATAATACATTACACCTACAAAGATATCTGTATCTCCTTTCAACGCCTCTTCAACATCTAAAACACATCGTTTGTCTTCATTATTCAGATGATTAAGTTATTTTTTGCATGAGAATTGATTGCTATCAATTTAATACTTCCATGTTCTTATGTAAGGAATCTAACTTCAGCATAATTGCCCTGACAAAAATTATGTAGGTAAATGAAACAGACACTGTTTGGCACAAGACAGAGCTTATTAGGTAATAACCAATTCCAAGTTAGTTACTTTCTTCACCTCTGATATCTATAATGGGCTGGAAATTAAAATTTCTGTTTGCATTTCTTCAGATCAATTAGGTGCTTCATACAGTCTCTTCCAGGCTGTTCTCTAATTCACTTCTTGTTAAGGGGTGCAGAGTAAAAATTATTCCTTTGAATGCCTTGCCTTAGATTCCATATTTCATCAACAAATATAACCTAGGAGGAAAGAAAGGTCTTCTTTTAGATTTTTTAAATGTGTGTTGTTGTTTACTAATTATATTGCAAAGCAGCCCCAAATTAGGTGGTAATGTTCCATAATGACAGGGAAATGGAATGCATAGCTTAGGAGGATGCAATTAAAACAATTGGAAATCTGTTCTGTTCTGACATAGTTGCATCATGATGTATTCTAAAAAAAATAGCTGTTCTTTCCACATTTGACCTGCTGTAGAACCCACAAATATCAGAATGTCCTGAAAGACGGAAATGCTGGGTTTTTTTATTTATTTATTTAATTGTTATGGATTGGTAGAAAGAACTCTAAAAGCATCATTTGTTCATTTATAGTGAAAAAAATTGCCAGAGCAGAAAGGAATGGGATACATTAAGTAAAAACACAAAACATTTGGAGTTGCTGAGGATGGCTGATTGCAAAGTGACAGTCCTCATCAATACATTTTGCAGAGGTATTTCTATAAATAGGGAAGGATTATCATTTAAAAGCCTTTAATTGATACTTGCTGTCAAGTGTGTTATATACATATACACACACACTTATAAGGAGAGAAAGAGGTGGGGGTGAGGGAGAGGTAGGGAGGGAGGGAGAGAAACAAAAGACTATCTAGATTTATAGGAATAACCTATGGAAGTTTATATCTCATAATGACTAAAGAATATTTGGAATATGAAATTGCAGAGGACTGACAGCTTTATAATTATTTTTCCAGCATTGTTGGGCAATATATGTCCCCATCTATTATGAAATATGGACCTAAGCTTTTCATGACTCCCACAGACAATTTTTCTCCTAATGTATCTGGCCCAACTCAGTGAAATCTTACTCACATCTTGGAATGCCTTTTTAAAAATGAATTATTGGTTGTAAGAAAAGCAGCTTGCAATTGCTTTTGGAAGAGATATATCTAACAGCTTTTTTAATACATAGAAAGTTTTATAAACCCAACATCTGCCTATTGTCTATGAAAGCACAGACAGAGAAAAAATAGAACAGAAAAGTGGAGCAAATACCCTGCAGACAAAGAAAAATAGATGTTTCTTAAGAAATAAGGGAAAGTAACTGAATGAATGGAGGAAGTTAGAAGAAAGGATGCACATAGCTGGAGAGAAAAAGAAAAGAGATTGATCAGATCAATGGAAAACATATTTTTGGTATTGCATGATGCAACCATCACCTTCTTTCTGCTAATATAACCATGGTAGTAAGAATAAGGGTAGTGTGGTTACAGAAACCACCACTTATTTGTGATACAGGAGGTGGAAATGTAATAGTGGCATTTCATCTGAGACACCTGAGAAGGAGTAAGAGATGTGCCTGAAGAACTTTAAAACAGGGGTCCCCACCCCACGCATCTGCCACATATGCAAGTGGAGCTGCATGTGCACAAACCTGCCCACTATTTATGTGGAACCATCATCTTTCCACACCTCACTGGTCCACAAACCCACAAAGATTGGAGAATGCTGCTTTATAATATGCTGAAACATCCAAATTTGGGTTATACTTAATGACATTGTCACCCAACATTGTGACAACCTCAGAGGGCTGCTTGGATGAAGCTCCAAACTAAACTATAATTAGTAGTATATGGTTGAGTTACAAGGAAAGGAGTCATACACTGTGTGATATTCCACAGGCCAATGTCTTTACACTCTGTATATAGATCTATGGCAATTTCTCAACTTTGATAATTTTAAGAAGTATAGATTTTAGCACCCAAACTGCTGGGAATTGCTAGGGATGATAATTGATTTGGAGCTGAAAAGTATGGTGCTTGTTCATTTGGACATTGTAACAAATCCCAGGACACCAGCATTTATTAGGCAAGAAAAACCAAATGCACAGGTATAGATAATTTAGGTGGTACCTGACTAAATAGTAGTAATTGTGAGAGGGATCTTGGAGTCCTAGTGGACAATCACTTGGATATGAGCCAACAGTGTGCTGCAGCTGCCAAAAAAGCCAACATAGTCCTATGCTGCATTAACAGAGGGATAGAATCAAGACAGAGGTTGGATTCATTTTTTTTAACAACTGGTTCTGTGGGCATGGCTTACTTGGTGTGTATGGCTTGGTGGTTATGTGATTGGGTGGGCATGGCCAACTCAACATCACTCACATTGAGGGGTGCTTCTCCTCACCTGCTCTCTCATGACAGTGGGCAGCCAGCAGTGTGCTGCAGCTGCCAAAAAAGCCAATATAGTCCTAGGCTGCATTAACAGAGGGCTAGAATCAAGACAGTGGTGGGATTCAATTTTTTTAACAACTGGTTCTGTCGGCATGGCTTACTTGGTGGGTATGACTTGATGGTCATGTGATTGGGTGGGCATGGCCAACTCAACATCACTCATGTCAAGGGGCGTTTCTCTTTGCCTGGCCTCTCATGACAGTGGGAATGCTGCAATGGTCATAAGTGTGAAAAATGGGCATAGGTCACTTTTTCGGTGCCATTGTAACTTTAAATGATCACTAATGAACTGGTGTAAGTCAAGGATTACCTGTACAAAAATATAAAAAGCTTCTTTGCTTGTAAAAAAGCTGCCCTAAATACCAATCATTAGATTAAAAATACCTGCAAGCCAGAGTTATAAATCAGGCAGGGTGCCAATGCACCTTGAGGAATTAAAATAGTTAAAATGCAATGATAACTATCAGCAGCCAACTCTTGCTCATAAATGAAACCCTTTAGCAGAGAGGTCATTTAAGCTCTCCAGAAAGAGCACACCCAGGAGAAGCAATCCTTAGATCCATTTGCACCACTTAATGATAGCAGTTGGTTTCACTCACCTCACAAGATATCCTAAGGAAATCATACACATTTAAGGAAAGATCACATGCCCCCCAGAAAGTCAGTAAAAAAATCAGTGCCAAGCTTGCATCCTTCCTCTTTGAAGTACACCCCAAAAGAACAGTGCCAGGAACCACTAAAGCAGTGAAGAAAGACCCCTCCTCCCCAGATAGAAAAAGAAACCATGAGACAGGAAAGAATTCAAACACAATAGAAATAATTAAATCACAATAGTAACTGTTGCTTGTTAACCAGTTACCAGAACAAATAGACACAGGAACTAGCCAGATTTCTCAAACTAGTTTCTTTTCAGGAACAAAGATCAACCTTTTTCCTTCCAAACAAGGCTGAATAGGGAAAATTATCCCATCAATAAACACAGGATTAAACATCACCAAGGACAGAATTAAACATCACCAAAAAACAGTTTTAAACCAAAACTCAGAAAGGGTATGTAGACTCACGTTTGAATGTCAATCTTTCTAGTTAGCCAGGAAGCCTTGCTGAATATCACTCCTCTTGGTTCCTTGTCATTAAAAGCTTATTTCCTGCAGCTCTGCTTCATTATTCAATTATTTCTTCAGTGCTCACTCCAACAGGGGAGTATATCCTCCCAACAGCAGTGTAAAAAGCTTAAAACAACTCTTCCCCTTGAAGAAAGTACCAGCAAAGGAAAAAAAACTCCTTTGGAGGCATACTGCCAAGAATGTAATAAAGGTGGAAAAAAACAAAATCCCATGCTTGGTTTAGAGAAGGGGAAAAAAAGTCTTGATATGTCATGTAATGCCACTATGACACCACGAGTTTGACACCCCTGCACTAGAATGAGTGCAGAGAAGACTAACAAATACGATTAAGGAACAGAGGGTAAACCTTTTAAAGAACAGTTGTTGCTGGAACTATATCTAGTTTAATGAAAAGAAGGAGTTGTCACAAAAAAGGACAAATTGCCACAAAGAAGAGAAAGTCAACCAGAGCATCTGAAGGCAGGACAAGAAGCAATGGATGGAAAGTAATCCAGGAAAGAAGCAACTTAGAACTAAGGAGAAATTTTCTGACAGTTGGAACAATTAATCAGTGGAACAGCTTGCCTCCAAAAGTTGTGAATGTTCCAACCCTAGAGGTTTTTAAGAAGAGATTGGAAAAGCATTTGTCTGAAATGGTATAGGGTTTTTTGCCTGAGCTAGGGATTGGACTAGAAGACCTCCAAGTTCCCTTTCAATTCTGTCATTCTGAATTCTGTATTTTGCCAGATTCACAAGAAGCTCTATGTTTATGAGATGGAAAGGTCTCCATTATATTTTTTTCATGTGATATAAAATTAATGTTCAAGTCCATTACCCTTCACATTGAAAACATTTAGAAAATCAATATTTTGGCTAACTATCCTATTCTTTTAAGTATCCTCATTTTTAAGAATCCAGAGCTTATTCTCTCCTCTGTAGATCAATATTATTTCCTTGCTATTATCTTCTGCAATGTTCTTTTTTAAAAAAATAAATTTTATTGATTTTATAATTAAAAACACATCAACAACACATACACAAAGGAAAAAGCAGAAAAGAAAAGAAAAAAGAGAAAGAAAGAAAAAAGAATAGAAAACAATTAAAAACATTCTCATTTTCAACAGTTTGTAAGATCTTTTCTTCCCTTAATTTATGCCATATATGCACCATTATCCTTCCAAATGTTTTTATATCACTCATATGAGTTTATCTTATTCTTATTCTTTTTTGCCTTATAATATAGAATCTATCTTTGTTCTAGCCAATTATACCAACTATTCCAATTGAAGTATCAATTGAAGTATCTTTATTGTTTAGTGCTAGAGTTAATCTATCCATTTCTGCGCAATTAAATTTTTTTTGAATAATCATCTCCCCTGTAGGTATTTGGGGATGCTTCCAACCTTGCCCAAAAGCTAATCTGGCCGCTGTTAGTATATGTATTGTTATACACTTCATTTTTTTTGATAATTGTTTATTAAAAATCCCTAACAGGAAGAATTCTGGTTTATACTTGATCTGTTCTTTTGTTATATCTTGCAACCATTTTCTAATTTTCTGCCAGTATATTTGGGCTTCTATACAGGACCACCACATATGAAAAAAGGTTCGGGGAGAAGGCGGAGCCTCGTCTCGGTGCTACAGCTGAGATCTCGGGGCTCTGAGATCGCAGCTGATATTTTCACCCCTGGTCGGTCCTAACGGACCTAAACTGTCCCGTAGAGACGGGGATTGTGAAGGGCACAGTCCCAGGATCCCAGAGATATCGCAAAATCTCTGGTTTGATCCGGGAGAAGCCCTTTTGCTGGCGGTGAAAAGGCAGCCTCCAAAGCTGCTGAAGTCGGGACAGCTCCGAAAAGAAAGAGGCTGGAGAGAGGGTGTGTCGGCTGGGTGAGAAACTTCCTTTTGTATTGGAAATTGGCTGAGACCTGAAAGGATATCCTGAACAAAGAAGAAACCTTTATTTTTCTTTGACTGGAATCTGGTTGAGCGGCGTTTTTTAAAGTGATGTCAAATTGAGGCTTGGATTCTTTCCTTACTATTTTTTTCTCTGAGGAATTTAATGTGATTTTGTAGCTAATCAGATTGAATTTTTTCTTATATATATTTTTATGCTTCTTTTGATTTTTTAATTTTCTTTAGGATAGAGGCCCCCTTTGTTTTTTTTTTCCCCTCTGAGTTTTGTATACATTACTTTTCTTTCTGGCTGAGGGGGGAAAAAGTATTAAGAGACTGTGCAACACTGCCAACTAGAGGCTTGAAAGTACTTTATTTGAACTGGGGAGAAATGTATAAACACTCCTTCTCAAGGACATTTTAATGTGATAAGATGGAGGGAGAGCACAGAAAAATATTATTACAGGTATTTTCCTGGACTCTTATCAATGTTTCAACACTTGAGGCTTGGCTTTGAAGCTGCTGGAGAAGAGAGTCATAATAAGAGCCTTGGATAAATAAACAAAGTGCAGTGTGCAGTCCATATATATATATATATATATATGTTTTTTTAAGTTATCGCGGGTACTTACATGTGTGCTGTTCAGCTTCCTTCGGGTATTATCCCACGTCATTGTAGTTCTGTTAAAGTTGTAGCAACGTTTCAGCAGAATCTCATCTGCCATCATCAGGCTTCTGTATGGATATGGGTCTTACAGCTCCTGGTTTTAAATTTGAGGCTGGTTCATTCTGATTGGCTGGGAGCCTGGACCTGTTTCATTGGACTTGGAGTTTGATTGATTGGTGTTCCTGGTTTATTCTGTCTGTTTTGTGGCTTTGATTGGCTGGCAACAGTCTGTTCTTGTGTTGGAGGCTTTTAGTGCAGCTTGGCTCCGTGTGAAGGGACGGCTGCTCTTCATTAGCAAGCTGGGTTTCACCTGGGTGCCTGGTGAGGGGGTTAGGTTGGAGCTATCAGAGGGAGTCTGTTTTTGCCCAGGTGTTTGCCTGGCTTGTGGCATGGAGATCTTTCTATTTGAGAGTGCAGGCTTCCAAATGATTGACAGTCTGGTGGAATCATCTCTTCTATTCATGCTGTCAGGTCTTTTTTCAATCTCTATGGCTTCTCTGATGATTCTGTGGCTGGGGTTTTCTATAGTGGCCAAGGTTTTAGTGCCATTGAAGTTGATGTTGTGACCTGTGGTTTTCATGTGTTGGACTAGTGAGGAGGTGTGTTCCAGCTTTTTTACTGCATTTTTGTGTTCCTCTAGGCGGGTACTTATTCTTCTATTGGTCTGTCCAATGTATGTGGCCGGGCATGATGTACAGGGAATTTCGTATATGCCTTGGTTTTCCAGGTCAATTTTGTCTTTGGGGTTTCTCAGGATGGCTGCTATTTTTTTGTCTGTTTTGAAGGCAGTCTTGATGTGATGCCTGTGTAGTATCTTACTGATTTTATCTGTGGTACCTCTTATGTAGGGCA
>BLBF01000031.1:19804208-19833345 GCA_015471245.1 Laticauda colubrina | reverse complement strand
ACTACAATGACGTGGGATAATACCCGAAGGAAGCTAAACAGCACACATGTAAGTACCCGCGAAAGCCTAAAAAAACAAATATCTGACCTCTATGGGGAGGAAATAAACAGCCAGATCAAAAGCTATGAGAAGCTGGAAGTTAAAAGAGCAGGAATACTATGTGACCTAAAATTCCTATGCAGCTGCAGAGACAACAATGTAACACCAACCTGCTTCAAATTAACATTTCATAAGAACACAGCAGCTACCAAACGTATCCTGAAAAGAACAGAGAAATCTCTACTCAGAAATGAAGTTCACAGTAAAAGATTCCAATTAGATCAGTTAAACAAAGATTTGCTAGCACTACACCTGGAATTGAGCAGCAAAATCCACCCTCTACTTTGGGATAAGATCAAACAACTTACAACTTGGAGAGCTGAAACTGAAAATACTTACAAAAATGATAAACTCTCAAAAAAACTGAAAAAATTAGAAAATGACAAGAAAATTCCCAATAACCCACCACAACACCTGAAACAACTAGTATACAACGTTTCCAACAGAGAACTCAACAAAACAGAAACAGATGTCCTATCCAAAGGATTCAATTATGCCATAGCACCCAAAAAAATCCCAACAGAATCCATCATATGTGCAGTAGAATCCAGCCTAACCAAATTAAATACAGATGAAGCTGACAGAATAAGACACCAGGTTACTCACATCTTATGCACAATGAAACCACCCAAAAATAATTTGCAAAAAGATGAATTCAGAGCGTTACAAACCCTGAAAAATGATAATAATATCATAATACTCCCAGCAGACAAAGGAAATGCCACAGTAGTAATGGACAGAAAAGACTATGAAACAAAACTGACAGACCTACTCCAAGACTCCACATACAAACCTATAAATTCAGACCCAACCACATATCTAGAAAAATCAACCAAGGAGAAAATTATAACCAGCCACATAAGCAAAGAAATCCAACAGACGATCATCCCAAGAGAAAAATCTTCTAGATGCCCCAAATTATACGGCCTCCCAAAAATACACAAAGAAGGCATACCTCTCAGACCCATAGTCAGCTCCATAGGAGCACCATTACAAAACCTAGCTAAATACTTAGCAAAACAACTACAGCCCCATGCTGAAACCGCAGCTTCATATGTAAAAAACTCATACCACTTCTTAGAAATGATCAAAGATCTACACGTAGAACAAGAAGATCTGCTTGTAAGTTTTGACGTGGTTTCACTATTCACTCAAGTCCCAATAAAAGAAACTCTTGAAATCATCAAAAATAAATACCAACCAGCTAAAGACCTCATGGAACTAACAGAACACTGCCTAACCAACACATATTTCATATACAAAGGACAAAGATACAAGCAAATTGAAGGAGCCCCTATGGGATCACCACTGTCACCCGTCATTGCAAACCTGTTCATGGAAGAATTTGAATCCAGAGCCCTGGCTAATGCCACCCACAAACCCAAACTATGGCTAAGATACATCGACTGTCAGACTGATTGACAGACTGTCAATCATTTGGAAGCTTGCACTCTCAAATAGAAAGATCTCCATGCCACAAGCCAGGCAAACACCTGGGCAAAAACAGACTCCCTCTGATAGCTCCAACCCAAGCACCCTCCCACCAGGCACCCAGGTGAAACCCAGCTTGCTAATGAAGAGCAGCTGTCCCTTCACACGGAGCCAAGCTGCACTGAAAGCCTCCAACACAAGAACACAGTTTTGCCAGCCAATCAAAGCCACAAAACAGACAGAAGAAACCAGAAACACCAATCAATCAAACTCCAAGTTCAATGAACACAGATCCAGGCTCCCAGCCAATCAGAATGGACCAGCCTCAAATTGGAAACCAGGAACTAACTCTATACAGAAGCCTGATGATGGCAGGTGAGATTCTGCTGAAATGTTACTACAACTTTAACAGAACTACAATGACGTGGGATAATACCTGAAGGAAGCTAAACAGCACACATGTAAGTACCCGCGAAAGCCTAAAAAAACATATATGTGTATATGTATATATATATATATATATATATTTGTTTTCTTAGGTTTCATATACAAATACACATATACAAATATACATATACAAAATATCTTATTGCATATACAAAGGACAAAGATACAAGCAAATTGAAGGAGCCCCTATGGGATCACCACTGTTACCCGTCATTGCAAACCTGTTCATGGAAGAATTCGAATCCAGAGCCCTGGCTAATGCCACCCACAAACCCAAACTATGGCTAAGATACATCTATGACACATTTGTGATTTGGCCCCATGGAAAAGAAAACCTAAACAATTTCCTAACACACCTAAACAACACACACCCCAAAATCAAGTTCACCATGGAAACGGAAATAAACAAACAACTACCATTCCTAGATGTACTAATCTACAAAAGAACAGATGCCACACTGGGACACACCATATACCAAAAGAAAACACACACCAACCGCTACCTCAACGCCCAATCCCACCACCACCCAGCACAGATAAATTCCGTAGCGAAAACCCTAATTACCAGAACCAAATGCCTGGCAGACAAGACACATATAAAGACTGAACTATGCACCCTGACTGAAGTATTGACAGCCAATGGCTTCCACAAAAACAAAATCACCAACTTGATCCACAAAAACACACCAAGACATAACAGAGACCTAGAAGATCAACAGATCCATGGAACAGCTGTCTTGCCCTACATAAGAGGTACCACAGATAAAATCAGTAAGATACTACACAGGCATCACATCAAGACTGCCTTCAAAACAGACAAAAAAATAGCAGCCATCCTGAGGAACCCCAAAGACAAAATTGACCTGGAAAACCAAGGCATATACGAAATTCCCTGTACATCATGCCCGGCCACATACATTGGACAGACCAATAGAAGAATAAGTACCCGCCTAGAGGAACACAAAAATGCAGTAAAAAAGCTGGAACACACCTCCTCACTAGTCCAACACATGAAAACCACAGGTCACAACATCAACTTCAATGGCACTAAAACCCTGGCCACTATAGAAAACCCCAGCCACAGAATCATCAGAGAAGCCATAGAGATTGAAAAAAGACCTGACAGCATGAATAGAAGAGATGATTCCACCAGACTGTCAATCATTTGGAAGCCTGCACTCTCAAATAGAAAGATCTCCATGCCACAAGCCAGGCAAACACCTGGGCAAAAACAGACTCCCTCTGATAGCTCCAACCTAACCCCCCCACCAGGCACCCAGGTGAAACCCAGCTTGCTAATGAATAGCAGCTTACTAATGAAGAGTAGCCGTCCCTTCACACGGAGCCAAGCTGCACTGAAAGCCTCCAACACAGGAACAGACTGTTGCCAGCCAATCAAAGCCACAAAACAGACAGAAGAAACCAGGAACACCAATCAATCAAACTCCAAGTCCAATGAAACAGGTCCAGGCTCCCAGCCAATCAGAATGGACCAGCCTCAAATTTAAAACCAGGAGCTGTAAGACCCATATCCATACAGAAGCCTGAAGATGGCAGATGAGATTCTGCTGAAACGTTGCTACAACTTTAACAGAACTACAATGACGTGGGATAATACCCGAAGGAAGCTAAACAGCACATATATATATATATATATATATATATATATATATATATATGTATGTATGTATGTATGTATGCATATGTATATGTATATGTATATGTATATGTATTATATATGTAAACCCCTTATACATTTACATATGCCTATCTCTATATGTAAAACTATGTATATGGTAAACAGTATCTAAGGATCCCCAACAAGGGAAACCCCCAAGTGCTTCAAGTAAGAAATATTCTGGATCCCTGGTCCCCACAAGGGAAACCAGCTTTACAGTACCCGGGTGGATCCTTTCCTGTCAAAAAAATGGCTGTTTGAAATGGCTCTTGCAGCTTCACTAAAATGAAATGATCCAAGGAGAATTGCAAAGAAATTCCTGTTTAAGTACTAGCCTGCTTATCCAATGCCAGCAAGACAAAGGAGAACTAATCCTAAGGAAAAGGGAGTGGGAAGGTAGTTGCCCTGGTCCCCAAAAAGGGAAACCAGTGGGGAATGCTGCCTGTGATATTTAGGCGCGAACTGAAGCCAGCCATTGAAAAAGCCGGAAAGCCAGAAACTCCGCTGTTAATGCCTGAGCAGTCTAACAAGTCGCTGCTCCTGACACTCTAGCTTGCGAGATAAATGCTCCTGTCAGACGAAACAGCAAGGAGAATGGAGCCACGGCTGCGAGCGCTCTGCCACTATTGCATAGAAAACGATCAGGGTATTAGATAAGGTAATTGTCTGAGGCAGCCATCTCAGGCTGCCTGTGGAGTGGCAGCTCTGCCAGTCACAAGGAAACTGTTTTCAAACTGATCGATATAACCTAATAGAGGCACAAGCCTTGAAAATGCTCAATTAATTGGGGGAGATTTTTACAAGCTGAAATAACCCAAGAGCAAACCTGAATTTGAATAGCTGAATCAGAAAAACTGTTCCAGTCAGGGAGTGCACAACCTCTTACCACGAAAGCTGAGCCAAAACTGGGTGACGCTGGGGAGGTGACCCGTGGAGGAGGAGGAGCATCCCAGAGTTTTAAGCCCAGCCTTTCCAGAAGAGACTGAATCACCTCCCACTTCTGGATGCTCTTAATAGCTCATGGGAGAACCATCTTACAGCAAACATACAAATGCATTAAGCTACAATCTTCAATTAAAAGAAAATATGGTTTTCATTTTATTCCAAATGAAATAAAATTAATGTGTTGTGTGAATCGTTCCAATAAGGAAAATACAATTAATCATAGTAAACTGTTACTTTAAACACTAAAGATAAACCATTTACCTTCATAAATAGTGCACTGAGAACTTTTAATACTGAGTTTGTGAAATTTCTAAGACATTTTATCTTTACATAAATTTTACGTTTTTAATATACTATAGTGCTACTGGAAAACCTTATCTACATCAGAAATAAGCATGAAGCATTCCTGTTAGACTGAAGGGACTTTGGGAAACTAGCTGCGCAGTAACAAAGACAGGTCACCAATGTGTGTTGTGACAGAACAGATAATTTGAAGTGCCTGAGAATAGGAGAACTGAAGAAGCAAAGGGCAGGTGCAGAATTTGAATGTGACATATACTCAACAAGACAGGTTAAGGTCATACAGATGTTTTAAAGACAGGAACAAGGTATAGGAGAAATTAGAAAGTCAGTGTTAGGATCTGGAATGAGTTGCCCCCTTTAAGAAAAGGGAAAAAAAATGGGCATAGGAGAACTACTTTATCAACCTCAGATGCAACAGGGTACTGCTGGTTTCAATAAATGAGAATATATGTAGCTCAGGGTTGAAAGAAAGAGTTCCTTGGTGCTCTCTGTTGTTTTCTTGCAGACATTTTATTCGCCAAACTAGCTAATATCATCAATGCTGTGGTAATGGGGTAATGGTAATGATGCTCAGAGAGCATCAGTAACCCCCATTGACAATTTTTAAAATATTGTGCTTTTAAATATTTGGGCTGTTTGACCTTGATCTGAGCTTTGAACTTACAAAGATAACTGCTGAAATCCATGAAATGCAAAAACCACCAGACATTATGGCTTTATTTGACTCAAAGTGAATTTATAAGAATGATTTAGGATTAATAATTTCACAGGAATATCCTATTTCTGTATTTCATACAAATAACAATTAATGTCTCTTCTTTATAATGTAATCCTGAATATATCCAAGAGGCATGTTTTATTATGCTCTTTTCCAATAATTTTTAATGACTTTGTTGATCCCTGTGTAACTATCCGAATAAGATCATGAAATATTATGATGCAATGATTTAATCAAATAAACTGAATAGATACAGTTATCCTTCAAAATTTCATTCTGGTATAAAATTATTTGTATTTTAAGCATGTACAATTTCCTAGGTAAAGTATGGAATGTTATTTTCTTCCATAATATCATTAGGCTACCCCATTCCCAATTATCACTTGAAAACAGTGAACAGTGATGCTTTATTTTGTAAGGTTTTTCTCTTTTAAAAATTGGAAGAAACATATTCCATTTCAAAAAAGGATATAGCACATGTAATAAGCAGAGACGAAGGCCATCAGCAAAACATGCCAAAGAGAAGTCCCTGTAATTCTTGCTTTGAAAAGGGCAGATTGGTACAAATGTACAGGAAAGTTTTTGGGGGGAGGAGGGGGGAGGGGAGGAGGAGGAAGAGAGGATTTTCAGCTAGCATAAATACATTTTATAGTATTGAAATATATGTACAGCTAGTTATTTGTCTCAGGAACTGTAATATACCAGTAAAAAAATATTTTTATATGCAAAAAGATTCAAATCAATAGCATTTCTAGATAGGAAGGAAAAGTATCCCCATCAGCCAATATAAATACTGTAATAAGAGACTAATGATCATTCTTGAAAAAGTACTTTGATGTCATATGTAGATTTTATATCTTTAAAAAGGTAAGGGTTCCCCTCACACATAAATGCTAGTCATTTCCGGTTCTAGGGAGTAGTGCTCATCTCCATTACAAGCCAAAGAGCCAGTCCTATCCAAAGACATTTCCGTGGCATGTAGCTGGCATGACTAAATGCCAAAAGTGCATGTAACACTGTTACCTTCCCACCAAAGTGGTCCCTATTTTTCTACTTGCATTTTTACATGCTTTCAAACTGCTAGGTTGGCAGAAGCTAGGACAAGTAATGGGAGCTCACTCCATTTTTGGCACTAGGGATTCAAACCCTCGAACCACCAACCTTTCTGATCAACAAACTCAGAATTTTAATCACTTGAGCCACTGCATCCCCCTATATCTTATTTATATCTTTATTACACACACACACACACACACATACACACACACATATAATATTATATAATATAGATATTATTATTTATATCTTCATTACTATGTTAATTTCTATATGAAAAATAAAATAGAATACTAGAAGTGTCAGTGTGGACTTCTAGTCAGTGTAATACATTTGCTATACAAAGCCTGATTCAAAACAAGGACATTTCTTCAATTCAACCTCTCTTACCCAAGGCTATTCTTAGCCAAGTGTGACAGTCAACAAATGCATGGAAGATGTAATGAATCCAAGAAAATTCATGTATTCTGTCATAGATATTCCACCAGAGGCCAGGCACCTCATATTATTCCTTTACCACGACAGCCTTATGAGTGGGAAAGAGGGTAGCAACAGAAAAAGAGCAATTACCAAAGCAGAGGAGCAAAACAGGAAATAGCATCTTTGATGGATATCATTCAAAATGTAGAAGCAGTATTTCCACATCGCTAAGTGTAAAAGAAAACTGATTGTTGCTTGGTCATTCTTATGGCTTTTCTATTTTTCATTCTCCCTTATCAAAAGAGAAGAAAACTAGCATTATTACTACTGTTGTGTAACTGAGATAATTGCTGATCTCAAGCCATGTGCTAAACCATGGTTTTATTAGTCATTGTGTTTAAGTAAAGTTTTTAAATAAACCATACAGGTTAAAATCACATAGTCATTAAGCCCACACTTAGTGATCTTTTGATCCCCAGGATGTACATTCATTTTTTTGTGTGTGTGTGTGGAGTCAAGGGCCAGAATTTAATGGTATGTTTCCTGAATTTGGGAAAGGAGGTATATTTTAGCCACATGTATTTATTTAGGACAAGCTACTTGAACTGGTGTAGCAAATCATTTGACACTCAATATAATACTATCAAAGTGTATAATAACAGGAAAACAAAGTATAATTACCTTAAATTTATAATCAATATAAAAATCTTGGTACCGGGAGCTTAAGAGGTCTCAAGTCCCAAAGACTTTCTGGAACACTCAAGATTTTACAAAGTTATGAAAGGCCAGGAAACTGGGAGTTATACTTGCCTTAGAAAGTTAGAAGTCCCCATAGAAAATGCCTACTTTCTCCCCACATTGCCAATCTCGATGAGAGGACCTTCATTAGCACTTTCTATGTTCTCAGGTTTCAGTGGATAGTATCTACACAGGACAAGTAGTCTTGAAGATGTCCATGTCTTGAGGCAACTAGAGCTATTAGGATCTTGAGTTGCACGCAGAAATCTTCTGATGACCTGCCACAATGGTGTTACCATGACAATAATGAGACTGCCCAATAAGCACTGCACTGTCTATCAACAGATGTTTCTGAGTGTTCTCCAATATTTTATTTTATTTTCCTACACCATATACAGTTTTTGTATTTCTTGTCTCAAAAAAATGAAGACTTCTTTAGTAGATGAAATGATGGTTATCAGCTACAAAGACAGACTTTGCATGTAAGTCAGTGATCCTAAGCTGGTGTCCTTGGCTTAAGGAAAAGTAGACTCTGCAAATGTGCATTTCTCTTGACAATATATGAGCATACACCCCTGTTTCATGTGTTCCAGAAAAAGTTAGGGCAATGTTATCTAAGCTGCAAAAAATATGGCTAACCACTGAAGTTTAATAGAAAGATATATAAAAAACCAAAATTGAATTGTTTTCTGCTAATGATAATCTTGATTTTTGCAATGCAAATATGATAATTCTAGTCTTGTTGCACATGTCTTAACTAGGCAAAGCATATACTTGAGAACTGTGAGTTCTAGCAAAGATTATGAACGTGTAATTTTGTCCCACTCCCAAACTGAATTGGACCAGAATCATATACACACATACACAGTCATATGCAAAATCATGTTCCTTAGAGGCCATGATCTATAACTGAGCAAGAGATTATGATTTTCTTTGTGTTTTAGCACCAATATCATCTTAAATCATTCCTCCTAGTATTACCTCCTTTTTGTTATTGTGGTTGTTATTTGTATACCAGCTGCCATTTCCACCCTCCTTAGGCAGTTTAACATAGGGACTGGAACAGGGGTGGGATTCTGATGACGGGTTCTATAGAACCCCTTGTTAACTTTCTAAACAGTTCGAAGAACTGGTAGTTAGAAGCAATCTCCTTTTGTTTTTTTCCACTCTTATTACATTCTTGCCAGTACACCTAGACATCCTGTCTCTGGAGCTTCTGGGGCTTGACTTTCTTAAAGGGGAAGGGTTGTTTTAAGACTTTTACACTGCTGTTGGGACAAAATACTTCTCTAAACAATCAGCACTTTGAAGAAAGAATTGAATAATGAAGTAGAGCTGTCACAAATAAGCTTTTAATTTCAGGGAACCAAGATGAGTGACATTCAGCAAGGCTTCTTGGCTAGCTAGAAAGACTGATGATCAAATGTGAGTTTACATACCCTTTCTGAGTTTTGGTCTAAAGCTGGTTTTTGGTGAAGGTTAATTCTGTGCTTGGTGACATTTAATCCTGTGTTTATTGATGGGATAATTTTCCCTATTCAGCTTCAATAAGCATCAGCTACTGTTGTGATTTAATTATTTGTATTGTGTTTGAATTTTTTTCCTGCCTCATGGTTTCTTTTACTATCTGGGGAGGGGGGTTTCTTCCTTTACAAGGTCTTGTGAGGTGAGTGAGACCAGCTGGTGTTTTTAAATGGTGCAAATGGATCTAAGTTTTGCTTCTCCTGGGTGTGCTCTTTCTGGGGAGCTTAAATGACCTCTCTGCTAAAGAGTTTTACTTTATGAGCAAGAGTTGGCTGCTGATAGTTATCACTGCATTTTAACTATTTTAATTCCTCAAGGTGCTCTGGCTCCCTTCCAAATTTGTAACTCCGGCTTGCAGGTATTTTTAATCTAATGATTGGTATTTAGGGCAGCTTTTTACAAGCAAAGAAGCTTTTTTTTAATTTTTGTACAGGTAATTCTTGATTTACAACAGTTCATTCAGTGACCATTCAAAGTTACAATGGCACTGAAAAAAGTTACACATGCCCATTTTTCACACTTATGACCATTGCAGCATCCCCACTGTCATGAGAGGCCAGGCGAAGAGAAGCACCCCTTGACATGAGTGATGTCGAGTTGGCCATGCCCACCCAGTCACATGACCACCAACCCACACCCACCAACTAAGCCATGCCCACAGAACCAGTTGTTTAAAAAAATAAATCCCACCCCTGGACTGGAATATATAACTTTCTACTCCATTTCATTAAGCTAATTCTTTTGATTTTCATCAGATAATAGGAGGTCCAATTCAACACTTTTTTTAAAAAAAAATATTGGTTTTAAAACAAACATAAACAAACAAAATATACAAACATCAAGTCATCTTCCATATATGTGTGCCGGTTGGTTTACAAATTGTTTTGTGCTTCTATTTCGTAGTCTTCAATTACAATTACATTGTATATGATCTCGTATTTTCAATCCAATGTTAAATATATTGGTACCATTATTAATCAATCATTTGACTATACTTTTATTCATTCATGCTTTAGGAAATAATCATATTTTACTTCATCTATTTTGGGACAATTCATATTATCATACCAAATCTATCCTAAAATCATTTTGTGGATATAATAAGGAAAAATACATCTTTATATATTTAGTATTTTCTAAAAGTCTACATATTTTGCTACTATATTTTATTGTCTAACCATTGATAGAATACATCCCAAATTTTATAAAATTGTTTATCATCCTGTTCTCTAATTTCAAATGTCAATCTGCTCATTTCAGCACATTCCAATATTTTCTTAATAATTTCCTTCTGTGATGGTGTTTTCTCATTTTTCCAGTTTTTAGCAAATACAATCCTAGTTGCTGTTAATACATTTGCAATCAGGTATTTCAAATCTTTACGATATATTTCAGGTAAAATTTCCAATAAAAAAATCTCTGGTTTCAAATCTATATGCTTATGTGTCATTTTTTCCAGCCATGTGTGGATTTTAGTCCAGTATTTTTTAGCATCCGCACAAATCCACCACATATGGTAATATGAACCAGGTGTCTGACGACATTTCCAACATTTTTCAGATTTATTCTTGAACATTCTTGTTATTCTTGTCAGGGGAAAATGCCATCTGTAAAACATCTTATACAAATTTTCTTTATATGCTGTTGACATTGTCATTTTATAATATTGAGACCACAATTTTTGCCATTTCTCCAGATCAATCCCATATCCAAAATTCTTTCCCCAAGCAATCATAGCTTTAACTTGTTCTTCTTCTAGTTTAAATTCTAATAAATATCCATACATTTTTTTAATCACCTTTTCATCAGTACCTGTCAAAATCTTATCTAAGTCAGTCAGTTTATCATAGAAACCTTCTGTTTTAGAATCTTTATCATACCTTGAATGTATTTGCGCATATGAAAACCAATTCATCTTCATACCTTGTTCCTCTAGTTTTTGTATAGATTTAAGTTCACCCTTTTCATTCAATATTTCACCATATCTAACTATTTGTTCCTTTTTGTATATTATAGGATAAGAAAATGCTTCAATAATCAATAGCCAGACTGGAATTTTCAAATAACATTGTCTTTTAATCTTCTCCCAGTTTAATCACAGAGACTCCCATATATAATGTCTTCTAAATACCCCTGTGTTTTATTTCCTTTATACCATAGAAAAGCATGCCACCCCAACCATAGATCATGTCCTTCTAATGGCAACAATCTAGTATTTCTTAATGTTATCCATTCCTTAACCCATGTCAAATTTGTAGCTTGGTAATACAACTCCCAATTAGCAAACCAAATCCTCCTCTTATTCTAGCATCTTGCAAAAGTTTTAACTTTATTCTCACTTTCTTACCTTGCCATATATATTTCAACACAATTTTATTTAAATCTTCAAAGTAATCTTTTCCAAGTCTAACTGGAATTATTTGGAACAAATATAAAATTCTAGGTAATATATTCATCTTGATTGTTGATATTCTTCTTATTAATGACAGTTGTAAATTTTCCCATTTTGCCAAATTTAGCGTTATTTGCTGCTTACGTTTGATATAATTCTTCTCTTTTAGTGTACTGCATCTTGATGTCAAGGGCAGAGCTGGCAACACGACGATATGGCATGCGATCTTGGACGTCTGAGATCGCTGCTGATATCTTTGCTTCTGGACGGTCCTATCGGATCTAAACTGTCTAAGAGATGGATCTAAGAGATGGTGAAAGTAAAGAGCGCATCCTGTTGATCCCAGGGATACCACAAAGTCCCTGGTAAATCCAGGAGAAGCTCTTTTTGCTAGCAGCAAAGAGGCAGCCATTAAAGCTGCTGAACTTGGGACAGCTCCAAAACAAAAGAGAACAGAAAGAGAGAATGTGCCGGTTTGGTGAGAACTTTTTCTTTATTCTAAGATCTGAAAGGACACCCTCAGGAAAAGAAAGAATCTGTAAAACGTTTGAGAGAAGTGATTAAGTGGCAATTTTAAACAAAGGAATGTCAAAGTAATGTTTTTTTTCTCATTGCTGGATTTTCTATACATGATCTTATATTTTGAAACTGGACTGGTCTTTTTTTTCCATCAATTTTTTTTTCTCCTTCTTGATTTTGTAACATTTTAGGTTGGAGACTCCCTTTTAGTTATTTCTTTTTTAAAAATATCTTTTTCTTTCTTTTATTAATTCTTATTATATTTTGCTGCCAACTAGAGGCTTGGAAATATTCTATTTCTCTTGTGACCAGACGAAGCTGAGAAAGAAAGACTTTTTTTCAAGGACATTGCTATTTGATAAGATAGAGGGAAGAGCATGGGAGGGTATTATTGCAGGTGCTCTTCTGGGTTTCTACCAACAGCTGGAGTCTGGTGTTGAGGTTTATAGGAAAAGAAAAGGTGATAAATTTCTGGAGAAGAGTATTATAACAAGAGCCTTGGATAACTAAACAAAGTGCATTGATTTTTCCTAAGCTGTGCTACCCCTCCTCAACAGTTTACTTTTTGAAATAGCTATTTGGTTTATTAATTCTTTGGAATTTGTCTTTGCTTTTTTTTTTTTTTGCTTGCCTTTGGAAGTTAATTTTTTACGTTTGCTTTTTTATTTAAAAAAATGTTTTAGTATTAATGATTCCCTCCCTTTTCTTTTTAAGGGAATTGCCTTTTTTCTTTTTTCTTTTTCTCTTTCTGCCTTTCTGGTATTTTTGTTTTTCCATCTACCTCCAACACTGGTTTTTTTCTTTTCATTTTTGAATTTTTACTGTTATCTAACCAATTGATTGGATTAAGGTTTACAAGAACCTGAAGAAATTCTTTTTTCTTTTTTTTTATTATTAATACTATTTGGATTTTTTCCCCCTACTATTTTTATTTGGAATTGCAATTGGTAACTTTACAATTGGATTAAGGTCTAGAAGAACCTGAAGACTTTGAATTGTTTGAAATGAGTAGGAAATTAACAGCTCCTGGTTCTTCAACTTCTACTTCCTCCTCTCCACCATCTGGAGGACAATGTTCAATACAGACAATGTTAAGGCAAGAGAAAGAACAAGGACAAGAAAAAGTGACCCTGCAGATGATTATGCAAGGAATTCAAAACATTCAAACAAGATCAGAGAATACTGAAAAGAGAATAGAGAACTTTGAACAAAGAACAGAGAACGCTGAACAAAGAACAGGGAAAACTGATGAAAAAGTGGAGAACATCTAACAAACGATGATGAAGTATGGTGAGAGACCACTAAAAATTGAAGAAAAAAATAAACAAAGAGATAAGAAGATTGGAGACGTTGATAACAGATTAACTGTGGTTGAACAAAATAAAAGTGGTATGCAGATCAGAATTTTATCTTAGATTCCATCTTCCTCCATCTTAGAGGAAGAAAAAGGACAAAATCTAGCTGAGATAATGATAGAAATATTGGCTGAAGCTTTGGAAATAACTGAAGAGAAGATGATGGATGGAAGATGAGGTCTTCCTCATTTTCTTCCTTAGATGAGGTCTATTGAGTCTTCACAAGATACGCAATGAGAAATAGTCTACCAAGAGAAATTCACATCAGATTTACAAAGAAAGCCATTAAAATGCAAATATTGCAAGTGGCAAGAGAGAAAACATATGAAGATATATATGATTCATATAAAGAAAACATATAAAGAAAAAATGTAAAGATAAGGAGATAGTGGTTTTGAAACAAGTACCCAGAAGAATGAGAGAGATGAGAAGAGAATACCGATTCTTGACCAAATTGCTACTTAAAAAAGAGTTGAATTATAGATGGCTGATTCCACAAGGTTTAGTGTTCACATGGTAAGAACAGAGATACAGAATTGTTTCAATTGAGAAAGCTGAATCATTTTATACAGAATTTTTCAGAGGGAAAGAGGAAGAGGCAGAAAAAGAAATTTCACTAATTGAATTCCAAGAGGACTGCCAAATGAGGCAGATATCTAAAGAGATTGAAATAATGTTCTAAAGCAATATAACGATGATGGAGTTAACTGAAGCACTCAAGAAGCAAAATAACGGAAAGGCACCAAGCCCAGATGGACTTCTGGCAGAATTTTACAAAACATTATAAGAATCGTTGAATCTTCCATTGCTAGAAGTTATGAATGAAATTATGTTAAAGAAGAGGATACCTAAATCATGGTCAGAAGCTTATATTACACTTGTTCCAAAAGAAGATGCCGATCCATTATAAATCAAGAACTATAGACCTATTTCCTTACGAAACACAGATTATACAATTTTTGCTTCAATATTGGCAGAAAGACTTAAAGAATACTTATGTTCTGTATGTAAAGTGGATGACTCCAAATCTACCATTCTGATTGGCTAAGGAAAAGACAAGTGGATTGGTTCACTAGGAACCAATCCAAAGAGATACCAAAAAGGCGGCAAATCTAAATAGCTGCCATTGGCTGCAAGCAGGCAAGCCAGCCTGTATAAAAGGGCTGGCTCCGGCTTCAGCCGGCGTTCCGTTACTATATGTTAACAATAAAAGTGTTTGTTGTTGGAACCCGGTCTACCTCGTGTGTTTTCCAAACAAAACACTGGCGACGAGGATGGGATCGTCCTGAACGGAACAAAACCTGCACGTGGTGATAAAAGCCCAGACTGCAACTAAGATGTCTGGAAACAACGCACCGCCCGCACCCTTCAATCCCAACGAAGAGGATTGGGATTCCTATGCTGATCGCTTCCAAATGTACTTGGAGAGCAACGAAATGGAAGGCATTTCCGAACAACGAAAGAGAGCCGTGTTCCTGACACACTGCGGAACAACCGTCTTTAAAATGGCTAAAGCCCTCGCCAAGCCTCGGGACGTTAAACAATTAACGTGGACAGAATTACAGAGACTCCTGAAAGCACACTACGCCCCGATGGTGTCTAATCTAATAAAGCGACATGAATTCTACCGAAGAGACCAGAGAGAGGGAGAAACCGTTGCCGATTTCGTCGCTGCACTCAGACAAATTGGGGGTGAGTGTGAATTCTCAAACATAGACGAGGCAATGAGAGATCGCGTGGTGTTGGGCCTGAGAGACTCAACCGCACAGAGCAAAATGCTCAACAAGCCCAACATCACCGTTACCGAAGCCATTGCGGAAGCCACCGCCGCGGAAGCTACGAAAAAATCCGCAGTAACATTCAAGAAAATGAACACGCACGGCGATGAAACATCAACCAAAGAGAAAAAACATCCTGCCACAACGACCCATTATGAAGAGTCGGGCGAAACAAACGAATCAAGCGAGGAGGACGACGAGGTCCACCGTTTGCTCACAAACAAGAAAGAGCGCGAAAGGAGAAAGTGGCGGGAATGCGCTGGCTGCGGAGGAAACCACCCTCGAGCCGAATGCAGATTCCTCGATGCCATCTGCCGACATTGCAGAAAGAGAGGGCACATCGAGAAGGTCTGCAGAAATAAAAAATCTTACAGCCCGACGAGACGCAGAAATTCCCCAACACGAGCCGAGCCAAGTCGAGCCGAAAGAAAATGGCAACAAGAAAAGCGAGCCAATACACACCAAACTGTCATTATCCAAAGCTCCCAGACGGAAAGTGGAAGAAAAATTAAAATCGTCGTAGAAATCGAGGGAAAACACTGCAAAATGGAAGTGGACTCGGGGTCCTTCCTCTCCATGGTATCATGGGACACAATTCAACAGTTAGTCCCAGGTATCAAGACCAAAGACTTGATGAAGCAGCACCTAACCCTCAAAGACTATCAGGGAAACCAAATCCCTGTGATGGGCAAAGGACATTTTCAAGTTGCCTACAAAAACCACATCAAAGTGCTTCCACTGACCATAGTCAACCAAGACAGACCAAGCCTCCTGGGCATCGAGTGGTTCGCGCCATTGGGCATCGGGATGACCGGGGTCGATCGAGTGACCACAGCCGGCTGGGAAGACGACCTCGTCAGAGAATTCCACGACGTGTTTGACGGATCACTGGGCAAGTACTGGGGAAACCCTATTTCTTTCAATTTAAACCCCCAAATAGCCCCACGAAGAATAAAAGCCAGGCGAGTTCCTTTTGCACTAAAGGCAAAAATAGAGGAACAGCTGGAAAAATTAGTAGCCCAAGGGGTGTTAGAACCTGTGGACCATGCCAAGTGGGAAACGCCTATCGTCACACCCATTAAACCAGACGGGTCCATCAGAATCTGTGGTGACTATAAGGCTACCCTGAACCACGCATTACAACCAAGCGCATACCCGGTGCCCGTAGTCCAGCATCTGCTCCATTCCCTGGGAAATGGCAAAGTTTTCGCCAAACTCGATTTGGCACAAGCCTATCAGCAACTTCCAGTAGACCCAGAAACAGCAGAAGCGCAGACTATTGTCACCCATAAAGGCGCATTCAAATGCCACCGACTCCAATTTGGAGTAAGCGTAGCCCCTGGCGTCTTCCAGAGTCTAATGGAACGCCTTCTAAATGGCATACAAGGAGTCGTTCCCTATTTCGACGACGTCCTAATCTCGGCCAGAGATGAACCACAATTAAGAAACAGACTAAAAAAGGTTCTGACTAAGTTTAGAGAAGCTGGCCTCAAGGTTAAAAGAGAGAAGTGCTGTCTAGTTAAAAACAACGTCGAATTCCTGGGCTACTCAATAGACGGAGAAGGCATCCACCCCACTGATAAAAAGATTAAGGCGATAAATGACGCGCCTGAACCTAAAAATAAAACGGAACTCCAGGCATTTTTAGGATTAATCAATTTCTATAATGTATTCCTGCCAAACAAAGCCACTATAGCAGAACCGCTACACCGCCTGCTAGACAAAAAGGCTACTTGGACTTGGGGTTACAAGGAAAAAAAAGCCTTCCAAAACATTAAAAGACTGCTAACATCAACAAACGTTCTAATCCAATTTAGCGACACTCTGCCATTAACAGTGACCTGCGACGCCTCACCGTATGGAGTAGGTGCTGTCCTGAGCCACCAACTACCGGATGGCAGAGAAGCACCCGTCGCATATTATTCTAGGACTCTATCAAAAACTGAGCGGAATTATAGCCAATTGGACAGGGAAGCTCTAGCAATTGTCGCTGGAGTAAAACGTTTCCACGAATATGTATATGGGAGGACTTTTCGAATTATAACGGATCACAAGCCGTTAATGGGGATTTTGGCGGGAAACAAGCCAACACCTAACATACTTTCACCCAGAATGACGAGATGGTCAGAGTTCCTGGCGGCTTATTCCTACACCCTGACACACCGACCAGGGAAACAAATTTCCCATGCGGACGCTTTGAGCAGAGCGCCTTTGCCAACAACCGACGCAGACCCGGCACCAACGATGACAGCGCTGCAAATCGAGACATGCCCCGATCTACCCATTTCAGCGTATGATGTCGCAAGAGCCACCGCGAAAGACTCATTGACTGCCTGCGTTCTTAGCTGGGTAGGTAAAGGCTGGCCGGACAATCTAAAAACTGAAAACTCCAAACCTTTCCGGGCCAGACAGACTGAACTTTCCATCCAAAAGGGGTGTTTGTTGTGGGGTGATCGGGTGGTAATCCCTGCTAAACTGCAGCCCAGGGTTCTTAGGCTTTTACATGAAGGGCACCCGGGAATGGTGAAGATGAAAAGCCTCGCCAGGAGTTACGTGTGGTGGCCGGGTATTGATAAGGACATAGAGTATTGGGTAAGCTCATGCCACAAATGCCAAACAATTAGACCATCCCCACCAAAAGCACCCGTTAAGGACTGGGAAACCCCTCGAGGACCGTGGTCAAGAATACACATTGACTTCGCGGGGCCTACCAAGGGGCATACTTTTCTGATTGTCGTTGATGCCTATTCCAATTGGCTTGAAGTAAAAATCATGCCATCAACGACAACAGAAGCCGTAATTAAGCAACTAGACAGCCTGTTTGCCACCCATGGCATACCTGACATCCTCGTTTCAGATAATGGACCACAGCTAACCAGTATACCATTTGAGCAATACCTAGCCTCCCTAGGTATAAGACATGCACTAACCGCGCCGGCTCACCCGGCTGCGAACGGCAGGGCAGAGAGAATGGTCCGGTTTACAAAAGAGGGGTTAGAACGAATGGATGTTGGAGATACACAACAAAAAGTAAACCGGCTGCTCACACTGCAGCACATAACACCTAGTACTATCACAAATAAATCACCAGCAGAACTGCTTATGGGGCGAAAATTAAGATCTCACCTGGATAGGTTACACCCAAATTTCACCCCAGAGAACCCCCCTGACTCCTCAACACGGTTCAGACAATTTGAGACAGATGATTTAGTTTACGCTAAAAATTTCTCCGGGGACCCGGTATGGCTACCCGGGCAAATTACCCAACTTACAGGCCCCAAATCCTACCGGGTAAGATTAGACGATGGGAGGGAATGGAAGCGGCATATAGACCAGCTTCGATCTCGAATTGTGGAAAGAACCGCGGACTTAAAAACATTCACAAAGGAACACGGCGAAATGCAAACCGAGGTGGGGGGGGGAAGGCGAGAAACGAATAAAGAACTTTTTAAAAATAAAACTAACATTCAAAACGACCAAAAAGAGCCACCAAAAGACTCACCGTTTGAAGAGACCCACGAAGAGAGATCTTCGGAAGGGGCCAGCCAAGCCAGCTCGACCTGCCCCGAGGAAACGGGAGGGAGCGGCAGAACCGCCGGCCTAAGAAACTTAGGCGGCGGTAAAATGGCCGACTCACCCTTCCAGACGGTTCCAGAGAGGAGGACGGACGACACAGCAGCCCCATCCGAACCGGTCGAAGTCCTCACTGGAAATGAACCGCGCAGGTCAGGTCGAGCCCGGAAAAGCCCCACCTACCTGCGAGACTACGTCACCACGTAGGACTAAACTAAGGAGGGAGGGGTGTTCTGTATGTAAAGTGGATGACTCCAAATCTACCATTCTGATTGGCTAAGGAAAAGACAAGTGGATTGGTTCACTAGGAACCAATCCAAAGAGATACCAAAAAGGCGGCAAATCTAAATAGCTGCCATTGGCTGCAAGCAGGCAAGCCAGCCTGTATAAAAGGGCTGGCTCCGGCTTCAGCCGGCGTTCCGTTACTATATGTTAACAATAAAAGTGTTTGTTGTTGGAACCCGGTCTACCTCGTGTGTTTTCCAAACAAAACAACTTAAATAATTTTATCCATCCTGATCAAAATGGATTTCTGCCAAAGAGACAAATTAAAGACAATATGAGAATAATCTTGGATACTTTGGAATACTATGAGGCACATCCTGAAAAACAAATGGCTCTGATATTTCTAGATGCACAGAAGACATTTGATAATGTGAATTGGCGATTCATGTTATTACTGCTGGAACAGATGGGCTTTGCTGGAAAATTTATTCAAGCTATATATCATAAGCAAACAGCAAAGGTAATTATAGAGGGAGAACTGACAGATTCTATTGATATAAGAAAAGCAACAAGACAAGGGTGCCCACTATCACCTCTGTTGCATGTGTTAACTTTGGAAGTGCTAAATAGAAATATTAGAGATGAAAAGAATATAAAAGGGATGAAAATTAAAAAGGAAGAATTTAAGTTGCAAGCATTTGCAGATGATCTGGTTTTTATCTTAGAAGACCCACTAGAAATAGCATCAAAACTGATAGAAAAGATAGAGACATGGAAAGGTGGCTGGTTTGAAAATAAATAAAAATAAGACAAAGATCTTGACAAAGAATATGCTATCAAGACAAAAGAAAGAACTGGCAGACCTATTGAAAATTCAGGTCACAAATAAGATCAAATACTTGAGGATATACTTGACACCAATTCAACACTTTTGATTTCCACCTAATATGGTACAAAGTAATTTAATGGTCACTACAGGAATCAAGTAATCCATTCTTTCTTTCTGATCATTAGGTTTTAACTAATGTATAATGGATTATTTGATTTTAGAAAAATTAGCAAAATAATGTATATGCCTCTAAAATATTTTAGAGCTTACTCTGTTTATTATGGTTCCAAAGAAAATCGGTGTAAAATATCCCCTTTGTTTATCCAACATAAATGCAACAAATGAATGCAGTAAAGGCAAGGATTCAAAGTTGTTTCCATTACATTGTGTAAGATTATTACTGCATACATACAGCTGCAGGAGGCCATCAGAATATCCAGGCAGCTAGTGTGCCACTGAAGTTCCTGGTTTGCCACAATTTTCTTAAACTGAGGATCCTTTGGTATTTGGTATCTTTCCTGATAACAAAATAAACTTTTATACATATTGTGTGTCCTCGGAGCAAAAGAGTGTTCATTGCTCCCAATATAACTTTCACAACAAAAATGTGAAAAAAATCTGAAATAATCATCTGAAATAATGTGCTATTGCTAAATGAGAATATTTGATGGTTAAGTTCTGTTGTCACTATGGAGGGATGGGATAAGGAACAATGGAAGAAATAGAGTCCTCAAGTGAAAGGAAAGAGCAATTTGTCGTGAAGAATTTCAGCAAACGGAACAGTTTCAAAAGCCAGATAGAAAATCGGCTAAGGGAGTGCAAATATATGTGTAGGGAATATGAAAAGGAAATGTTTGTTATATTGGATGAACTCTGTAAAGAAACAAAAACTACTAATCAATCAGAAGAACAAGAACAGGCAGCAGTGATAAAGGGTCCAGAAAAGTTCAGTGGTGACACCGATATGGATAAAAGCAGTAAGTAAAATCTGCCCAAACTTTTTGTAATTTCATGGACAAGTCCATATTTGTTTGACATTGCCTTTTTCATTTTTATATTTATGGACTTTGGTAACTTTCCAGTTTAGCTTTCAGACCAATGTTTTTTGGGTATTATCTAAATAATAATCTATTCTGATTCTACTTAGCTTTTCAATATGAGGATAATAAAAGCAAAAGCACAGTTTTCTACAAACTATGAACACGAGACTTATGGAAAAAGCTAGGAAAATGTATGGAAATTTAAGCAGGAGGAAAACGCTGCTTTCTCGAAAAAAATATTAAGCCCTCAGAAACAGAAGAAATACTGGTACAGAACTTAACATGGACTCATGAAAAGAAGCCTGAAGAGTTCAATAATAAAGTGAGTTAATAAGTCCTATTCTGAGAATAATGTAGAGTGGTTATTTATTCATTCATGTATTCATTCATTCACTTTTTTATTTTTTCAGCAACATGGATTTAAAAGAAAATTCAAAGGGTTTAAGTAACCCTTTGATGTGCAAATCATCAATATTCTTGTGCAAGTAAAGCATAAAAAGTATGTTTAAGATAGCTCTCACTATTTACCACTCTTAAGTATATTTAAAAGTACCACTTCATTTTTAAGCAAACTATGAAAAACAAGTTGAACCTGTTGCATTGTGACATTATCTTATTAAGGTTCAAGTCCCTCATCAAGACATGGTTTTTTTTTTCCTCAAAGATACCTTATTGCAGTCCAAGAAGGACAGCAATTGTCCAAAGTGTTATGTTTTCCTTTTAAAATTACCTTTCAGCTTCAAATGTAACATCCAAGTGTGATAGTCCAAGGCAAATTTTGGCAAAAAGTGATTTATTACCGCACAATAGTTGTGCTAAATTAGAATCAAAGTACAATTTGTTAAAAAAAACATGTCTGCTTTTTTGTAACAAAGCTTTATTCACCTTTGTAAATGCCCTTTGCAATAAAAATCCAATTTAGGTTCATACAACAGCCAAATGAATACAATGAATACAAGCTAAATTATAAATGGGCTTGTTCACTTCTTTTTTTCATTCAGTTTTGAGATAGGAAGTTGGATTATTTTGTTATCGAAGTCCTGGTCTGTCTCTCATGGCTTCTTGAAGTCTCCACTGCATTATGTTGTGCATGCATATGTTGGAGTTCAAGAAACTGCTAATTTTAATGCAGCCAATTTACAGGTCACCCATTATTTCTCTCTTATGAAGAGTAATGGCCTTAGCATGGCTATCACATGGCAAGTTTGCTTCTAGTGTAGGGAGAAGTGGGAAATAATTTCCTCAACAGTGATTGTTATTCTTGCCTTTACTGGCTGTCTTTCTCTAGTAGGATAGAGCTGTGCTATCTTCTCAAGTGAAAAATATAAGCAGGTATGTGGTGACTTAGCTTTTTTCCTCTTGTTGACAACTTTTTCAATGTGCAACAAGCAGCAAAATATGGATTTGTACCTCAAAGCATTTCCACAAGAAATTTAGCTCATTTAGAGTAATAATAGTAGAAATGATTGTTTCTTCTCTTAGGAAGCTATGAGGTCTACAAAGAAGAGCTACTTTATGTATTACAGAATATTCCACATCAGAAAATAAAATATTTTCTTCAACTTTTGTCAGTGGCTACCACTGCTAAGACTTCGTTCTACTTTTGTCAATTGCTGCTTCTACAAACAACAGCCTTCTTTATTTGGGTGTAAGCTAGTCCTGATAAATATCAATTCAGAATAGTTGCTGGTTCTGCTTCAAATATTGACTCCCTGCTTGCAGATGCAAAATGTTTCCTTGTTGTTTTCAAAGAAGGGGGTAATTATATACTTATAATTTGAATGTAGTAGACACTTTTTTTTTGCCTTCCTCTGTCCTGTAGGTGAATCACTTAGATTGTAAATACCCACATTTCCATATAGAATAAATAATGTGGTAAAGCATATTTTATTAACAGTGAATGTACTTATATTTACATAATAATTTGGGGTAAATGTCTCTGTGCATTTAGATATAACATTCACATATAACAAAGAGAATTTTGATATGTTTATGTAAAACATGATCTTTGAATTTCAGTAATAAATGCTTAACTACTCTATGACATTATCCTTTTAGTTAATATCTAATATATTTAGCAGGCAAAAAGCATTAAGAACCTTCAGAAAATTTTAGTGCTGCTAGTGTTAGTGCATCAAAGATTTGGGATTGATTCTGAAATAACAGTCAATAATTAACATATCAATTCAAGTCCTATATTTGATTCAGTTTGAATATTATTTGGATTGGTTGATTCTTTTTGGCAAAAAGCATATTAGACAGGGGTGGGATGTAAAATTTTAAACTACTGGTTTTGTGGGCATAGCCAGGTGGGTGTGGCCAGTTGGTCATGTGACTGGATGGGTGTGGGATCTTTTTGTTTTGCCTACTGGGCCTCAGGGAAGCCACCTGGGTGAAGAGTAAAACAGCGAAGGGGGATCAGCTGTGCTGCGTGATTTAGGTTAGCTAGAAAGCAAAAAATCCAACGATTTCCTGCTTTCCAAATTGCATGGCACAGCTGGTCTTCGGAAAACAGCTGATCAGTGGGGGGAAGGAAATACCTTGTGAACCAGTTCTCTCCCAGCTGAACTTCAGAGCTGCTGGTTCATCCGAACCAGACCAAACCAGTAGAATCCCACCCCTGATATTAGGTTTTCATTTCACTTTGCTTGACTGAAATCCATTTTTTTAAAAAAATGATAATATAAAAAAGCATTCTTCAAAACAGAACTTTCCTAAGGCAGCTAATAACCTTTGTGGTATGGAAATTTAACAGATAAATCATTTCAGTCTTATTCTGGTGAATTGTACTATAATACTTTATTTTTTACATATGTTTTTTTCTTTCCCTAGATAAATTATAATTGGTTCATGAGTATAGGCCATGCTGTGTATTTTTAAAAAGTATCAATAACTGAAATATATAAAATGCCCTCCAGTTATTAACTACAGAACACTGAATCCACTAACCATATAATTGAAATGAATATTTATTAGATCCATTATTTGCAAACTATAAAATGAATGAGGAGAAAGTTATACCTTGCATCAAGATATACTTTCGCTCAAATATATATTTCCAACATAATTGTCAATATATAGAGAAGAGCATATTTTTAGAGTCTACAGTACCTACAATTTTTTTATCTATGATTCTGTACCTTATGGGAATAAATATTTGGTTAAGCATGTAAGCAATAATGTTCTACTGCAGAACATGTTCTTCGTGTTCTGCCTTGCTGCTTGTAAATCTAATATGCAGCAAGTCAAATTCCTTTTATTTGGATGTTCAGTTCTACACCCATTCATTTTTAGCTAACAGATTTCCTGTCAGATTCAGAGAAATCAGATGGGATAATTTATAGTGGCAATGTGAAGTATACCAGTCCAAATCTATCTTTAGTTGGGTAGAAAAAATATTTTTCTAATCATAGTCATTTAAACATTTAATATCCATAAACACCATGCCCAGTTGGCATATATGCTCTAAGTCAGGGGTGTCAAACTCACAGCCCACAGACCAGATGTATCACGTGCTGGCCCCGTCCCCACCCAGTTCAGCAAAGGGGGAAAAAATCCTGATATATCACGTGACAACAAAGTCACGATGACGTGACTTTGACAACCTTGCTCTAAGTCATAGTTGTTGTCATTTTAAATTAAATAAATAAATATCATAATATCATATCATATATTATATCACATCATATATCGAAAAGATCTGTGATGATGCAGTAGTTAGAATGTAGTATTGTAAGCTAACTCTGCCCACTGTCAGCAGTTCAATCCCGATCAATTCAAGGTTGACTCATCCTTCCATTCTTCCAAGGTCACTAACATGAGGACCCAGATTGTTGGGGGCAATATGCTGATTGTAAACCACTTAGAGATGACTGTAAAGCACTATAAAGTGGTATAAGTCTAACTGCTATTGCTATCATATCATATCAATCATTCTGAACAGTTTTTTTTCCCCGTTTGTCAAAAATGCATGCCACAATCCGATGTTTTCTTGCCTTTGCACATTGTACTTATTGCTTGAGGCAGCATGAGATGTTGATGCTCTATACAGGCATACATGGGGATGGGGGAATGACAAAACATGCACTGTGATACAAATACACAAGTTAGGCACTTACAGACGTTAGAATGCAAATTTATGGGAGTAAGGGTTGTGATACTATCCTTGTATATTGTTATTTTTCTATTTTTGTGGCATGTCGTAGACATCTATAATGTCACGTAGAGGTCACGTTGAGAATATAATTAATAACTGTAATAATCATTTATTGGATCAGCTAGGACATAAGCCTTAAGTCATTTTTATACATTATATATCATAACAAATCGCACTAATACACCTTATATTTTCAAGTACTTCCCTCCATTTAAACAATTCTGCAAATTACTCTGTTTGGTCTTGCAATATTTTTCATAGGGCTTGAAAATAAAATTTTTGTACTGTTTCCAGCAATTCTTTTACCATCTGGAAAGTGTTTCTTTTATGTATCTTTTTTTTTTTTTTTTTGCTTTAATGATGTCTTTCTTTATGCAAAGGGCAATGCTATTTGTCAATATCACACTCTATGATGGATTTTTTTAATTTTTAAGGTTAGCACATTCTTCACTGTGATAATCACACAGGTTTTGGTGCTCATTGTTTTAGAGGTGCTTACTTGATCTGAGAATGTTCCAATTTACAAGATTCAGAATACCAGTATATTTTACTATGATAAACCAACGATCAGACTGGGACAAGAAAGCTGGAGTCTATTATTTTCCATTCAAGACACAAATCATATAAACTTTTGCTCAAGGTTGGAAATTTCATTTTTTTCCAGGAGTATCAAAGCTGGTGGCCTCCAAATGTTTAGCATCTCAACTGCCATTTGACCCAACAATTGTGCCTTTCTGGCAAGTCCTCTCGAGGTTACAGGAGATGCACCTGTAGCTCAATCCTGAAAATCTGAAAAATATGAAATACATTATCTACACCCACAGCATATGTAGAAGGCTGAATCATGAATTTGTCAACAGTTAGGTAAGGGATGGGAAAACTATTAAAGGGCAATAACTGATTATCTATTAAATTTATAAATTATTACTAATATCATGTACTTATTCTCAGTGGCCAGGAATATTTCAAAACTTCTTTCACTGATGTTTTTGAATACTTTCTAATTATTAGATAAAAAATGCTAAGATTTTGTTTTTCATTTCTTTTACCCATCTCTTCCATGTTCCACAACTTCCCTAACTGCTCATTCCTTTTAATCTGAAAAGTTATATGGGGGAAATTTCCTCACTATTTTTTTGCCAAAAATAGGAAAAATCTAAAGAACATTTTGAGTGAGACACAATGCAAAATAGACACACAAACAATAGACATCCTGGCCTGCTCACTAATTAAGACAGATGCAAAAAAATTACCTCTCCTCCCATAAAAAATGTTTACTTTTTTTTCTCCAAGAAAACAAGGTTTTCTTGAACAATAATTATTGAATATCATGCTGAAATATATTTTGTGCTACACTTGTTACAATTTTACTACTTGTATTTTTAGTCCAATACCACCGAAATGTTTCAGAACATCACTGATGAGTAAAATATTTCAACCAAGGAGAATTTTGGAGAGATATTTGGAAACAAAAGTCACGTATTGTATAAGAACCTGACTAAAAAGTATTGTGTTGTTAAATCCTGTCTAATTAAAGAAATAAGACATAGATGTCTGGTAGAAGCCAAGATCCATAATTTCATTATCATGCAAATTATGCAATTTGCATCAGTTGCACTATGTGGTAATCAGTGGTAATTTGCAGAGTGATGTTGTGAGATCTTTTTTCTTTCACCATTGCCTCCCACAAATGCCCAAGGAACAGGCTCTGTTTACAGAATATGTTAAAAATACCCTTTTATGCAGAAAATACCAAATTATGATCACCACAGTAGCTTTAGAATTTTAAAAGAAAGAGAAAAGATCATGCTTTCAATGTTGTTTTGACAATAGATGTGCTAGATAGCTTTACCATTGGTTTCAAAATGATCTCATACTAAAACGTCTGAGAGTGGTAATTCCAATGCTTCTACAGCACGTAGTTTTGATTTAGTGCATAAATAGTATGACTATATACATTAAAATGATATATTTATACTGTGGATTTATTTATTTATTTACTTGAGCACACCAGTGAGATCAATTCCCATCTCAATAACCATTCCTAATTTTTAAGCACTGGTAGATGCTAAGCAGCTAATATTCTGATGTTCCAGAAGCTTGTTAAAACTCTGCTTTTGCTCCCTGCTGGTAAGTTGCAATTATACAAACATTTCTCAGTATCTGGGAAGATAGTATTGTGTCAATGGGTCATATGCTGTGTGCACACTTAGTTATTGGTTTATTGTTAGATTTATCAGCTCCATGCCCTTTTAAGAACGTCACATTAAAATCAAACTTGATGCCTTCATTAGGCAAAAATTTACTTTTACCTTACAGCTCACTTTTAAAGGAAAGTCTGCCTTGCCTTGCCTTTTGCCTTGCCCTACCTCCCTGCTTCTCTCCCTCCTTCCCTTTCCTTTTTCAATACTAATGTGTCAAATGTGGCTCTTTTATCCATATTTTAGACAAAGCCATACCGGATTTCAAAGCTGTGATACTTTTGAAGGAAGGAGATTCAATATTTATGAAGAATAAATGGTTATATGCATAATGAAAGAGGAATTTTCCTACAGTTTATAGTACAGTGATCCCAGTCTGAAAAAAAAAATTTCTCAGAAAAAAGGGCATCCACTTGATAAGAATCTGACATTTCTTACATATAATTAACAGCAGCATTGGGAAGAGTAAAAAATAATAATAATGGATCAACCTTGCTGTATATTTCTTCTCTTCCAAAATATCTCCCCTCTGATTTCCCCCCTCTCTTGTCACAAAAGAATACAAATTATTTAATTTACATGAAATCTTCAAACATATTTGAAATAAATGTATTTCTTATTTATGTATGTTAATTTCTTAAGAAGCCTTAAAATGATACTTTACAATGCAAGAATAAATTAGCTAATAATCATCTGGCACATCTCAGGCATACAAAACTGACTAAATGCAAGTATGACACAAGTTGTCAGAAGGTTAGGGTTTTTTTTGTTTTTTTTTTCACCAGCATGGGTTCAGGAAGGAGCTCCCAAATAACCATTTCAGATTAAGGAGGGTTTTTTTCTCTTTATAATTGCATTCTCTGTCATCCTAAGAAACTGTTGATTAACAGGACTCTGGATAATTTTAGACTGCATAGACCCTCTGCTTCTTCTCTGGGATCAGAAGATTTCAATGAGAGATAACCTGGTGTCAACCCAAGGATCTTACACAAGTAAGGAAAGGAGACTGTGTAAACAAAAGGACAAGCAGACATTATCAGTGCCACTTTCTAAAACTGACTCTCCATAGACACTGCACACAGTCTAAGTACTTGTCCAATCTGGAGGATATAAACTTAATAGTGCTGTAGGCTGATGTATGATTTAGGAAAATCAGTCAGATGGCAGTCTCCACACATATCTGAAGTAAAATGGATCAGTTTCACCCAAGATGGTCAAGAATTTATTAAATATCACACAAACACTTTGTCAGTGTAAAGAAGGACAGATAGAGCTTGGAGTTGTTAAGTTCCCATAAATGGTGTAAATACAACCCCTCTTGAATTCTGTTAACTCTTCCCCAATGTTAATCTCAATTCCTCATCTTGGGATGCTGCTACAGGGCACTGCATGCCAAAACAACTAGACAGAGAGACAGGTTTTTTCCTTGTGCAACACTGCTGAATATTTAATTTCCATAGTTTAGTCTTATGTTTAAGTATATTACCCATGTATGTCTCTATTACTTTTATCCTTTTTATCTGTTCCACTACCTTCTCTATTGGCATCATTATTATGATTATTATCCTTTGTTATGATTATTATTAGTTATTTGCATGTACACTAAGAGCTTATGCATTGGAGACAAATCCCTTGTGTACCTAATCACATTTTGCCAATAAAGTATTCTATTCTATTCTATTCTATTCTATTCTATTCTATTCTATTCTA
>BLBF01000031.1:19774830-19804198 GCA_015471245.1 Laticauda colubrina | reverse complement strand
TATTCTATTCTATTCTATTCTATTCTATTCTATTCTATTCTATTCTATTCTATTCCATTCCATTCCATTCCATTCCATTCCATTCCATTCTTTTCCATTCCATTCCCAATTTAGTGATGACATTAGTTGACTAGAATTATTTTTACTGAGGTATTTTTAGCTTATTCAAACAAAATTAAAATACAAAATGCCAAAATAGTTTTAAAAAGGCAAAAGAATAAAACACACACAAACACAAACGCACACACACACACACACACACACCAAAGACAACATCAAAAAGAAAAAGTATTTTTTTTAAAGAAAAACACCTAACATATGTACATATAACATCCTCCCTGGTTATGATTAATATAATACAACAGTGTTAGTTTTCCACCCCTTGTGAAACAGGCCAAAAAAATTTATTACATTAATAATCTGTTTACAAATTATTAGCCTATCATCCATATATTAATAACAAAATAGTTAACCAGAAAAACAATAATAATAAACACATTATATAAAAGTAATCAGAATTATTAACAATTATAAAAGAAAGACAAGAATGAAATTCCAACCCCCCTGTTAACAAACTGTTATTGTAATCAACTCATAGAAAATGTGACTTTAATCCCAAATAATTGCAAATATTAACCCGAATTGGTCCTGGATCAAATATCCCCATTTGTTTCTTAAACATCTCTTATCAATTGTTGATTGATTGAATACAGTATGTCCAATCTCCAAATCTTCCCCCAAAAAACAGATAAGATTGTTTCCCAATTAAATGCATTAAATCCATTTCCCACTCTCTTTCAAGCCCCTGAAAAAGACTCACTTGCCATTTATGCATCCAGAGAGTTCTCTGCTATTATATAAAAGCACAGGGTTAAGCTTTAAAAAGTGTATGAAGTTTACTCTGTTATTTCTGAGTCTAAATTTACTCCTGGCCTATTTATTGCTGGGAAATCACATTCCTTTCAGTGTTTTTTGTGGTTTGCTGCTCTGAAAACAAGTTCTTTTTTTTTTTTTAAACAAAGTTTTATTTGGGTTTTCACACATACAAAATACAAGTAAAACATATTTTTTGAAAATAGCATTGTCCCGGGTTGAACTTCCTTATACAGACACAAAACTCAATTTCATACTCCTTTTTGTGTTCTATTCCATATCTTATATTATTCTACATTTTCTATATAGCTTTTCCCCTCCTTTAATTTTCTCAATTTTATTTTGATTATCTCATCTCAATTCAAATCATTATATTTATACTTTTGTCTGTTCTGTTTCAATTTCATATTATCTTTTCCCATTAAACAAATTTTCTCCTGTAGTTACTAATTGGAGTATGATACTTTTATATCTTTTAATTACATCCGTTCAATTATTATTTAAACTTCAATATATACCTTAAGGTTATGACCTTCAATATAATACATAATACATAACTTCCAATCGAATTCTGCTTGGTACATTCTTATAATACATACTATATTCTTAAAAAAAAGATTATAAATATATAAATATATATATATTTAAATATATATATAAATATATATAATATATATAAATATATATAAATATTTATAAATATATATATTTAAAAAGATTATAAATTATAAACCCTCATTCCATTCCAATTCAGTTCTATCATTAATAATCATTAAAATCTTAACATCTTTAACACTTCTTTTCAATTAAATATCATACTTCCTTAAAGACACATATAATCTCCATAATTAATTTTTCCCTTATTTCTCTTCACATATATTTTGTAAATTATTAAATATTCATTTTGTTACATTTGTTAATTGACAAGCATTCTACTGAATTACAATAGCTATTTTATCAAACATTTTAATCATACATTGTTTCATATTTTCTAAAATTATTTCTATTTCTAATACAACAATACTATCTTATGGACCTTTGCCGAATCCCTTTTTCCATTAATTTTTCACCCATTATCTCTAAATAGGCCCTGTTTCTCTATATTTTGTTTCTATCCTTTATAACTTCTTTTCCCTTCTTTCTTCCCTCTCATCTTCTCCCTCTCCTGTTTACCCTCTTGTCTCTCCACCTCTAATTCTCTCTTCTGCATTTCCTTCTTCTGTTGCTTTCTGATTTTATACTTATTTTTCACTCTATTTTTTTTAGTTGTTTTTCTCAATCTTAAGCTTTCCATTCACTTTCTCCCCTTTCCTTTTTTCCCCTCATCTAAGATTACTTGTTCATTAAAGATGGCTTCTTCTTTGTCGCAATCTTCTTGTTCTGCAGGCATTTCTTGTTGTTTCTCATAATTCCAAATCTCCATTTCTAAAAACTGAAATACAAAGCCAAAAGAACTTCTCCTTTCCTGTGCATCTTCTTTGTACTTTTTAAGTTCCATTTTCAGTTCTTCTAAAAGTGGAGCCATTTTAAATAGTTTTAAACAACCACCAGATTGATTTTAGTCATTCAAATACAATAACCAAAAATCCAGAAATCATCAAGTAATCCAAATCATCCCAAGTTATTTCTTCTTATTTCTTTTTCACCTTTCTCTTCCTGGGGTTTTTGTTGCGATATTTCAGTTAAAATGTATCATTTGGAAGTCTTGTTGAGATTTTGCTATAAGTTCTTTTTAATTCCAGGCAGTCTCTTCCCTTCCAGATCCTGCCCTTTTATTCTTTTTCTCTCTTTTCCTGTTTTCAAAAGCTTTTGATTATCCAGAAATCTTTGTTATCCCTTTGACTTTTATTTTTAGCATTAAATGCCTATTAATGTCAAAGTTGATTTTTTTCCAATTTCTTGCTGAAGGCTCTTAGCTGTCAGTATTGGAAAAAGAGAAAAAAAACCAAATTTTCTCTCTCCTTCACAGTTTAAAAATCTTCTTAGGGAATAATGTTATTGTTTTTTTTAATAGTTTCAATTCCAGAGTATCTTATTTGTTGCTTTTGCTGTTTGACCCAGTCAACCAAAGCTTTCGCTTCTTATCTTCCTTCTGCACATTCTTTTCCAATTGAGTTATTCTTTGTGGTGGCCATTTCTGACCACCGCTACAACTGCCTTTGGGGAAGGGAGTAAGGGCCAGCTGGGGAGGAGAGATGTGGCTCTTCTCAACCCTGAAGGCAGTCTCCCCCCTCTTCACCACCTCTATGGGGTGGCTTAGCCCCGAAACCAGCTGGTTCGGGGTGCTCCAGTGGCGAGCACAGATCGAAGCCTTGCAGAGACGAGGTTTTGGTCTGTCACTGAAGAGGTTCAAACCAGAAGCCTCTGAAAACAAGTTCCTTTTGTGAGTTTAAACTATTTAGGGTCAGTTTCTTCAGAATGCTTTCCATGACCTTTATGAGTTCATCAAACATTTTAGAAAAAAAATTCAGCGAAAGATTGTATGTTGTTAAACAGTCTCTGCTCCCTCTCATCCCTGAATGCCAATCTCCTCCTTTCCTCTGTAATTTGATATGTTCAGGGACAGTATTCAATTTTTTTTAACATTTTAACATTGCATCTGATACACCTGAGAAGGAGCAAGAGATGTGTCTGCAGACATTAAAACAGGACTCCCCACCCCACGCATCTGCCACATATGCAAGTGGAGCTGCATGTGCTCACACTTGCCCACTATTTATGTGGAACCATCACCTTTCCACACCTCACTGGTCCACAAACCCACAAAGATCGGAGAATGCTGCTTTATAATATGCTGAAACATCCAAATTTGGGTTATACTTAATGACATTGTCACCCAACATTGTGACAACCTCAGAGGGCTGCTTGGATGAAGCTCCAAACTAAACTATAATTATTAGTAGCATATGGTTGAGTTACAAGGAAAGGAGTCATACACTGTGTGATATTCCACAGGCCAATGTCTTTACACTCTATATATAGATCTATGGCAATTTCTCAACTTTGATAATTTTAAGAAGTATAGATTTTAGCACCCAAACTGCTGGGAATTGCTAGGGATGATAACTGATTTGGGGCTGAAAAGTATGGTGCTTGTTTATTTGGACATTGTAACAAATCCCAGGACACCAGTACTTATTAGGCAAGAAAAACCAAATGCATAGATATAGATAATATAATGGTACCTGACTCAGTAGTAGTAATTATGAGAAGGATCTTGGAGTCCTAGTGGACAATCACTTGGATATGAGCCAGCAGTGTGCTGCAGCTGCCAAAAAAGCCAACATAGTCCTATGCTGCATTAACAGAGGGATAGAATCAAGACAGGGGTGGGATTCAATTTTTTTAACAACCGGTTCTGTGCGCATGGCTTACTTGGTGGGCATGGCTTGGTGGTCATGTGACTGGCTGGGCATGACCAACTCAACATCACTCACATCGGGGCATGCATCTCCTCTCCTGGACTCTCATGTCTGTGGGGATGCTGCAACAGTCATAAGTGTGAAAAATGGCCATAAGTCACTTTTTTCAGTGCCATTGTAACTTTGATGGTCACTCCACACAAGAATAGTAGCAGCAAAGGAGGGGAAAAAACTCCAGAGAAGTTCCAGAGACAGGAAGTCTCGTCCTGCCAAGAATGTAATAAGAGTTAATAGAGAGGCAGTTTCTGTAAGCAACACCAGAATGTTTCCTTCCTGCCTTCCTTACAGGATTAGACCAGTAATTTCTTCTAACAACTGGTTCTAGACTTCCTGTCTCAGGAGCTTCTCTGGAGTTTTTTTTTTCTCTCCTTTGCTGGTACTTTGCTTGTGTGGAGTGACCATTCAAAGTTACAACACTGAAAAAAGTGGCTTATGACCATTTTTCACACTTATGATTGTTGCAGCATCCCCACAGTCATGAGAGGCCAGGTGAGGAGATCTCGTGCCTCGATGTGAGCGATATTGAGTTGGCCATGCCCAGCCAGTAACATGACCACTAAGCCATGTCCACCCAGTCACATGACTACCAAGCCATGCCCATCAACTAAGCCATGCCTACAGAACCAGTTGTTAAAAAATTTGAATCCCACCCCTGTACAAGACTCATGAAATTTTCAGTCTTCACAGTCAATTACCTCTTCCTCTTGAACAGACTGCATAATTGTTGGGTTATTCATGCTTATTAAGAAACTGCATACTGAATCCAGATCAACTTCTTAAATGTAGGCCTGCACTAAGAAAAGAAATTCCCTTTGACTTTGTTACCTTCAGGGAACAGTGCAGTCAATTTGCTTGCCTGCATTGGCACACAAAACTTAAAATTCATGTATATCATATTCTGTTGTGTGTGAGAGAGCATATGATGGAGAAATTATATCAAACATTTTCTTCATGCTTTTCCACCCCTTGAGCCCTCAATTATAAAGTTGATAAATAAATAAATATGGAGGGCACAATTCCGTATGCCTATTAATTGCCTTCTGGAATTTATCTAAGGATAACAAGCTACTTGCTTTTCTTCAGTATGGTGATCTTCTCTTTCTACAATAGAACAGATACACATGTGTTTGGGGGCATCTGTTTCCTCACCCAGATTTAACGGTGTTCATTGTACTTGTCCATTCATTTTAATTCAGCTTAGAAAATAGGGGTTCAATAAGATCAACTGTTAGTATACTAAAAGTATGGTACCAGGCATAGTAAAGTAACATGGTGAAACTTTGTCTCAATTTTGTTGGAGCTCATTGGATACACTATACAGTCCTATGTAACATGCTGAAGTTGGACACGCATTGAAAGGATACACATTTGTGGATTGGAATTCACTTCATCAGATGGTCCTGGGAAAGGGAAGAAACTAAATTCAAATCCTACTTAGCTATCTTTCAGTTTAATGTACCTCATAGAGTTGTAATAAGAGTGAAAGGGGAGGGGGCTTTGTCAAGTACACCAAAATATGGTCTATCAGGAACTACTTTGTGTTCCTTGAGTACTTTCAAATTTTTAGTGGTGAGATTTCCCCTTGTATTTGATAAAAAAAATAATTTAGCAAACTGGATTTAACAAATTATTATATGGTCAGTGCAACTATTTTGATGGTTAAGTTCTTGGTAATACCACCAGTAATCTCCCTTTATTGCCCCCTCCATTTATTTTATTGCCCCCTCAAACTGCCCCCTCCCTTTATTGCCCCCTCCTTTATTGCCCCCTCAAACTGTAACACATACATAGAAATATTGCTCTCTGTCACAGAATGATTACCTGCGTGAAAGATTACCTGGATTCACCTGGGTGAAAGATAAGATATAAACATAAAGAGCAATGCAATTATGGTCTATTTTATAAACAATTATTAGACAGAAAATAATGGAATTAAAAATAGAATCAAAGATTGAAATCCATTTTGTGCTATATCCAAGGAATCATGAAAATGTACACTACAATTCCACAAAAAAATCCATTATAAATTTTGGTTATGAATTATAGAACAATTTATAGGTTCATATTGTCTTTCAAAAAGGAGATAGCTGGCTACTAAGAGTTGCCAGATTTGATCTACAATTGATTAAACTTTTTTACTTGCCACTTAAATCCTCCTGCTTTTAGTGAATTTTAATTTATTAGCCAGTGGGATGCATCTGTCTTGTCTCCCTTGAAAACTAGATGTGTTGCCTAGGCAACTGTTTTTGCATATTTCCATCCAGGTCACCTTCCTTATTTCTACACTGCCCTTGGTTGAATATACCACCTACATCACAAAGGAGGAGGGAGTTGGATAAAATTGAGGGGGGAGAGTGGTTGAAAATGGAGTGGATTTGGTGAGAAGCCAGCAGGAAGCAAATTCATATTTTATCTGGATAAGAATATTACCTGGACTAGTTAACATGTGACATCTGACCTTTTTCTTTAGTATTATACTTCTGTTGTTGTACTAATGAGGAAAATAAATTAATTTAACTTAAATGGTTAATTGTAAGAAGTGAATGAAGAAACTCACTGTGACCCTATGGATATGCTGCATTAATAGGAAAAAAAATATGCTGCCCAGTGGGATGTTCAAGGATGGGGGAATTTGAGATCTTCTGGAGTCTCTTGACATCTCTATTTTATATTGCAATGGTGCAATGTATATTGTATGACATATTTAATTACATAAGGATTCACACTTGGAGAACAAGCATTAGAATAGCAGTCAAAGGATAATAAATCTTAAACATGTTTTGGTAACCAAACATGCGCTATGTATCATTATGCAAGTCTTCTTCAGTATAAATCCAAATAGAATATTCTCTCCCCCCCCCCCCCCCCGTGTGTATACCAACTAAGATGCAGGCATGTTAGATACAGACTGACTGTATTTGAAGAAAAAGTGCATACAAATGAGATTATATTTCTTAAAGACAATAATGTAAAATGACAAAGGCTTAACACTGAACAAAATGCTATTAAAATGTGTGTGCTTATGTGTTAGTGTGAGGGAGATAGATAGAGTGGGGGAGTGAGAGAATGGGAGAAGACAGGATAATTAGCAATTGAGCTTTTCTCTTAAAGAAAAAGATGAAAGTAATATTTTTCTTCTCCTTCTATTTATACCTTAGAGCCTTTAATCTCTCTATCAGAATCAGTTAAAAATGTTAGGATGTTGAGCTGAAGTGGCATAGTGTTTACAGTAAAGTACATTTTCATCTCAGTGTATTTTATAAATCCTACAGATACCATAAATGCAAGTGAAAAATAAAAAGCTCAGGATTAAATAGGAATTCAAGTAAAAGACAAACTTATTACTGCAAGGCAACCAGCAATTGAAAAATAAGTGTTCATAATCCACATTGTATATTTTTTTTGTGTGTGTGTGGGGTGCCTTTGAAACCATTTTGACTCCTGGCAACAGCTTGAACAAGTCCCTGCAATTTTATTGAGGGGAAAATTCAGTCATAATTTGACACTGACTTCTTTCTAGGGCTGGGAAATAGTAACTCACCCAGTCACACAGATGACTTTGTGACTGTGATTTGGCGTTGATGCATACCTATGCTTCAAAGGGGTTGATAGGTAAGCATATGTTGCAGATGTTTGCAGACAAGCTGATGCACACACCTCCCAAATCTCAGCTGCACATTGTGTGGAAATGGCCATCCACATGCTGATTAGTTTATCCATCTTCCTGTTGGGAATTGGGTGAAAGGCAAGGCATATTCAAATGACAAAATGGAGCAGCTAGAGAAGAGACTCGTCAATGAAGTATAAATGTAACAGCTATGCAACCATCTCCACACAACAGATGCATATATTCCCTGACATGCAGTGATGCAGAAGTCTAAATAAAGCTTAAGATAGACTAGAATTTATACTCTTCCAGTTTCTAGCCTGGTGCCATAAGAACAACACCAAATTGACTTAGGTTATTGTCAACTGATAACAATTCAGTATTGGTTACACTACATGCAGATAAACTATGCAGTTATGAGAACAATCACAGCAAACCTCAGACTCACACACTCTAGTCACTTGTTTAAAGGAGGAAAACCAAGGAGGAAATAATTTTTATTTTAATTAATTAAAGCTTGTTGTCGTAACTGAAGCACGTCAATCATGATTAAGTTGTGGAAACAAAGTAACACTGAACTGAACTTGAGTTCTCATTCTTGAATTCTCATCCCAAAGGAAGGGAAACAAAGAAATATACCTGAGCCAAGGCACTTTACAAAGTATTCAGTTAATAAGAAACAATTCATTTTATACATCTGAAAATATCCATCTTGTTTAGAGCTACATATTTTCATAGGAGTGTATGTGGTAGTGGTAAGGAAAGAATTGTGCTATTTAACTATGTTATTTTTTAAAACAGTAGACAAAAGGTTTTGTTACATTATTGTTTTTGACACTTGAAGCAGTTACACAGTCCTTGTAAGAAAACATAACTGCTTTTATAATTTAAAAAGAAGTTCTTTATACATCCTAATACAGAATGCAAACTATCCCTTTTGAATGCCTGGCATAGACTTTATTACTTTTTCCTTTTATGCTTAGCTATCTTTCTTGTAACAAACACAAATGAACCTTAACCCCAAGCAATTACTTTTTTCTGCTCTATTTTTTTAATTGAAATGTGGATTTCTTCTATGACACTCAGAAAAGTAGAAGCTTTCCACTGAATCAATTTTCAGCTCTAAATCAATTCCACTGAATCAATTTTCAGCTCTAAATCAATTCCTCTGAATCAATTTTCAGCTCTAAATCAATCAAACTGATATTGAGGAAGAGGTCAAAGTGTTCTTTGCAGGATAATGAAGAAGTTGTTTTGACATATTTATTTAGTGCTGGATGATTAAAACAAATCATAAAGAATAGTAATATGGAGAAGGTTTGCACATTCCTTCCTAGATAACAATTACAGCACTGAACAAAAAACTAATTCTGGTTTTAGATGATCAAAAAAATTAGAATAATACTTTCAATTCAGTAATTGATATATCAATTGAAAACAGGTTTAATGTAGCCAGATGAAATTTCTAAATTAATGACACAGGATAGATGAAGTACAATATAAATGTATTGAAAAGTTTAGATCCATGAAAGTCTGCATCTTGTTCAATTGGCAAGGGAAGAGAGACAGAAAGAATGATCCCCAGATTAGAGTCATCAGACTGAAAAAATCTGGGCAACCACTAAATGGCTACAAGTTGATATTTTAAAAAATCATATGAATTTATGCTCTAGTAGGCCTATCAAACTCCCTTAAGATGTGAGATTGTATCATGAAAAAGTAATAAAAATCTGTCCAAGGGAGTATAATTGGAATGATGTGATTGAAAGTTGCTGGATGAATTGCTGAATGATGTTGCTGAATTGCTGGGTAGAACATTCTCCCTGCCTTGATGTAGGAGCTAGAGTACATGGTTGTTCTAATAAAATGAAGTCTAGACCTATTTATTTGTTTGTTTATATCACACCTTTCTTATTTTTATAAATAACTCAAGGTGGCAAAAAATATTTGACACACTTTTCTTCTATTTTCTCTAAAACTGTCAGAGTTTGCAGCAATCCAATCAGCACACAAGAAAATAATTCAGCAGGATTCATTTATAGAAGAAACTTGTTTATATACAATAATATAAAAAATGATGCATATATACAATACCTATGCAGCTCTTGCAACATGGTAACAAGGACAAGGACAAGAAGCAGAAGCAGAAGCAATCAGAACTACAGAACACAGAGTCACAGAAGCTATATTTATACAGATCAGTTACCCTAACCTATGCCCAGTCTCCAAGCCATCTGACATGGCTCACAACAGGTGCTTTTTCTTAGTCACCAAACAGTTCCCATTGGCTGACTTGTTGTTATGGTTATCCCATCTCATAACCTGTGAGCTGATTTGGGTTGGCACAGTTACCCAGCCAGCTTTCAGGTCTACAGTGAGACTTAAACTAATGGTCTCTTCTTTCATGGCTGTGCCTTAACCACTAGACCAAACTGGCTCTCACCTATGTTTCTGTAAGAATTCTGTTGTTAAATATGAAACATTTGGGGTATTTAAAATAAATAACAAAATCTGGGACATAATATTTTACTGGTAAGCTGGAAAACAAGAAAGATGCCTTGGAAAAACAGTAACTATACAAGTTATAAGATGTAACCATTTTTAAAAATAGCTTCTATATTTTGCTTATATGAATTATGTATTAATGTTTCCTCATTTCATCACTAGGAATGCATGAATATTCACAAATTAGTCTTGTGTGTAATCATGAATATGCATGATCGAGCCATGAATGACAAAAAGAACATCATGAATATTTACATTCTATATAAAGGGAAACCATGACACTTAATCATATAGTACCTACACTGAGACTTTTCTCCAGGTAATAGCTGAAGTGGCACAATATGCTGACAAAATAGCTGGCTCGGAATTTAGTGAAAATTGGCTTCCTCTTTGTATCACACACCTTTTCCCACCAAGAAAAAGAGAAAACTGAATTCATTTTCCACTTGAAAGCAAATAGCAATCTGAAGTGGCCATTATTAATCTCTTCCAGACCAAACCAAAGCACAACCCTCTATATTCAGAAAGGAAGAGAGACAGCGATTGAAAGGAAAGAAAAAATTTAGTGTTGTAGATAGTATATATCCCAATTTTCAGCTATTTTATTGCCACAATATCATTTGGAGGTGATTTAGTCTGAGAAGCAATAACTAGTCCATGAACCACTGTGGCTGGGAAAACTTTGAAACTGGGTCTCTCTGGTCTGGATCAAGCAGGGAAATTGTTGCTCCTCACAAGTTTGGTGGAAACTATTTATTTAAAAAAATCTTATGCTAATTCATCACCTTCAGTTTCTAGAAGCATAAAATCCTCTTATCCCCTTGGTTGAACAAGATAGCCTTGAAGCTAAAATATCCCAATCAGTAGGAAATAAACTAAATTAAAGCCCAACAAATTGAAGCTTCATTTAAATCTAATTTATAAATGTAAATGTAACACAAATTCTCTTCTGCAATGTGATAAGTTACTCAATCATAATTCTTCTGTCTCTATTTCCAGGGATCTAAGAAAGCTATCAATTGAGAGATGCAGCCACTCTTTGTTTAGAAGTTTCCTCATTTAGAGATCATACATAAATATGACAGTATTATTATTATTTTTAAAATCATCTTTTTTATCATCATGAGCCATCGTGGCGCAGTGGTAAGAGTACAGTATTGCAGGCTACTTTTGCTGGCTGGTGGCTGGCTGCAATTTGGCAGTTCAAATCTCACCAGGCTCCAGGTTGACTCAGCCTTCCATTCTTCTGAGGTGGGTAAAATGGGGACCCAAATTGTTGGGTGTAATATTCTTACTCTGTGAGCCGCTTAGAGATGGCTGTAAAAGCACTGTGAAGTAATATATAAGTCTAAGTGCTATTGCTATCTTTTTTAGCAATGTTCATTTACAGTCAAATTTCATGTACCTAAGAACAAAAGCCTTCTGCCAGGCCAAGGAAAAGAACTATATTAAACAATCCAGATAAAGTTCATTCTTTATTTGGATACATCATATAAGAAGAATCCTGCCAGACTAAACCTGTATCATCCTAAGCAAATGGATATACCCTGGGACACTCTACAGAGTGGATGTTCTGAATCTTTCCTCTCCCTATGATCCAGCTTCAGACTGTGCTGTCTCTTGTCTTGCCCTATTCCTTGAAATATGCTCCCTCTTTCCTCACAACCTGCTGCATTACTATAGTTCATCATGTCACTTCCCTCTTCATAGATAAATTCTGTCATATCTTCATCATGAAAGTGATTAACATTTAGTAAGTTTCAGACATCAGTCCAAGCCCTGCAGAAAGTTCTAATCAATTACTTAAGGTCATAAAAGCTGAGCTTAAATCATTTGCAATTAGTTCTTTTTAGGGAAGGGTGGAGGAAAAATAGTTCAGGAAGAGAGAGCTTGTTTAAAGCAATTTGTCTGTCAAGCAAGAGGGCAAATAAAATGGAAAAAAATGGGATGGCACAATATACTTGAGAAGATAACTTTAGGTAAGTGAGACAATCACAACCAGTGATCTTCACAGTCTTTCTGTTTCTCACACTCAAAGTGACTTGTTTGTTTAGTGACTATTCCTCTTCTGATTTAAGGAACAGATTTCAGTTCATAAATGAGAATGGATCTAAGTCAGTCACCCCCAAATATGGGTAAATTATCTGAAATTGGTAAAAGTGATATTTCTTGAGTTAACAACATATGAACCTGTTACCCAATCACAACAGGGATTCATTTAAATTGATTTCAAGTGTTTTATCTATATTGGGTAAAATGTTTCAGTAAGGAATAAAGGGTTTTGGGAAGTAATCTGGTGTGATATGTCCTTTTTGTTTTTGTTTTTATGTAGAAAACATTAAACAGAGAAATACATCTGTCCACATCCATGAAGATTTTCATTCATTCATTCATTCATTCATTCATTCATTCATTCATTCATTCATTCTCATTTAAACATTTATGTGTTATAGTTGTTATGGGGAAAGCAGGAGGAAGATGTACTGGATATGTTCTCTGCCTTGAGTTATTTGTAAAATAATACAAGTGGGATACAAACAAACAAACAAATATAACTGCCCATTTATACCATTGGAGGTTCCCAATCAAGAATTAGATGACATAAAACTCATATACAAACTATTCAAACATTAAGCATTCAACACCAAAACATGGCCAGTCAAGGTTCTGACATGCAATTACCTCATCCTGTTCCAGGACTTGGGGGGGGGGGGGGAACAGGTCTTCAATGCTTTTCAGAAAACTAGGAGGTAGAGGCTTACTGAACTTCAAAGAGAAAGGTATTCCATAGGGGAGGAGCTGCCACAGAAATGTCACACTATCTATCTCTAAGGTAGCAGTTTTTAAGGGAAAGAATAACTTATTCTTAGGATGATTAAAACTTATCTTAGAATTTTTATTGGAATGCACAACTTCCCTTGTTTTGGAGTTACTCTTGCTCATTTTATCCTATCTGAAAAAAACCCCTCAATGGTAGAAGTTCAAATAAACATTTTATTTAAGATTCAATACATCTAATACCAGGGAGACTGCAGATTATGGCACAGCTAAATGAGTAATACACAAACCGATTTTCATACAGCTACCAAAACATACAACATGTGTTTGTAACTGCGTAAATGCAGTAACATTTTACTACATCCAACAGAATTTGAAAGAGAGTTCAGAAACAAATTCTCATTAGAGATTTTTTTTTAATGCAAAATTGCTCACCTTTTTCTTTAGTTTTTATTTGCACAGTATTGTGAGTCAGTTACAATTTTCATTTAACAGTTGAGAACTGGGAGATCTGAGCTAAAGATGTAATATAGCCATGATTTAATCTAGTAGCTACATTGCAAAGTCATATAGGAATGAATATCAGATTAGAAACATTTTTATTAGAAAACAGCATTTACTACTTCCTACTTGATTGTCAATTATTGCATGAAGCACTGATAGGATGAACAGGAGGACTTCTCTATAGATTCAACTAAACTGGAAACTTATTTTTCTAGAATTTGCTAGTGAAAAATATTTCTTGTGGAAGATCTTGCCCAGTACAAATCATAATTGAAAACTCAAATTTTGGAAATAGCATCTCAACTATAAGAAAGATTATCTGAATTTTAACAGTGGCTGTCACTATGATTTGAATGTGTTTGCCTTGATGATTTACTATTTTATTTGAATTGGTTAAATGTTTGAATTTTTTATAAGTAATACATCATCCTAATAATAACTAAAGGCCCTGTCACGCTGCCCAACGGATGCAAAACGTATGTAAAAAGGACACAATGGACGAGCAAAATGTTCCATCCGTTGTTATCCCCTCTCAAAAGGGGCAAAAATTTGCATAACCGGAGCGGATAACACGGAAAGGAACGGATGCGGTGAGGATGCAGAGCGGATGGAAAGCGGATGCAGAACAGAAGCCCAGCGGATGGGAACAGATGGGAGCGGATGGGAGCAGATGGCACATCCGCAAGGCTTCCGGGGGACCTCAGCAAAGCGGACGCAGAATGGATACAGCGGATGCACAGCGGATGCAGAGCGGATGAAGCGGATGCAGAGCGGAAGCCGAACGGATGCCGAGCGTCAATTGCGCATGCGGGGGGGATGCATTGCGTAAGCCACGCGGATATAAAGGGAAGCAGCTCACACGTGGCCAGCATTCGGAGGAAAGACCTGCTGCTGGATACATCGAGTCCTTGCCTGCCCTGCCTGCATGCCTACCTGCAAGCCTTCCTGCCAGCCTTCCTGCCAGCCTGCCTTCCAGCCTCCCTGCCAGCTTTACTGCCAGGCTTCCTGCCAGCCTGCCTGCCAGGCTTGGTGCCAGCCTTCCTGCCAGCCAGTCTGCCTGCCAGCCTCCCTGCCAGCCAGTCTGCCTGCCAGCCTTGGTGCCTGCCTGCCTGCCTTCCTGCCAGCCTTCCTGCCAGCCTTGGTGCCTGCCAGCCTCCCTGCCAGCCAGCAACCCCACAACCATGGGGAAGAAGCGAAAGCCTCAGCAACCTGCCACCATCCCTGGCAAGAGGGACAGGGCCACCCTCCCGCCCCCTGTCCCTGACTCTACTTCTGCTGGGGCTTCTGCTGCTCGGGCTCGCTCTTCTGGTGCTGGAGTTTCTGCTGAAGCTGCTGCTGGCGGTGGTGCTTCTGCTGGTGCTTACTCTGCTAAAGCTGCTCCTGGCGGTGGTGCTTCTGCTGGTGCTTACTCTGCTGAAGCTGCTCCTGGTCCTGCTGGTCCTGCTGGTCCTGCTCGTGCTCCTGGACTTGCTCGTACTGTTCGTGCTCCTGGTCTTGCTCATCCTGCTCGTCCTGCTCATGCTCCTGGTCCTGCTCGAGTTGCTGCTGCTGGTGCTGCTGGTGCTGGTGCTGGTGCTGCTGCTGCGGCTGCTGCTGGTGCTGCTGGTGCTGCTGCTGATTCTGCTGGTGCTGCTGCTGCTGCTGATGATGATCCTGCTGCTGCTGCTGCTGCTGCTGATGATGATTATGATCCTGCTGCTGATGATGATGATGATCCTTCTGCTGCTGCTGGTGGTGGTGGTGGGGAGGAGCAGCCCCTACTACCTGGGAGCCCCTCTGATGAGGGCCCATCTGTTCCTGCCAAAGGGAGGAAGAGGCGTATGTGACAACGGGAGAGGAGGCAATGCTATATTGAGGAGGAACACGAGGATGAGGTGCTGGAGTGGCTGAGAGAAAATGACTATCTGTGGCAGAAGGGACACCGGCTGTACAGGGACACCAAGCGGAAGCAGGCTGCTTGGAGAGAGAGGGAGGAGAGTATGGGTTACACTTCGGAGGTGCTCCTCGGCTGGTGGAAGCACATGCACACCTGGTACAGGAAGCTGCACCTGAAGAAATCTGGCCAGGCCATGGTTAAGCTGACGGACAGAGAGACCTACATCATGGCCAGATGCAGCTTCCTGGAGGGTGAGATCCGCCACCAAGGAGCACCAGCAGCCCCTCTCACGACCCTCTCTCTCCAGCAGCCTGCTGAGACCCAGTCCTCTTCCAGGTGAGAGTCAGTCCCTGTCTCCAGGCAGGTTTCTGTGGAGCGTGCCATGGCGGAGAACCCGCAGACAGGTGTTGTAACCATGGTGCAGCACGTGGAGGACTCCCTGGTGTGGTGGGAAAAAGGAGACATCGCGTCCACCACAGCCATAGCTGCATCCACCCCCCCAAGCTCCACCTCCACAGAAAGGCAGAGAACCAGACAGCAGAGAGCCAGACTGTCCTGCTGGAGATCAGGGACACCATCCGCACCAGCATAGATCTCCTCTCTCAGCTGGTCAACACTGACTCCTCATCCTCCAACCTCAAGCCCTTCCTCACCTATGTCAACTAGACCCTCAGGAACATGGAGGAATCCCAGTACCAGGTGGTGAAGGACCGGATCACCGAGCTGCTTCACAACCCTCCAGATCCAGAGGAACCTGCTCCCACCAAGCCCAGGTCTGCTCCTCCACCCCAGGTGATGACCCTCCCATTCCAAGGCTTCCCACAGCCCCTCATCTACCAGGGCTACGGCGACCAGGAGGTCCAGCAGCACAGGCAGCAGCCCTTCCCAGTCCAGGCACAGAGTCATCGGGTGACACCATTGCCACCGGTTCCACTGATGCCACCGATGCCACCGATGCCACCGATGCCAATGATGCCACCGACGGCAGCGGTCACCCACGCCAGTCCTCACCCAGCTGCAGACCAGATAGCCCCACTACAATACTCCTTCCTCCACCCCACAGCCGAGCCCAGCCTCAGTACATCTGTCATCAGTACTGGGGCTGACACCACATGGCATGGAGGAAGTACCTCTCAGCATCACGGGTCTGAGCCAGCTGTCCGAGAGCTTTCTCAACACACCATCACCTGTTGTCCTCTCGGCCAGGCACCCCAATGATGATACAGACCAGCACTGCAGCAGCAACCACCTCCACAGCACCTGGACCCTTCACCTCTGAGACTGGGCACACCTCCAAGTGACCGTGAAGACTGCCAGAGACTGGGTGTGGAGTTTATTTGGACACTTGACTTGGGTCATTTTTCTTTTACAGCTTGTTGTTCAATAAAGTTTATCTTTGATTCACACACTTGCTTCATTTCTTTTTTTTAATAAAGTCTTGGTGGAAAATTTAGAATTGGTTTAAGCCTTTGCATGCTTGTGGGATGGGTTAAGATAGCAGTGGGGTGGGGAGGGATACCTTTGGGATGGGTAATAGCTGTGGGGATAGATAAACCTCCAGTGTAAGCATAGTGGGACTGTATGGTCCACCCTCCCAGGTGCCACACCTATGGACCTTTATTATCAATAACAAACACAACTCTTCATTAAACGCCCTGTTCATTGTAGGCTCACCCAACATACATGGCCTAATCTCATCAGTGTGATGAGACAGGCTGAAGGAAGCACCCATTAGTCATCGATCATCCTGTCTTGCCACTCCACTGCTCCCGTTGGGGAGTTGCACCAGTGTCTCAGGAGGTTGCGCTGCTTCTTCCCTTCACGTGAGGCTCTGTTGGGGCCTTGCACATCCTCAGTGTCTATCAGGTTTCGCCCTCACCTTCATTCTCCAGGCTCCATGTCCCCATTGCCTTGTTGGAGGTCCATGAGCCTGTTCTGCAACACTGGGTAGCGGGTGCACATGAGATTGTGCAGGATGCAGCAAGCTTCCACGATTCTCCTCACGGTCTGTGGGCGATGCTGCATGATGGTGAGAAGTACCTGGAACCTGTTGGCCAGGATGCCAAAGGCATACTCCACCACCCGCCTTGCCCTGGACAGCCTGTAGTTGAAGATCCTTTCTTCATGGGTGAGGCATCTGGGGGTGTAGGGCTTCATGAGGTAGGTTGTGAGGGAGAAGGCGTCATCCCCCACGATGAAGTAGGGCACATCTTGCGTGTCGTTGGGCAGGGGTTCTGGATCTGGGAAGCCCATGATGAGGTTGCCTTCCAGCCCCTCCTTGAGGTCACTGGCGTTGTATACCTGGGCATCTGAAGCTGACCTGTTGCCTGAAGCATCGATGTACATGAACTTGTAGTCAGCATAGACCAATGCAAAGAGGACGATGCTGAAGAAGCCCTTATAGGTGAAATAAGTGGAGCCCGACTTGGCTGGTGCTTTGCAGGCCACGTGCTTGCCATCGATGGCTCCAACGATGTGGGAAGTTCCACCTCTGATACCACTGCTCTGCAACTTTCCTCCATCCTTCTTCAGTGGAGGGGCACTGGAGGAGCTCCTCCAGGTATTCTTCGATGATGGCCTGCACCACTTCTCTGACCACAATGCTGATGGTGTTGTGTGGCACCCTCCAGCCGTACTGCATGCTCCTGTAGGTGGTCCCTGAGGCTAGGTGGCGCTGAGTGAGTGCCACCTTGAGCCCAGGTTCCAGGCTGCGCCGGAAGTTGGTGTTTGCCTTGGTCAACCTGGGTGTCAGCCGCTCCACAACTTCGTCAAACATGGCTGGAGGCATCCTCATGAAGTTCTGGAATGCCCGAGTGTCTTCGTTCCTGAGCTCCACCATCAGCTTGTTGTACAGTCCATACTCTGCTCTGCTCCCGATCCATCTTCGGACCCAGACGCTTCTTGGACGCCTCTTTTTCTTCCCGTAGTAGAGTTCACAGAGCCTGTAGATGGCTTCGCACTGTTGCAGAAGGATGGTGGCTGCCAAAAGGACTGTGTTACGATCCACGGTGGACATGACTGGATGCTGTGGAAGAGCAAGTCAGATGAAGGCTGCAGAGGTCTGCACAGCTGGGCTGCTGGGCTGAAAGTGAGATGCAGGTGAGTTGCTCCCCCTTTTTATAGGCAGTATAGGCGTCCCTTTGCATCCTCTAGGCATCCTCTAGGCATCCTCTAGACATCCTTAATATCCGAGATAGGTCCCCTCTGCGAACGTTTTTTCCATTTTAAATGCTTTGTTTCCATGCTGCATCCACTAGGCATCTGTTCTGCATCCATTCCGCATCCGTTCTGCTTCCTCCCTGTGTCCGAGTGGATGCGAGTTGCGCGGGTGCGGAATGGACGCCTAGCGGATATAGCAGATGCGTAACGGATGCAGAACGGATGCCTAGCGGATGCTTAGCAGATGCAGAACGGACGAATTGGATACATTTTCCACACAAAAGTTTTGATCAGCTCAAAACTTTCTGAGTGGATGAAACATCCATAAACGGATGCTGGACGGATAGCGAGGAAGCAAAACGGAGGCAATGAGTACAGAATGGATGCATCACATTTTCAAATGGATGACAAGCTTTTTTGTCCGTTTTACATCCTCTTTGCATCTGTTGGTGCAGTGTGACAGGGGCTTAAGCAGGATCACCCATAATTATTTCTTCAACGAAGGAAATTTAAAGACTATTGGCTAAGTGAAGACCCAAGCAAAAAAGGAACATAGTGTATTTCTATCTATTTGCCCATGTATTATCAAGACTTCTTGTTTGTACAAAGATACCTTATGATAAAGTTAAATCTCTTCTTACATCTAGTTTAGCCTAATGATATTAATGCCACATTATTAAACACACACTAATGTGTTTTTCTCTTGGTTTATGCTTTCCTTAAATTGTATGATGTTATTTAAGTTATGCTAGTTAAGCTGTCAGAAAGTTAGCATCCAAGCTGATGAAATCTCATCATTTGAACTTTTAAAATACAATCAATCTCCGTCACTATATTACTGCAATTGTAACTTTTTTTATTTACCCAAGTAAATGAATACATACAAGAGTCTTGAAACCCAACCCTTTACTTTTTGTGGGTCGTTCTCAGAGATGTTAATTTTAGAAACCAATGTTTTAAATGAAATGTACCCCAGAATCTGGAATCTGTCTCATGACTCTAGCCTATTGATGAGATATTTCTCTTACCCTTGCTCTTATTCTGACAAAATGTTCAGTTTTGACCATGTTTCATCCATATCCAGAATAGTCAACATTACTTCTGAATGTTTTGAAATTATCCCCATTGTTCTCAGGGGCTATACCTGACTTTTAATTTAGAAATCCACCAGCCTGACCTCTTGGCATTAGGATTCAATTTACTATCAAGAATTCATCACTCTTCAAACCAGAATCATGAAGATATTCAATTCTATACAAGATATAATAATTTCAGTGGGGATAAAACTTCCCTTCATGTTCACTGAGGTGATGAAAGAAGATGAGGACTACTCTTGGCCATTGATTATGATGTTTTTGTAATTAAATCATGAAAATTATTTAATAGAATTGGCATTACATCTCTCATTTCTTGTCCTTCATCTCTAGTGACCAATTTTATGAGCTAGCTCAGCAGAACTTCATGTGTCCTTTGAGTATTCTCTGAATAAATGTACATGGAACTCTGTGATAACAGGGCAATGATTCGATAATAAAATGTAGTCAAGTGTGGCACGCAATTTATAAGATCAGCTCACAGTTGCTTGTTAATACTTTCCTGGAAAAATATGCAAGACTGAACAAAGGTATCAAACCATTGTCTTAATACTAGTTTCTGGATTGTGTTAAAGTGAAGACTGTTTATAGATAACTGCTAAAGGCCCTGTCACACTGCCCAACAGATGCAAAATGGACACAATGGACGAGCTAAATGTTCCATCCGTTGTTATCCGCTCTCAAAAGGGGCAAAAATTTGCATAACCGGAGCGGATAACACAGACGGGGGGGGGGACGCAGACAGATGAAAAGCGGATACAGAACGGAAGCCCAGGAGATAGAAGCGGATGGGAGCGGATGGCACATCCGCTGGGCTTCCGGGGGGCTCAGCAAAGCGGACGCAGAACGGATGAAGCGGATGCAGAGCGGAAGCCTAGCGGATGCGTAGCGGAAGCCTAAAGGATGCCTGGCATTAATTGCGCATGCGGGGGGGATGCATTGCGTAAGCCATGCGGATATAAAGGGAAGCAGCTCGCACGTGGCCAGCATTCGGAGGAAAGACCTGCTGCCGGATACATCGAGTCCTTGCCTGCCCTGCCTGCATGCCTGCCTGCAAGCCTTGCTGCCAGCCTTCCTGCCAGCCTGCCTCTAAGCCTCCTGGCCAGCCTCCCTGCCAGCCTTGCTCTCTGCATGCCTTCCAGCCTCCCTGCCAGCCAGTCTGCCTGCAAGCCTTGGTGCCTGCCTGCCTGCCTTCCTGCCAGCCTTCCTGCCAGGTTTCCTTCCAGCCTTGGTGCCTGCCAGCCTCTCTGCCAGCCAGCAACCCCACAACCATGGGGAAGAAGCGAAAGCCTCAGCAACCTGCCGCCATCCCTGGCAAGAGGGACAGGGCCACCCTCCAGCCCCATGTCCCTGACTCATCTTCTGCTGGGGCTTCTGCTGCTTGGGCTCGCTCTTCTGTTGCTGGAGCTTCTGCTGGAGCTGCTCCTGGCAGTGGTGCTTCTGCTGCGTACTCTGCTGAAGCTGCTCCTGGCGGTGGTGCTTCTGCTGCTGCGTACTCTGCTGAAGCTGCTCCTGGTCCTGCTGGTCCTGCTGGTCCTGCTCGTTCTGCTCATGCTTCTGGTCTTGCTGACCCTGCTGCTGGTGCTTACTCTGCTGCTGATGATCCTGGTCTTGATGCTGCTGTAGGGCTTCATTAGGTAGGTTCTGAGGGAGAAGGCATCATCCCCCACGATGAAGTAGGGCACATCTTGTGTGTCGTTGGGCAGGGGATCTGGATCTGGGAAGCCCATGATGAGGTTGCCTTCCAGCCCCTCCTTGAGGTCACTGGCGTTGTATACCTGAACATGAGCTGCTGCCTGAAGCATCGATGTACATGAACTTGTAGTCAGAATTGACCATGGCAAAGAGGACGATGCTGAAGAAGCCCTTGTAGGTGAAATAAGTAGAGCCCAACTTGGGTGGTGCTTTGCAGGCCACGTACTTGCCATCAATGGCTCGAACAGTGTGTGGGAAGTTCCACCTCTGATACCACTGCTCTGCAACTTTCTTCCATCCTTCATCAGTGGAGGGGCACTGGAGGAACTCCTGTAGGTATTCTTCGATGATGGCCTGCCCCACTTCTCTGACCACAATGCTGATGGTGTTGTGTGGAACCCTCCAGCCGTACTGCATGCTCCTGTAGGTGGTCCCTGAGGCCAGGTGGCACAGAGTGAGTGCCACCATGAGCCCAGGTTCCAGGCTGGGCCGGAAGTTGGTGTTTGACTTGGTCAACCTGGGTGTCAGACGCTGCACAACTTCGTCAAACATGGCTGGAGGCATCCTCATGAAGTTCTGGAATGCACGAGTGTCTTCGTTCCTGATCTCCACCACCAGACGCTTCTTGGCCGCCTCTTTTTCTTCCCGTAGTAGAGTTCACAGAGCCTGTAGGTGGCTTTGCACTGTTGCAGAAGGATGGTGGCTGCCAAAAGGACTGTGTTATGATCCACAGTTGACATGACTGGATGCTGTGGAAGAGCAAGAGTCAGATGAAGGCTGCAGAGGTCTGCACAGCTGGTCTGCTGGTCTGAATGCGAGATGCAGACGAGTTACTTCCCCTTTTTATAGGCAGTATAGGTGTCCCTTTGCATCCTCTAGGGATCCTCTAGACATCCTTAATATCCGAGATAGGTCCCCTCTGCGAACGTTTTTTCCATTTTAAATGCTTTGTTTCTGTGCTGCATCTGTTCTGCATCCATTCTGCATCCGTTCTGCATCCGTTCTGCATCCGTTCCGCTTCCTCCCTGCGTCCGAGCGGATGCGAGTTGCGCGGATGCGGAACGGATGCCTAGCGGATATAGTGGATGTGGAACAGATGCAGAACGGATGTGTAGCGGATGCGTAGCGGATGCAGAACGGACGAATTGGATACATTTTCTGCACAAAAGTTTTGAGCAGCTCAAAACTTTCTGAGCAGATGAACTGTCAATAAACGGATGCTGGATGGATAGAGAGGAAGCAAAATGGAGTCAGTGAGTACATCGCGTTAATCAATGGATGGCGAGCTTTTTTGTCCATTTTACATCCTCTTTGCATCCGTTGGTGCAGTGTGACAGGGGCTTAAGTATGTTATCTCTTGCCAGTGTTTCCTATTTCATTTTGTCTGCTGTGAATATCCACTTGCTTTCATTTTAATACAAAAGCTCAGAAATAATAAGTAAGCAATTGTCACTATTCTGAAATGTCATTAGTAATGAAGTGTACTGAAAACTATACTGAGACGTGAATACAGATGTAAAGTCCATGTTTTTGACAATACTGAATAAAAGGTGTTGCTGATCATACAATAATATTTTAACTTTATGGAAGAATATCAAGAATACATGAATACTTTTATGTTAAGTCAGATTATTGGCTTACCTTGCTTAATATTTCCAGCATTAACTGATAAGAATTCTACTCTTTTTCAGTCTTTTGTAAACATACCTGGGGCTGAACATGGAGCTTTTATATCTAGTCCTATCTTAGTTTGGCATCTGATGGGAGTTAACTGTGAACAAGGGGGAGAAGAAGCTTTGTAACTTCATTGCTGTTATGACATCATATAATACCAAAGCAGGAGTCCTGTTTGATTTCTCTCTCCAATAGGAAGGATATGGCAGAGACCCTTGGGGACTCAGTGTTACTTTTTGTGTAATATCCCACTTATTAATTTTTAAAAGATCCCGATCAATGTGCGTTCTTGTAAGTTTCCTCCACATTCAAGGTCTGTCAAATAAATCAAGAACAGAGGTGAGATTAATGAAAGAAATGGTGTTGTTTTCTATATTCATTGCTACATTTCTGAACAATCACCTTCAGAGTGGTGTGTTGAGGTAATTCCCTGTTAGGAGAATGAGTGCATACATGGAGACATATAGAGAATAGTGTTTGAATAATACACATACAACATACAGATACACTGTACAGTAAATGTAGGGTTTTACTTCCAGAAAGGTTTAAGCAAAGTTCAAAATAGGTAGTCCAAAGTCATTCACAGGTAAATCAGTCAGTTTTTCAATCCAGGGATAATTCAGTAATAAAGTCCAGTGTCAAAAAAGGTTCAGTATCAGACTTACATTAAATCCAAAAATAGCAGTAAATTAGGAAAAATGGAGGAATGGCAATACTTTCCAACAGAAGGAAACAGAGATACTCACTCAGACATACTCTCTTCTGAGACTAAGACTAAGATTAAAACAACCCAGGTTTCTGGCTCCATCTTATGGCCCTTTGAGAAACCACACCTAATTACTTAAAGATACAGTTTTAAAATGTTTATCCTGGTTTATATATTTCTAACCCAAATAGCTGTTAGGTGACTCATATTCCTAACATGGTGTATTCATCTACTGTGCTATGTTATTTTTTAAGTTTGGCTGTTGTAGGTGGAAAAAATGTTTTTTTCTCTCTGTCAATTTTCTAATTTATTAAACAAGTTTGAGGTAAAACTTAAGTGAGATATCTAGCAAGCTAATTAGATAGTAACTGGAAGGTTCCTGCCTGTTTCATCTTTTGAAGACTGGGTTTCCAACAGGGAAGTACAACACATGTTTTATCTACTTTTGAGAAAAGAGTAGTCAGAATAGGAACCTTTACTTAGGATAGAAACCCACTGGGAACCATTCATTTTATATGCCACTGCAGGTAATATCATCTCCTGCAGCTTTTCAAAGACTTTTGTTGTCTACCTATAAATACATACCCTATCTTCTTTGGGGGAACTTGTCTGATGGAACAGAGAAAATGTTAGAGGTGGGCTTTCTGAAAGGGTTGCCAATGAAGATGCTTCTGCAGTACACTCATCCAAATTTTAATATTAGATTCACCACTATAAACACATGGAATTGACTCCCAATGTCAGGTTAATATTATCAGGGAACCATTAAAACCATCAAGAAAAGATTTTCCATCTCTTTGCTTGGACAGCATGCTTTCAGCATATCTTAAAGGAAGATTGTGTAACTGCATTGTTAAATAGCACCAGATGTATGATATCAAAGTGCCTAAGTTACAACAATAACTTCTCCTAACCTAAACTAGGTCATAATTAAAATCTTGACTCAACTCTCTACAAATGAGGACAATGGCAGTCCATCTTCCTGCAGTTAACAATCTGAAATAAATGTGAGCAGGCTGAAGTGATGTACATTTTGTTACAAAATAGATGGTATTTTTTTAAATTCCAAATATTTTGCACATTTTCAAATACCTATTCCAAATACCTGCACATGCAGATCAGATGCAGATTTCTCATAAAAAAAGCAAGCTATGCCAATATATAGAGTTGCTTCATTATAAATCAACCTTAGCAAAAATCCAGTATAAATAGCAATTCAAATCAGACAGCTATCAAGTTCTTCAGAAGATTTAAGCCCATGTCACACTGCACCAATGGATGGAAAGAGGATGTAAAATGGAGAGAAACACTTGCCATCCATTGGTAAACGTGATGCATCTGTTCTGTACTCACTGCGTCTGTTTTTCTTCTTCTCTATCTGTCCAGCATCCGTCGACTGAGGTTCCATCCACTCAAAAAGTTTTGACCTGCTCAAAACTTTTTGAGCGGAAAATGTATCCAACGCGTCCATTCTGCATCGACTACGCATACGGGGAACATCCGTTCTACATCCGTCGGCATCCGTTACGCGTCCGTTACATCCGCTAGGCATCCGCTGCGCATCCGCACAACTCAAATCCACTCCAGCGGAAAGCAGACACAGGGAGGAAGTGAAACGGATGCGGAACGGATGAGCAGCGTTAGTAGCACAGACGGAGAAAGGATGAAAGCGGATGCAGCTTGCAAAGAAAGCATTTAAAACGGAAAAAACGTTCGCAGAGGGGACCTATCTCGGATATTAAGGATGTCTAGAGGATGCCTAGAGGATGGAAAAGGACACATAGGGGAAAACCTATATGCCTATAAAAAGGGGGAGCAACTCACCTGGATGTCACTTTCAGACCAGCAGCCCTGCTGTGCAGACCTCTGCAGCCTTCATCTGCCTCTTCCTCTTCCACAGCATCCAGTCATGTCCACCATGGATCGTAACAAACTCCTTTTGGTAGCCACCATCCTTCTGCAACAGTGCGAAGCCATCTACAGGCTCTTTCAACTGTTCTACGGGAAGAAAAGAAGGCGGCCAAGAAGCGTCTGGGTCCGAAGATCGATCGGGAGAAGAGCAGAGTACGGACTGTACAAAAAGCTGATGGTGGAGCTGAGGAACGAAGACCCTTGTGCATTCCAGAACTTCATGAGGATACCTCCAGCCATGTTTGACGAAGTTGTGGAGAGGCTGAAACCCAGGTTGACCAAGCAGAGCACCAACTTCCGGCCCAGCCTGGAACCTGGGCTCAAGGTGGCACTCACTCTGCGCCACCTGGCCTCCACGTACAGGAACATGCAGTACGCCTGGAGGGTGCCACACAACACCATCAGCATTGTGGTCAGAGAACTGGTGCAGGCCATCATCGAAGAATACATGGAGGAGCTCCTCCAGTGCCCCACCACTGAAGAAGGATGGAAGAAAGTTGCAGAGCAGTGGTATCAGAAGTGGAACTTCCCCCACACCGTTGGAGCCATCGATGGCAAGCACGTTGCCTGCAAAGCTCCAGCCAAGTCGGGGTCCACTTATTTCAACTACAAGGGCTTCTTCAGCATCATCCTCTTCGCCATGGTCGATGCTGACTACAAGTTCATGTACATCGATGCTTCAGGCAACGGGTCAGCTTCAGATGCCCAGGTATACAACACCAGTGACCTCAAGGAGGGGCTGGAACGCAACCTCATCATGGGCTTCCCAGATCCAGACCCCCTGCCAAACGACATTGAAGATGTGCCCTACTTCATCGTGGGGGATGACGCCTTCTCCCTCAGAACCTACCTCATGAAGCCCTACACTTCCAGACTCCTCACCCGTGAAGAGAGTATCTTCAACTACAGGCTGTCCAGGGCAAGGCGGGTGGGGGAGAACGCCTTTGGCATCCTGGCCAACAGGTTCTAGGTACTTTTCACCACCATGCAGCATTGCCCAGAGACCGTGAAGAGGATCGTGAAAGCTTGCTACATCCTGCACAATCTCATGCGCACCCACTACCCAGTCTTGCAGAACAGGCTCGTGGACCTCCAACAAGGCAATGGGGACATGGAGCCTGGGGAATGGAGGCAAGGGGGAAACCTGATAGACACTGAGGATGTGCAAGGCCCCAACAGAGCCTCACGTGAAGGGAAGAAGCAGTGCAACCTCCTGAAACACTGGTGCAACTCCCCAGCTGGAGCAGTGGAGTGGCAAGACAGGATGGTAGATGATTAATGGATGCTTCCTTCAGCCTGTCTCATTACACTGATGAGATTGGGCCATGCATGTTGACTGGGCCTACAATGAACAGGACATTTAATAAAGAGTTGTGTTTATGTTGAAATGTGTGGATCAATGGATAAATTGTTATTGATAATAAAGGGCCATATGTGTGGCAGCTGGGAGTGTGGACCATACAATCCCACTATGCTTGCACTGGAGGTTTATCAATCTCACAGCTATCTTAACCCATCCCAAAGATATCCCTGCCCATCCCACAGCTATTACCAATCCCACAGGTATCCCTGCCCATCCCACTGCTATCCTAACCCATCCCAAAGGTATCCCTGCCCATCCAACAGCTATCTTAACCCATCCCACAGGTATCCCTACCCATCCCACTCCTATCTTAACCCATCCCACAGCTATTACCCATCCCACAGGTATCCCTTCCCATCCCACAGCTATTACCCATCCCAAAGGTATCCCTGCCCATCCCACTGCTATCCTTACCCATCCCACAAGCATGCAAAGGCTTAAACCATTTCTAAAAGTTTCCACCAAGACTTTATTTACAAAAATAAATGAAGCAAGTGTTTGAAGCAAAGATAATCTTTATTAATAACAAGCTGTAAAAGAAAAATGACCCAAGTCAAGTGTCCAAATAAAGTCTACAGGTAGGCACCCAGTCTCTGGCACTCTTCTCTGGCACTCAGAGGTGTGCCCAGTCTCAGGGGTGAAGGGTCCAGGTGCTGTGGAGGTGGCTGCTGCTGGAGTGCTGGTCTGAAGCGCCACTGGGGTGCCTGGCCCTGAGAGGACAACAGGTGATGGTGTGTTGAGGAAGCTCTCAGACACCTGGCCCAGCCCTGTGATGTTGAGAGCTCCTTCCTCCATGCCATGGGGTGTCAGCCCCAGTACCGACAACAGATGTACTGAGGCCGGGCTTGGCTGTGGGGTGGAGGAAGGAGCAGTGTAGTGGGGCTGTCTGGTCTGCAGCTGGGTGAGGACTGGCATGGGTGGCATCAGTGGTGTGGGTGGCATCGGTGGCGTGGGTGGCATCGGTGGCATCAGTGGAACCAGTGGCAAAGGTGGCATCTGATGAACCTGTGCCTGGACTGGGAAGGGCTGCTGCCTGTGCTGCTGGACCTCCTGGTAGCCGTAGCCTTGGTAAGTGAGGGCCTGTGGAAAGCCTTGGAATAGGAGGGACATCACCTGGGGTGGAGGAGTAGACCTGGACTGGGTGGGAGCAGGTTCATCTGGATCTGAGGGTTATGAAGCAGATCGGTGATCCTGTCCTTCACCACCTGGTACTGGGGTTCCGCCATGTCCATGAGGATCTGGTTCACATAGGTGAGGAAGGGCTTGCGGTTGGAGGATGAGGAGTCGGTGTGTATCAGCTGAGAGAGGATATCTATGCTGTTCCTGATGGTGTCTCTTATCTCCAGCAGGACAGTGTGGCTCTGTCCCTCCTGTCTGGCTCTCTGCCTTTCTGTGGAGGTGGAGCTGGGGGTGGATGCAGGTTGGACTGTGGTGGAAGTGCCGTCTCCTTTCTCCCACTGCGCCACAGAGTCCTCCACGCGCTCTGCCATGGTTAGAACAGCTGTCGGCGGGCTCTCCGTCGTGGCACACTCCAGAGACACCTGCCTGGAGACAGGAGCTGACTCTCTGCCAGAAGAGGACTGGCTCTCAGCAGGCTGCCTGAGAGAGAGGGTTGTGAGAGGGACTGCTCCTCGGTGGCAGATCTCACCCTCCAGGAAGCTGCACTTGGCCATGATGTAGGTCTCTCTGTCCGTCAGCTTGATCGCGGCCTAGCCAGATTTCTTGAGGTGCAGCTTCCCGTACCAGATGTGCATGTGCTTCCACCAGCCAAGAAGCAACTCCGAAGTGTAGCCCAGGCTCCCTGCCTTCTCTCTCCAAGCAGCCTGCTTCCCTTTGGTGTCCCTATAGAACCTGTGTCTCTTCTGCCATAGATACTCATTCTCTCTCAGCCACTCCAGCACCTCATCCTCATGTTCCTCCTCGATGTTGTATTGCCTCCTCTCCTGTTCTCGCGTCTGCCTCTTCCTCCCTTTGGCAGGACCACATGGGCTCTCATCAGAGGGGCTTCCAGGTTGTAGGGGCTGCTCCTCCACAACACCACCAGCAGCAGCACCAGCAGCACCAGCAGCACCAGCAGCACCAGCAGCACCAGCCGCAGCATCAGTAGGACCAGGATCAGCAGCAGCAGAGTAAGCACCAGCAGCACCAGCAGCACCAGCAGGACCAGGAGCATGAGCAGGACCAGCAGGACCAGGAGCACC
>BLBF01000031.1:19657725-19678557 GCA_015471245.1 Laticauda colubrina | reverse complement strand
TGTGTTGTTGTATTTGTATTTGAAATAATGTTAGAAAATTGGAATAATATATGATTATAAAATGGGACAAAAAATTTAATGTAACTTAGCGAAATTTTTTCTTTTTAAATAAAAATAAATGAAATCAAATAGAGAATTGAATTAAAGAAAAATGGGAACATTGTTATTGTTTAATATTTTAAAATATAAGTGAAATAGGGGGAAGTAATTACGTAAAATCTATAAGTGTTCCCATAGAAGCATGATACTTATTTAGAAAGGATTGTGTAAAATGTTTAAGACTTAAATGAATATTAATTTGAATGATATAACTTTAATTGCTATGGATTGTTGTTTTAATTATATTATATTCTTTAAATATAGTTTCAAAATATTGAGTTTATCTTTAGAATGTACTACGCAGAATCCGAATGAAAATTATGTGTCATGTTAAGCTTTAAAATTAGGGGAGGGATAAGTATGACAAGGTATTATACTCCAATCAGTCATTACAGAAGAAACTTTGTGTTAATGAGAAAAGATAAATAGCTAGCTGAAATAGAACAGACAAAGGATATAAGTATAATGATTTAAATTGAGATGAAATAAATATAATAGAATTAAGAGAGTGAAAAGAGAGGAGAAGCTATATAGAAAATGCAAAATAATAAATAAGAAATGGAATGTTATTTAAAAGTAAGCATGAACTTGAATTTATCTCTGTACAAAAAGATGTAACTCGGGATCAAGCTGCCGTCCAAAAAGATATTTTATGTTTTTTATGTTTTGTGTTTGTTTGTACATGTTTGTTTGTTAAAAATTAATAAAATTCTTTATAAAAAAAAAAGAAAAGAAAAAAGGTTCCCTCTTTTTTTTTACATTTCCAGCACTTCAGACTCAGGGTACATCTTCTCCAATCTTGAAGGAGGAAGATGCCATCTGTTATGCAAAATAAGCGTTTTCTTTGTATGGTGTGGATTTTGTAATCTTATTGTTTCTACCCCAGATCTTTTCCCATTCTATTAAGGTGATGCTACGTCCTACATTCTTACTCCAAGCTATCATATTCACTTTGACTATTTCTTCTTCTAATTCTACTTCTAATAAATAATTATAAAATTTAGTTATATTTTTTTAATCTGGTCCTAATAAAATTTTGTCTAATTGCTGATGTTTATTGTTAATTCCGAATTCTTTCCTTTATGTCTACTGTGGATTTGGAGGTATATCCACTGATCAATTTTAAATCCCTGTTCTTGTAATTCTTGCTGCGATTTCAAATTTCCTTGTATATCCAATAAATCTTTGTATTTAATCATTTTAGTAATATCCAAATTGTTTGGATGGATCATTGCCTCCATTGTTGATATCCAAATTGGTACTTTTAAATAATGTTTTTTTCTGTATTTTTTCCCAATTAGTTAATAATGAGTCTCTAATTAAATGTCTATGGAAATATTTCTGGCTAACTTTCCCTACATCCCATAAAAAACGTGCCATCCCCTCTGCAGATCATGACCTTCTAAAAATAGAATTCTCTTATTCGTTAAATTCACCCAATTTTTTAGCCATACTAAAGAGGCAGCAATATAATACAGTTCCCAATTTGGAAGTGCCAATCCTCCCCTGTTCTTCAAATCTTGCATTGCCTTTAAATTTATTCCAGATTCTTTCCCTTGCCAAATAAAATTATGAGTTATTTTATTAAGTTCTTAAAAAAAAAAAATATGTAGTTTAATTGGGATCATCTGCAATAAGGATAAAAATTTTGGAAGATTGTTCGTTTTAATGGCAGCAATCCTACCCAGTAATGAAAGTTGTAATCTGCCCCATAATTCTAAATTTTTCTTTACCTGTCCAAATTGTTTGGGTGAATCATTGTCTCCATTGTTGATAGCCAAATCGGTACTTTTAAATAGTGTTTTTTATGTATTTTTTTCCAATTAGTTACCAATGAGTCTCTAATTAAGTGTCTGTGAAAGTATTTCTGGGTAATTTTTCCTACATCCCATAAAAAAGCATGCCACCCCCTTTGTAAGTCGTGGCCTTCTAAGAATAAGATTCTCGTATTATTTAAGTTTACCCAATCTTTTAACCATACTAGGGTGGCAGCTGTGTAATACAATTCCCAATTTGGAAGTGCTAACCCTCCCCTGCTCCTCATGTGCTGCATTGCTTTTAAATTTATTCTGGGTTTTTTCCCTTGCCAAATAAATTTAGCAATAATTTTATTGAGTTCTTCGAAAAATTTCTTATGTAATTTAATTGGAATCATCTGAAATAGATATAAAAATTTTGGGAGGATATTCATTTTAACGGTAGCAATCTTTCCCAGTCGTGAAAGTTGTAATTTGCCCCATAATTCTAGATCCTGCTTTACCTGAAGCATCAATTTATCATAGTTGTTTTCTTTAAGCGCCTTACAATGTGCTGTCAACCATGTTCCTAAATATTTAACTTTCTTTGTCACTTGTATTCCCATAATTTCTTCTAGTTCTTTTTTCTGCTTTTCTGTTAAGTTTTTAGTCATTAATTTTGTTTTTTTTTCCTATTAATTTTAAGTCCTGCTACTGCTCCAAATTGTTCTATTTCTTAAATCAATTTTTGTCCTCTTTCAATTGGATCTTCAATGAAAAAAACCAAATCATCAGCAAATGCTTGTAATTTGTATTCTTCTGATTTAATCTTTAGTCCTTTTATCTCTGAATTTTGTCTAATCTTAATTAGTAATGTTTCCAATACGAATATGAAGAGCAGGGGCGAGAGTGGGCAGCCTTGTCTAACTCCTTTTTCTATTTTTATTGGACAAGTATATACCCCATTTACTATAATATTGGCCTGTTGTGTGTTATAAATAGTTGTTATAATATTTTCAAATTTGGTGCCTAATTTCATATTATATATTTTTTTGTATTAAGAATTGCCAATTTAAATTATAAAAGGCTTTTTCAGCATCTAAAAACATAAGTGCAATCTGTTTCTCGGGGTGGGCTTCATAAAATTCTAAAATATCTAATACTGTTCTTGAGTTATTGCTAATCTGTCTAGTCGGAAGGAATCCATTTTGATCTTCATGTATATATAAGCTTAATATTCTTTTAAGTCTATTAGCTATAATGGAGGCAAATATTTTGTAATCGGTATTTAATAGTGAAATTGGTCTATAATTGTAATATATCTGGGTTCAGAATCTTCCTTCGGGATCAACGAAATCAGTGCTCTCCTCCATGAGTCCGACATCTTAGCTGCCAATAATACTTCATTAAAAATTTCCAACATAAATGGTCCAATCTGTTCTGCAATTATTTTATATAACTCTCCTGGGATTCCGTCAGGACCCGGGGCCTTGTTTTTTTTCTCGTTCTCTATTGCCGATTTCAGTTCAGACCACGATATATCTTTATTAAGTGTTTCTATCATTTCTTCTTCAATTTCTTTATCTTTAATTTCATCTAAATAATTTCTTATTCTATCCTCATTTATTTCTTCCTTTTTATATAACTCTTCGTAGTATTTATGTACAATTTCTTTTTTTTCCCCTATCGTTGTATATCACCGTTACCATCTATTAATTGATATATCAATCTCTTTTCTTTCTTTTTTTTTAATTTGTAAGCTAACCATCTTCCTGGCTTATTGGCATTCTCAAAGTAAGATTGTTTTGTCATCTTCAAATTTATAATCAGTTTCTCTTGTTCAATTAAGTTCAATTTTTGTTTTGTTATTATTATCTGGTTTGTAATGTTTGGTTTTTTGGGGTCTTCTGTAGTAGCATTTCTAATTCGTTAATTTGTTGTTGTAGTTTATTTTGTTAGGCATATTTTTCTTTATTCCTCTTAGAATTATAAGAAATTGTTATGCCTCTTATTACCGCCTTCATTGTATCCCAGATGTTTTGTTTCATAGTTACACCATTATTATTCTCTTTTAAAAAATAATTTAATTCCTCGTTAAGTTTATCAATATAATCCTTTTCTCTTAATAATTGGGTATTTAAAGTCCATCTTTTATTTGGTTTCTTCCTACCTTTCCATATTATCTGAATTGGATTTTGATATGCCCATTCATTCGGTAGTATTTCAATTTCTTTTATTTCATTTGCTATTTCCCCATTCATCCATGACATATAAATTCGTGTCCATGTTTGATGTGGATTTGAATAAAATGTAAATTGTTTTTTTTCTGGGTATAGTTTCTTCCATAAATCAACCAAATTTAATTCTCTCATCATTTTCTTACATATCTTAGGGAACTCTCTTTTCCCTTTTTTATTCTTCCCTTCTCTGCTATGATCTTTCTGATAATCGGCAATAGAATTAAGATCTCCTATAATGCAAATATTCCTATGTTCAAATCCTATTATTTTTCAGTATAAATATTGAAAAAATTCTTTCTGGTTTTCATTTGGGGCATAGATTACCACTAATAAAATTGGGATATCATTAATCCAGATCTGCAAAACCAAAGTTCTTCCTTCCGGGTCTGACCAAACTACTTCTGCTTTCAAATCCTCTTTTATATATACTGCAATTCCTTTCTTTTTTCCTATATCTGCTGGCACAGTAAATAGCTTCCCTAGTTTCGGGCAATTTAAAAATCTTTCGTCTTCTTTTCTTATGTGGGTTTCTTGTAAACATATTATAACAGCATCATGTTTAGTTTCGTAAATATCCTTTTTCTTTTTAAGGTCGAATTTAGACCATTTATGTTAATTGAAAGAAGTTTCTTTTCTTCTTCCATTTACTTGATTCTGTTTCGCTCTTTGTCTTGTAATAACTCCAGTCTCTCCTAATGTTTGCTGGCTTAAAGTTCCTTCTTGTTTATTTCTGTGATACTTTTGGTATTCTTGTGAGTTTATTTCCAATTCCTCCCTACTACTCAAATCTTCTGAACTTACTAATTGCTCATAGTATTCTCGGGCTCTTTCTATAGTATCAATTTTAATTTTCCTTTCTTTCCATGTAACAAGCATCCCTTCTGGAATTAACCATTTGAATACAATTTTTTTTTGGTTGAAATAAGCAGCCAAAAATTTGTAATCTCGTCTTATTTCTTATTCTTCTCGGGACTTGTTTAAGGATCAAAATTTCTTTGCCCTTATATACAATTGTTCCATCTCTATATCGCGGATACTCCTTCTCGTAAAGCGTATGAAAACTTCTCTTGGGCATTTATGGCACCTCGCATAGCTAGTACTGACCCTATAACTTCATCAAACTCTTTTAAAATGTCGTCCTTTTCTTTATCTAATAGTCCAGCCAGTATTTTTGCCATCAATTGTTCTAGGTCTTCATCCCTGGACTCCTCTACATTCTGGAATCTTAGGTATGTAGCCGCCTTGTCTATCTCTAAATAAACCAACGAGTCTTCCATTTCTTTGGTTACATTTTTTAATTCCTCATCTACCCTTTCCAATTTCCTTTCAGTTCGTTCAGTCCTTTTCTCTACTTCTTTTATTGTTGCTTCATTTTTCTCCAAGGCCTGTTGGAGTATTCCAATTTTATTTTCTACTTTAGAAATATCCGCTTTCATTTCTAATTTCATTTTTCCCATCTCCTCCCTTAATTTGTTAATGACTGCTCTTGTTTCATTGTGGTTTTTTATCATTGTTTCTTGTCATTTCTCCATCGATTCTTGAAGTGTTAGTAAAATTGATTGAATATTAACATTTGTAAAATTGGGTTGTTTTTCTACTGGTAATGTTTCTTCTATAGTTTTTTGGGCCATAGGCAAAGCTGTTGCCAATGTAGTTGTTAAAGTTGGAGTAGTTTTCCTGCCAGTTTTCAGGGCTGTGGTAGTTGTCGAAGTCATTTCTTTTAATATTTGTTTCTGTTGTTGAATTATATTAATTATATTATCCCAAATTACCATTCAATATTATAGCCTCAATATTACAGTTAATCTATGCAGAATTAATTTATCTATTACACTATATTTTTCCAAATCTTAAATCTAAATCAAGTAAGTAAATTTTATGAGTTTGTATTCAATTTCTATATATCACTATGCCACGTTATTTTACAATCTATATAATACCTATATATACACCATACATATAACTTTTAGTATACTCAATATTGAATATTAAATCCTATAATTATTGATAGTTACTTTACAGTATTCCTTATGTTCTTACTATATATTCTCTTTTTTTAATGATTATAATTTGTATATCTAGTCAAAATATGATTATCCCAATTCTCAAAAAATTAATCAAGTCAATTATCAACAATCTAGACTATTATTCTATATTTCTTATCTCAATAATAGTTATATCGTTATATAGAAGAAGTAATAGGAGCAGGAAAAGATAACATCCAAATGTAAATAATGAGAGAGACCAGAGGGAAAAAAAAAATTGGCAAATTTATAAAAGAGAAAAGAGCAATAAGAAAAGGGAGAGAAAAGGAAAAAAAAATCCCAAAGTTTGTCTTTATTCTTTATCTCTGGTTAAAAAAAAAGAAAAGAATATTACTATTATTATTTTCCTCCTTCAAATGCACCGAAAGTGGGGAGAAGGAAAATGCTGAATAATGACTACAGTCAATCAGTCAGTCTTCTTAATCTTCCAGTCCACCTATCTCCCCCTTTTTAAAGCGTTTTAGGATCAATTTTAATTTCTTCTTCTTGACAACATCTCTTCAGTTAAGGCAAAATTCCCCAGGAATCTATTAAAATTCTATTAATTAAGTGTAAATATAAAGTTACTGAGTCTCCAAGGCTTCCAGGCATCTCATTTCATCCAGCACCAATCTGTCCCCTTCAGTTTGCCCCAGATCTCTTCACTATTTCAATACAGTTTTTTCAAAAGAAAATATCAAGTTAGTAGTCAGATGAAAAGTTCCATATCACTTCCGATCTTAAAGTTTTCTAATGCAGTAACACAGCTTCTTTCTTCACAATCCATACTTTCACTTTAGTTCAACAAATCATTTCGCCCACGCTCCTCTTCACCACTTTCCAGCTGCTTTCTTTCAGGCTTTCAAAAGTCACTTATTTAATCAATTGTCAGTTGGTAATCTTATCTCTTTACCTCTCCACCGTTCTACTCCCTAAGCCATATGTCTTTCATACGATCTCACAAGTTGTCACTTACTTGCTTTTAGTATCGGTGACAGTCCGGACTTCGGAGCCTCCATTAACAGGAGGCTATCTCTTAATCATTGGGCTCTGGAGGGCTTCTCTTCGCTGCTGGGGAGTTGCCTTCCCCACACAGTAGCTAAAGTACTCCCCACACCAACACGAACCTCTCCGGGGTTCGAGCACCTCAAAAGGTCACACCAAATGTAGAAAAAGATTGACTGACATCAGGAGCGGATCTCAGCCTCTCTACTTGTCCTTGCCTGCCACCAGAAGTCTCTAGATTATCCATGGAATTTTGGAAGAATGTTCATTTTAATGGCAGCAATCCTACCCAGTAATGAAAGTTGTAATCTGCCCCATAATTCTAAATTTTTCTTTGCCTGTAGCAACAATTTGTCATAATTGTTTCCTTTAAGCATCTTACAATGTGCTGTCAACCATATTCCTAAGTATTTAACTTTCTTTGTCACTTGTATTCCCATAGCTTCTTCTAAATCTTTTTTCTGTTTTTCTGTTAATTTTTTAGTCATTAATTTTGTTTTTTTCCTATTAATTTTGAATCCTGCTACCGCTCCAAATTGTTCTAATTCATTTTTCAATTTTTGTCCTCTTTCTATTGGTTCCTCAAAAAAAAAAATCATGTCATCGGGAAACGCTTGCAACTTGTATTCTTTTTTAACCTTTAATCCTTTTATCTCTAAATTATGTCTAATTCATATTCATAATGTTTCTAATGAGAATATGAAGAGCAGGGGTGAGAGTAGACAACCTTGTCTGACTCCTTTTTCTATTTTTATTGGGTGAGTATATTCCCTGTTTACTATAATATTGGCCTGTTGTGTATCATAAATAGTCGTTATAATATTTTCAAATTTAGTGCCTAAATTCATATTATAAATTTTTTGAATTAAAAATTGCCAATTTAAATTGTCAAAGGCCTTTTCTGCATCTAAAAACATAAGTGCTATTTGTTTTCCAGGGTGGGCTTCATAAAATTCTAAAATATCTACTACTGTTCTTAAATTATTCCTAATCTGTCTAGTCAGAAGAAATCCATTTTGATCTTCATGTATATATAAATTTAAAATTCATTTTAATCTGTTTGCTATTATGGAAGTAAATATTTTGTAGTCGGTGTTTAGCAGTGAAATTGGCCTATAGTTGTTAATATATCTGGGATCGGATTCCTCCTTTGGGATCAACGTAATCAATGCTCCCCTCCATGAGTCTGGATCTTGGCTGCTAATAAGACATCATCAAAAACTTTCATCATAAGAGGTCCAATTTGTTCTGCAATTACTTTATATAGCTCTCCCAGAATCCTGTCTGGCCCTGGGGCTTTATTATTTTTCTGATTCTCTGTTGCTGATTTCAATTCAGACCAAGTAATGTCTTTGTTTAATAATTCTACCATTTCTTCCTCAATTACTTTATCTTTAATTTCATCTAAATAAGTTTTTATGTTATCCTCATTAATTCCTTCCTTTTTATGTAGCTCTTCAAAGTATTTATGTACAATTTCTTTTTTCTGTTCTATCGCTAGTTGTGTGTTGCCATTTCCATCTAATAGTTGGTATATCAGTCTCTTTTCTTTCTTTTTCTTTAGTTTATAAGATAACCATCTTCCTGGTTTATTAGCATGCTCAAAGTAGGTTTGTCTGGTCATATTCAAATTTGTAATCATTTTCTCTTGGTCGATTAAATTCAATTTATGTTTAGCAATTATGATCTGATTTTGCACTCTTGAATCCTTTGGGGTCTTCTGCAATTGAATTTCTAATTCTTTAATTTGTTGTAATTTATTTTGTTGGGCATATTTTTCTTTATTTCTCCTAGCATTATAAGAAATTGTTACACCTTTTATTACTGCCTTCATTGTGTCCCAAATGTTTGTTTTGTAGTTTCACTATTATCATTTTCTTTTAAGAAATAATTTAATTCCTCCTTAAGTTTGTCAGTATATTGTTTTTCACTTATTAAATGAGTATTTAGTGTCCAACTTTTCTTGGGTTTCTTCCTACCCTTCCATATTATCTGGATTGGATTATGGTCTGCCCACTCATTCGGTAAGATATCTATTCCTTTTATCTCATTTGCTATTTCCCCATTCATCCATGCCATGTAAATTTGTGTCCATATTTTATGTGGGTTAGAGTGGAATGTGAATTGTTTTTTCTCAGGGTATAATCTTCTCCATAAATCCACCAAATTTAACTCTTTCATCATTTCCTTACATATCTTAGGGAGCTCTCTTTTCCCCCCTTTTTTTTCATCCCCCCATTACTATGGTCTTTCTGATAATCAGCAATAGAGTTGAAATCTCCTATAATACTGACATTTCTTTTTTCAAATTCTATTATTTTTCGATATAAATGTTTAAAAAACTCTTTCTGGTCTTCATTTGGAGCATAAATTACCACTAATAAAATTGAAATGGTATTAATTCAGATCTGTAAAACCAAGATTCTTCCCTCACCATCTGACCATACTAACTCTGATTTCAAATCCTCTTTAACATATATTGCAATCCCTTTCTTTTTCCCTTTATCAGCTGGTGTGGTAAATAATTTCCCTAATTTCGGGCAATCTAAAAATCTTTCATCTACTTTCCTTATGTGATTTTCCTGTAGACATATTATATCGGCATTTTGTTTAATTAATTTAGTTAATATTCTTTTCCTTTTTATTGTAGAATTTAAGCCATTTATGTTAATTGATAGAAGTTTCTTTTCTTCTTCCATTTAATTCTGTTTCGCTCTTTGCCTCGTAATAACTCTGGTCTCTTCTTGTATTTGTTGAGGTGTAGTTTCTTCTCTCTCTTGGTGTAAGTAAGTAGTCCCTTTGTTTCTTAAGCTTCCCTCTTTTTGTTTCAATGGTAACTTTGGTCTTCTTGTGAATTTGTTTCCAATCCTCCTTACTACTGTGATCGTCCTGGCCTACTAGTTGGTCATATAATTCTTGGGCCCTTTCCATAGAATATATTTTAATTTTCCTTTCTTTCCATGAGACTAACATCCCCTCTGGATTTAACTATTTAAATACAATTTGTTTTTGATTAAAGTAGGTTGCTAAACATTTGTAATCTCTTCTTGTTTCCCTTACTCTTCTTGGGATTTGCTTGAGAATCAAAATTTCTTTGCCTTTATACTTAATTATTCCATCCCTGGACATCCTAAATATAATATCACAAATGCTCCTTCTCGTGAAGCATATATGGACTTCCCTTGGGCATTTATGGTGTCTCGCGTAGTTTGTGTTGACTCTATACACTTCATTGAATTCCCTTAATAAATCATCTTTGTCCTTGTCCAATAATCCAGCCAATATTTCTGCCATTAATTGCTCCAGATCTTCTTCCATGGATTCCTCTACATTTTGGGATCTCAAGTATGTAGCTGCCTTGTCCATCTCAAGGAAGACTAATGAGTCTTCCATTTCTTTGTTCACGCTTTTTAATTCCTCATCTTTTCTTTCTAATTTCCTTTCAGTTCATTCAGTCCTTTTGTCTACTTCTTTTATTGTTACTTCATTTTTTTTCCAAGGCCTGTTGTAGTATTCCAATCTTATCTTCTACTTTAGAGATATCCGCTTTCATTTCTGCTTTTAATTTCCCCATCTCTTCTTTTAATTCATTAATATCTGTTCTTGTTTTGGTCTGATTTTTTTATCATTGTCTCTTGTAGTTTCATCATCGATTCCTGTAAGGTTAGCAAAATTGTTTGAATGTTGGCATTCGAGACATTAACTGATTTTTCGGCTGGAAAGCATCTCTTCTACAGTTTTTTGAGCCATGGACGAAGCTGTTGCCAACGTAGTTGTTAATGTCAGGGTAGTCTTCCTTCTAGTTTTTAAAGCTGTAGTAGTTGTAGAGGTCATTTCTTTTAATATTTATTTCTGTTGTTGAATTATATTAATTATATTGTCCCAAATTATCATTCAGTATTATAACCCCTATGTTAGAATTGACCAATTTCTAATTACTTTATCCACCTTTCTACTGAATAGTTATATTCTTAATTAATTGTTAGAATGTGTATAAATGTACTTTTTCCAAATCCTAATTCTAAGTCCAATTTATGATTTTATAGGCTCTATATTCAACTTCTATGCAACAGTATACAACACAATGCTACAATCTTTATGATAAATATATATAATAAATACAATCAATATGATATGTAATAAGTAGTATATCCAGTCCAACTAAGTTTGAGTTTTAAATTTGATAAGAATGTAAATATTTTAAATATAAATGTGCTTTTTTCTAACCTTATCTGACCTTATTTTAAATATTAAATATTCTTGATATTCTTAAACACAAATAATCTTACACAAAAGCAAAGTTATTTTCATCCCAAATAAGGTAATTATATTATTTTCCCTGTATATCTAATCTGAATGTAACTATCTCTATTATTAATAAATTAATCAAATAAATTATTTCAAATATTTAACAATTCAAATACTTGACTCTCTAATACAGAAATCAATATTCCTTCCCTCAAAAGACAAATTTATATTTGTTATAAAGAGAAAATGGAAAGGGAGAGATAATACCAGAAAATAAGTAGATAAGCAAATTTATGCAAAAAAAAGAGGATAGCAATAGGAAAAGGGGGGAGGAGGATTTTTAAAGTCAGTTTTTAATTCTCCATCTCTGGTTGGAATTTTTTTTTTCTCCCTTCAAACGTACTGAAAGTGGGGAGGTAAAAAGTGCTGAATAATAGCTACAGTTAATCCATATTTCCAGAGTCTTCTAATTTACTTTTTTAAAAAAATGTTCCTAAATTCAATTTCCTGCTTTCTACAACCACCTCCTCAATTAGTATAAAGTTCTCCCACAGGTCTATTGGAAGATCTATTAAACAGTCAATATTAGATATATTTTAACAGTATTTTTGGAGTTTCTAAGTATCTCATGTAATGCCACGCTGTCTCTTCTCTGTCAACCTCAGTCCTCTTCTCGTCCTCACTTCAATAAAGTTTGTCAAAAGGAAGTTTATCAAAAGGAAGTTTGTCCAAGTAACAATGAAATAAAGTGTTCCATTTCCTCCCCAGCTATCAGAACTTTCTAAACAGTAATTTCCAAACCGCAAAAGTTTCCCTTTCAATTGTTGTAATCCAGTCTACTTCAGTCTGACAGACCTTTTTCCCCCACGCTTGTCTCTCATCTGCTTTTTAGCCGCTTTCTTTTCAGGCTTCTGACAGAGATTTGTACAAAAGATGATAACTTGCCAGTCTTCCTCCTCACCATTAAGTCCCCTGTGCCACACTTTCCTCCAACGGTCTCACAAACTGTCACTTACTCATTATTTGCTTCGATGGCGGTCTGGACTTAGTCACCTTTAACAGGAAGCTAATCTTGCTCATTGGGGTCTGGACAGCTCCTCTTCACTGCAGGGGGGTTTCCTTCCCCACACTGCAACCCGAGTCTCCCCCACACCAACATGAATCTCTCTGGGATTCGAGCACCCTCTAAGGATTGCACCAACCACAAGAAGAGATTAATCAAAACCGCAGATGGGCTTCTGCACCTCTGTTCATCCTTGTCTTGCCACCGGAAGTCCTGCAATGTTCTTTTTAATTCACAAAGATTTTTAAAAACAGTAATAGTCACAAATGTTATGTGTTGATTAAAAACACAATAGTTTTAGCAATATAAATACAGTGTATCAGCACTTTTCATATATTGAGATAAATGCACTGAAAATGAAGCTGGGGAAGCTGCCAGAAAATGATTGGTAGACTAGTTTTAAAAAATCAAAAGACCAAATGCAAATTACTGTTGCATTATTTATTATTGAGAATTATCCTGTTAATTCCTCCCAAATTCCTGGAAAATGTATGTAAATATTCAGGAATGTATGGAAAGTTAAAAAGCATAGTATAGGAAAGGTAACCAGTTATAGTAATGCATATTTAAATTCATTGGAAGCAATACAAACAAAGATGTACAGTATTTTAAAACTAAATATCAAGGTAGCTATTTGTATGAATGGGGGAACAATACCCCTTATGTTTTCTTTCTGATAAAAATCTGAGATGAATATGCCTGATTCTTCTCACCAGCTAAGTTATGCTTTCTTTCCCCTCAAGTAGTATGGTGAATGCTATTCTTTTCTGCCAGTGGTGAATCACAAAATTTAGTCAAATTAACAGAGTTGCAGGTCTTTCTGCTTTATGATTTGTATTTTTCTTAGAAGTCTGCTTCCTTACACTATCTCATGTCTGTGGAGTTTGTTTGGTTTTTGTTTATTTGTTTGGTTTTTAAATCTCAGGCATATTACATAATGTGACAAGGAATTAGTACCTTAGGAACTTTTAAACTTCATGTTAAGAAAGATTACTTTCAGTTCTATTTTTCCTATAAGTGGTTTTTTTAATTAAAAAAAATCAGGCAACTAGGATACACTGAGTTCTAGTGTCAAACTTTTTTTTCTTTAAATTATGTATATTTGTAGTTGTGTGCTTTTCCCTTCAGGCAGATTAAATTTATTTAGTATTGATAGCTGTTTATCTACCTTGAATACTATTCCTTGGTAGAAGGCAGGGAATAAATAAAATCAGAAAGCCTGTCTGCTTTATTCTGATAAGCTGAAATTTCTATCTCTATATAGAGAGCTCATTGTACAGTAAACCAAAATCAGAATGGCCAAGGTAGCAGCAGTATAAGAGATATCAAAAATCATAACTCAAGTGACATATATCATAGTGGTTAATAGTAAACTTGTGAGAAATTATTCATGTAACAAAACAATATTGGATAGCATAATGTCTAATTTATGACAAAGAATATTCTCCTCTTAGAAAGATGCTTTCACCTATCGGAGAGAAATGGGTTTAATATTATTATTTTGGCAATAGTAAGGGTCTTTCCAATGTTGGCACAACAAGCATTTTAAGCAGTTTTAGGAAGTGCGATTTAGATCATATTTCTGAGCAAAATATTGATTCAGACTCATTGGCATGTTGATCCCCGATCTTTATTAGGCTGTGAAAAATAATGTCAATTAAATTTTAACTGTGTCTATGATTCATTTTGCTAACTCATTGATTAAAATTCTCTTATTACTAGATCAGGATACAGACCTACTAGCATATGTTTGAACAGAAGAGGAATTGCTGACATTTAACCCCATAAAGCTTATTATCCTATAATCAGATGAAATTGGCAAGAAGAGTATAAAATATATTTGTGCCCAAGTGTGTGTCCCCAGGAGTAATAATTTCAATTATTAGAAGAATATTAAAAATAATTTGTTACCTGCTTTTGGACTTCAAATTAAAAAAATATTATTTTAGAAGAGTTTGGTATTGGTAAAAGAAGAATTTCTTATACTGACTACTTAAGATAACAGTCCTATCAAAATTTATAATGTATACAAAGAAGATTATGCTGAGAAGCATATAAAGACTGGGAACAATTGTATATTCTAATAACAAATGTCTATTTGAGAAATTTATTATATTAACAAATGTTAATCAAGGATCAGTATCCAATGCCCATCGTAGAAAACCGCAGCTAGTGTACATCAAGTTGATTAGAATTAAACTGTGCCATACATTTTAGACCTCCTAGATATGATCTTGCCAAGAGAATCTCAAAAGTGTCAAAGTTCATGCCCAAAATTGCCACCTTGCTTCCTCTTTCTTTTTCATTTCTAAATGGCTAATCTTTTGCTCTACTGCCATATGTCTTTGGGTCAATTTCCAACCAGGTTATAGTTTCTGAAAGGCATTTCAAATAAAGAGACTGATTTAGACTGCTATTTTGGGTTGTTAATGTGCCAATGTGGGACTCACAAAGCTCTGCTGCTATTTAGATGTCATGGAACTTCTAAAGTGCTATGTTAGCACTTGGGAGAGTCTGAAACATTCAAACTTTGTGTCACCTGTCACTTTAGCTATTTACTAATGTGCAAAATGGACAAAAAACACTCCTGCTTTATGTTCTCTGTGCAGGAATCTAAGCAAGGGCTATGCCGAGCATGGAATTATAATGTATCAAGCTCAGTTTTACTTCTTGGCTTATTAATATAATTGAACAAGGGAGCAGTTCCTTCAATTGTTTTATGGGAACTGATTATACACTGATATTCCATTGGGTCTCTCATATCTTATTTTAGCAAGGGATGAATTTAGGGAAGTTATGTAAATGCTGAAAAGTTTTCACAGACCATAAAGACCCTGTAGAGAGCAAAGAGGGTATTCAAAGAGTACAGGAGTAAAAAAAAAAAATATAGCAATTTTGTAAATTGAAACAAACACATCTATTTCATAAAATATAGTATCTTACAGAAGCACATGGGACTATCAAGAAAACTATTTTTGATGACAAATAGCTCAAAAACTATTTTATTTTAAGCCCATGTCACACTGGCCAAGGGATGCAAAAAGGACACAGCGGACGAGCAAAATGTTCCATCCGTTGTTATCCGCTCTCAAAAGGGGCGAAAATTTGCATAACCAGAGCGGATAACACAGACGTGAGGAGGACGCAGGGCGGATGCAAAGCAGATGCGCAACGGAAGCCCAGCAGATGGAAGCGGATGGGAGCAGATGGGAGTGGGTGGCACTTCCGCAGGGCTTCCGGGGGGCCTCAGCGAAGCGGACGCAGAACGGATACAGCGGATGCAGAGCGGACGCCGAACAGATGAAGCGGATGCAGAGCGGAAGCCTAGCGGATGCACAGCGGAAGCCTAATGGATGCCTGGCATTAATTGCACATGCGGGGAGGATGCATTGTGACAGCCCCGTGGATATAACAGAAGCAGCTAGAGATCAGGTCGCCATTCAGAGGAAAGACCTGCTGCCGGACACATCGACTGCCTTGCCTGCCTGCCTGCATGTCTGCCTGCCAGACTTGCTGCCAGCCTTGCTACCAGCCTTCCTACCAGCCTTCCTGCCAGCCTTGCTGCCAGCCGGTCTGCCTGCCAGCCTTGCTGCCTGCCTTCGTGCCAGCCTTGGTTCAAGTCTGCCTGCCAGCCTTCCTGCCAGCCTTGGTTCCTGCCAGCCTCCCTGCCAGCCTTTCTGCCAGCCTTGGTTCCTGCCAGCCTCCCTGCCAGCCAGCAACCCCACAACCATGCGGAAGCACAGCAAGCCTCAGCCATCTGCTGCCAGCCCTGGCAAGAGGGACAGGGCTACCATCCCGCCCCCTGGCCCTCACTCTGGTTCTCCTGGGGCTTCTGCAGCACGGGCTCGCTCTTCTGGGGCTGGGGCTTCTGCTGCTTCTTCTTCTGGAGGAGCTGATGACAAGCACTCCAGCACAGGCCACCTCCACAGCACCTGGACCCTTCACCCCTGAGACTGAGCGACCAAGAGGAGTGCCAGAGACTCATTTTTGTCTTATACCTTGTTGTTAATAAAGTCTATTGATGATTCACACACTTGCTTCATTTTTTTTTTTAAATAAAGTCCTGCTGGAAACTTTTAGAAATGGTTTAAGCCTTTGCATGCTTGTGGGATGGGTTAAGATAGCTGTGGGATGGGCAGGGATACCTGTGGGATGGGCAGGGATACCTTTGGGATGGGTAATAACTGTGGGATAGATAAACCTCCAGTGCAAGCATAGTGGGACTATATGGTCCACCCTCCCAAGTGCCACACCTACGGCCCTTTATTTTCAATAATAATGTAATAATTATCCACACATGTCAACATAAAACACAACTCTTTATTAAACGCCCTGTTCATTGGAGGCCAACCCAACATACATGGCCCAATCTCATCCGTGTGATGAGACAGGCTGAAGGAAGCATCCAATAAGCATCTACCATCCTGTCTTGCCACTCCACTGCTCCAGCTGGGGAGTTGCACCAGTGTCTCAGGAGGTTGCGCTGCTTCTTCGCTTCATGTGAGGCTCTGTTGGGGCCTTGCACATCCTCAGTGTCGATCAGGTTTCGCCCTTGCCTCCATTCCCCAGGCTCCATGTCCCCATTGGCTTGTTGGAGGTCCACAAGCCTGTTCTGCAAGACTGGGTAGCGGGTGCGCATGAGATTGTGCAGGATGCAGCAAGCTTCCATGATCCTCCTCACGGTCTCTGGGCAATGCTTCATGGTGGTGAGAAGTACCTGGAACCTGTTGGCCAGGATGCCAAAGGCGTTCTCCACCACCCGCCTTGCCCTGGACAGCCTGTAGTTGAAGATCCTCTCTTCACGGGTGAGGAGTCTGGAGGTGTAGGGCTTCATGAGGTTGGTTGTGAGGGACAAGTCGTCATCCCCCACGATGAAGTAGGGCACATCTTGTGTGTCGTTGGGCAGGGGTTCTGGATCTGGGAAGCCCACCATGAGGTTGCCTTCCAGCTCCTCCTTGAGGTGACTGGCGTTGTATACCTGGGCATCTGAAGAGGAGCCGTTGCCTGAAGCATCGATGTACATGAACTTGTAGTCAGCATAGACAATGGCGAAGAGGATGATGCTGAAGAAGCCCTTGGAGTTGAAATAAGTGGAACCTGAGTTGGCTAGAGATTTGCAGGCCACGTGCTTGCCATCTATGGCTCCAACGGTGTGGGGGAAGTTCCACTTCTGATACCACTGCTCTGCAACTTTCTTCCATCCTTCTTCAGTGGAGGGGTACTGGAGGAGCTCCTCTTTGTATTCTTCGATGATGGCCTGCACCACTTCTCTGACCACAATGGTGATGGTGTTGGATGGCACCCTCCAGCCATTCTTCATGCTCCTATAGGAGGTCCCTGAGGCCAGGTGGCGCAGAGTGAGTGCCACCTTGAGCCCAGGTTCCAGGCTGGGACGGAAGCTGGTGTTTGCCTTGGTCAACCTGGGTGTCAGGCACTGCACAACTTCATCAAATATGGCTGGCAGCATCCTCATGAAGTTCTGGAACGCCCGAGTGTCTTCGCTCCTGAGCTCCACCATTAGCTTGTTGTACAGTCCGTCCTCTGCTCTTCTTGTGAACCATCTTCGGACCCAGACTCTTTTTGGGTGGCTCCTTTTCTTCTTGCAGTCGTGTTCACAGAGCCTGCAGATGGCTTCGCACTGTTGCAGAATGATGGTAGCTGCTGAAAGGACTTTGTTACAATCCACGGTGGACATGACTGGATGCTGTGGAAGAGGAAGAGTCAGATGAAGGCTGCAGAGGTCTGCACCGCTGGGCTGCTGTTCTGAAAGTGCGATGCAGGCGAGTTGTTCCCCCTTTTTATAGGCAGTATAGGTTTTCCGCTAGGCATCCTCTAGGCATCCTCTAGACATCCTTAATATCCGAGATAGGTCCCCTCTGTGGACGTTTTTTCCATTTTAAATGCTTTGTTTCCATTCTGCATCCGCTAGGCATCTGTTCTGCATCCGTTCTACATCCATTCCGCTTCCTCCCCACGTCCGGGCAGATGGAGTTGCGTGGAGGCGCAGCGTATGCCTAGCGGATATAGCGGATGCAGAACAGATGCAGAACAGATGCGTAGCGGATGCGTAGCAGATGCAGAACGGACGAACTGGATACATTTTCCACGCAAAAGTTTTGGGCAGCCCAAAACTTTTGGATCAGATGAAACATCCATAAACGGATACTGGACGGATAGAGAGGAAGCAAAATGGAGGCAGTGAGTACAGAACAGATACATCGCGTTAACCAATGGATGGCAAGGTTTTTTGTCCATTTTACATCCTCTTTGCATCCGTTGGTTCAGTGTGACAATGGCTTTAATACCCCAAGTTCTGTCTTGTACTGTAAAATTTCAAAAGTACTTTTTTTTTTGGGGGGGGATCAGTTTTGTGATGACTCTTATTCCATAGTTAACAACTATTCTTATAGAGATGACAGTGTCTAAACTTACAGAACAAGATTCATCCAAGTGATGCAAATTAAAATGATAGAAATAGGTGAAAAATTATGCACCTCAGCAAAATACTTTGTTCTTTTCACCAGGTAAAATACTGCTATAAAACTGCTATAAAGAAGGACAGGGGAAAATGTAATGTATGTAATTAGTGTATGAAGGAAAAAGGCACTTTTTGTATGAAACATAATGGTTTGGCACTTGCTAGCTTAGGTGGGTGGGATTGCTAAAATGGGATATAGATAAGGTGTAACAAAAGGAATGTCTGATGAAGGAAAGGTGAATGCAAAGTTGATTTTCTTTCTCTCATAGTGGCAAAAACTGGGCACAACCCAGTGAAACCAATTTACAGATATCCCAAAGAGTATAATTATATTCTGGATTTTATTATTGCAACATATGGTGATGTGCATTCCATTAGATTACTGCTTTGGTGACTCAATAGTTTGAGGAGTGATGCTTGTTTCATGTTAAAGCATTTTGTGAAGTGTTTTTTCCACTGTTTCACCCAGTCTTAGTAATTACCCTTACCCAGTGAATTCACATTGTGACACTGTGGAAGGCCTTCATTGCCCCTGAGAGTGAAGTGGAAGGAAGACTAAGCTCCAGGAAGACTAACTTTTGTAATAAAAGTGGAACAGTAAAGTTAAAGATTATAACAGATAGAGTTGGAAAGGACTTGTAGGTCATCTAGTCCAACCCCCTGTCCAAGCGGGAGACTCTACACCATTTCTGACAAATGGCAATCCAATTTCTTCCTGAAAGTCTCAAGTGATGGTGCCCCCACAACTTCTGAGGGCAAGCTGTTCGATAGGTTGATTGTTCTCACAGTCAGGTAGTTTATCCTTATTTCCAGATTAAATCTCTCCTGGTTCAGTTTTCATCCATTATTCTTTGTCTGGCCTACAGGCACTTTAGAAAATAGCTTGACCCCTTCCTCTCTGTGGCATCCCCTCAAATATTGGAAGACTGCTATCATGTCTCCCCTGGTCCTTCTCTTTACTAGACTAGCCAAGCCCAGTTCCTGCAACCATTCATTGTATGTTTTAGCCTCCAGTCCCCTAATCATCCTGGTTGCTCTTCTCTGTACTTTTTCTAGAATCTGAACATCTTTTTTATAATGTGGTGACCAAAACTGGATGCAGTACTCAATGTGCGGTCTTACTAAAGGCCCGATCCCACTACATGTATGGATGCAAAGAGGATGAAAAACATTAAAAAAAGCTTGTCATCCATTGGAAAATGCTATGCATCCATTGTATACTCACTGCATACGTGTTTCATACACTCCATCCGTCGAGCATCCATCTACTGCAATTTCATCCACGCAAGAAGTTTTAAGCTGCACAAACATTTGTGAAGGGATGAACTTTCTGCCACGTACGATGTACATCCGCGACATATACAGGCAACAAACGTTCTTTGCCGTTTATCATCCGTTAAACATCCGCTGTATCCTCTTTGCATCCTCTGGCCATCCCCTCAACTAACATCCATTGCAGCTGAAAATGGAAAGAGGGAGGAAACAAAAGGTACACTGAATGTCTACACAGCATTAGTAGCATGGAAATAGAAAGGATGTAAGCGTATGCATCTCGTATATGAAGTATTAAAAACGGACAAAACATTTGTATCTGGGATGTATCTCGTATATTTAGGATGTCTGCAGTATGTCTAGAGTATGTAGAAGGCCCCATAGCGGACAACCGATATTTTCTATAAAAAGGGGGAGAAAATCATCTGGATCGCTGGGATGGTGGACCATACAGTCCCACTATGGTCACACTGGAGGTTTATCTATCCCACAACTATCCTTATCTATCCACAAGCATGCAAGGGCTTAACCATTTCTTCAAAGTTTTCACCAACACTTTATTAAATTAAAAAAAAATGAACCAAGTAAACTAAGTGTCTTAAGGAAAGATAAACTTTATTAACTTTCTTAGGTAAACTTTATGACTTTATTAAATAAGCAAAATGAA
>BLBF01000031.1:19634704-19650504 GCA_015471245.1 Laticauda colubrina | reverse complement strand
GATAGATAGATAGATAGATAGATAGATAGATAGATAGATAGATAGATTTTTTCCAATTGTGTTATTATGTAATGTCCTAATATCCAGGGATCTGTATCTCTCTAAACTTGAGAGCTTAGTAGAAGTTGAACTATAGGTGAAACTCAAAAAATTAGAATATCATGCAAAAGTTCATTTATTTCAGTAATGCAACTTAAAAGGTGAAACTAATATATGAGATAGACTTATTAGATGCAAAACAAGATATTTCAAGCTGTGGTTTGTCATAATTGTGATGATTATGGCTTACAGCTCATGAAAACCCCAAATCCACAATCTCAGAAAATTAGAATATTACATGCAATCAATAAAACAAAGATTGTACATAGAACAATATTAGACCTCTGAAAAGTATAAGCATGCATATGTACTCAGTACTTGGTTTGGGCCCCTTTTGCAGCAATTACTGCCTCAATGCAGCATGGCATATCAGCCTTTGGCACTGCTGAGGTGTTATGGAAAACCAGGATGCTTAGATAACAACCTTCAGCTCTTCTGCATTGTTCGGTTTCATGTCTCTCTCTCTCTTGACAAGAGGAATACAACATTTGAATCCCATGGCCAGGATCTGTTTCTGTGTGGTAGCTCATGATGCACTGCCTCCAGCCTCAGTCCACTCCTTGTGAAAGTCCCCAACACTTTTGCATGGCCTTTTCCTGACAATCCTCTCCAGGCTGAGGTCATCCCTGCTGCTTGTGCACCTTTTTCTTCCACGCTTTTCCCTTCCACATAACTTTCTATTAATGTACCTTGATGCAGCACTTTGGGAACATTGAACTTCTTTTACAATTACCTTTTGAGGCTTTCCCTCCTTATGGAGGGTGTCAATAATGGTTTTCTGCACAACTGTCAGGTCAGCAGTCTTGCCCATGATTGTGATTCCTACTGAACCAGACTGAGAGACCATTTAAAGGCTCAGGAACCCTTTGCAGGTGTTATGGTTGAATTAGCTGATTAGAGCCTAGAATATTGAACCTTTTCACAATATTCTAATTTTCTGAGTTTGTGGATTTGGGGTTTTCATGAGCTGTGAGCCATAATCATCTCAATTATGACACATCATGGCTTGAACTATCTTGCTTTGCATGTAATGAGTCTATCTCATGTATTCGGTTCACCTTTTAAGCTGCATTACTGAAATAAATGAACTTTTGCATGATATTCTAATTTTTTGAGTTTCACCTGTATATATACATTTCTGATAAATTCTATATATCCCTGTTTGCCACCCCATTGAACAGGATCTGGGGAATGCCTAAGGTTAATACACCTTATTAACTTAATTATTAAATTGCATGGTTCACATGCTCAGTTTTTGGCAAAGAATTTGAATCTTATAGAATATGATTTGGCTGTATAGTTGACAAGTGCTAATAGGGATGAAGCAAATGATACTCTGGTATTCAAAATAATTGTCTCTCTGTGTAATTCTCACTAAAGTGCTTAATCTCTAAACTATAAATGTTCCAATTTACAAGGGCCAAAGAATCTTATTTTATTTAAGAATTTGTTCTTCTTGCAAACCTTATCTGATATTCCAAATAAGGGATCCCCAAATCCCAGGTGGTGGCCTATTACTACGGTGTGGCCCATTCAGAATCAGACCAGAAAAGTGATAGGTGAGTATGAATGTGTGCACACAGCTTCACTTGCACACGCAGCAGGTACGCAAATGCACATAGCTCTGTTTGTGTGAGCAGCAGGCGTGTTTGTCCACTACTTGTGCAAATGGAACTGCACGCACCCACTCACTGCTCATGTGGAACCATCCCCTCTCCTCCCACCAGTCCCCAGAGCCAGAAAGGTTGGAAACCATTCTAAACCCCTGACAGTGGGGGGATAGACTTCAAGTTTTCCAAATTTCTTCATAAACTTGAATTTTTCTCCCTGACTGCTCCAAATCAACATGGGACAAATAATCCTGGAGTGTTTTCTATATAGGTTAGGGAACTTAACAATTCTGAAATATTATTTTGCATCTCTATGTATTATTTAACTAAAATATATAGTACAAGGTCTAATTTATTCCAAACTAAGAATAAATGAATGTCAACACATTCTCAACTATAGTGTTTAAAAGTACTAAAATAACTGACATCAGAATATAACAAAAGGGCTAAGTTTTTTTTAATATGCAAAGGACAATAAAAGCTAAATACACAGAGGGTTGTTTTGTCAGTGATAAACAAAGATTCTTTCATAAACTTCCAACAGAACCAAGCCATCAACTATCTTGAAAAAAACTGCTCAGAAAATGAAAAACACAGTCATTACAAGATAACAATTTTAACACTTTAAAAAAGACATCCAAGAAGCATCAATAATAAAACTAAAAGCATCAATGTTAATTAATATTTTGTTTTCTTCTACTGATATTATGAATGGCAAATTTAGAAGATTCTTTAAGCTCATGTCACACTGGCCAACGGATGCAAAAAGGACACAGCGGACGAGCAAAATGTTCCATCCGTTGTTATCCACTCTCAAAAGGGGCAAAAATTTGCATAACCGGAGCGGATAACACAGATGCGGGGAGTACGCAGGGCGGATGCAAAGCGGATGCAGAATGGAAGCCCAGCAGATGGAAGCGGATGGGAGCAGATGGGAGTGGGTGGCACATCCGCAGGGCTTCCGGGGGGCCTCAGCGAAGCGAACGCGAAACGGAAAGAGCGGAAGCAGAGCGGACGCCGAACGGATGAAGCAGATGCAGAGCAGAAGCCTAGCGGATGCACAGCGGAAGCCTAATGGATCCCTGGCGTTAATTGCGCATGTGGGGAGGATGCATTGCATCAGCCCCGCGGATATAACGGAAGCAGCTTGGAAGCAGGACGCCATTCAGAGGAAAGACCTGCTGCCGGACACATCGACTGCCTTGCCTGCCCTGCCTGCATGTCTGCCTGCCAGCCTTGCTGCCAGCCTTGCTACCAGCCTTGCTGCCAGCCTGCCTGCAAGCCTTGCTGCCAGCTGGTCTGCCTGCCAGCCTTGCTGCCTGTCTTCCTGCCAGCCTTGGTTCATGTCTTCCTGCCAGCCTTCCTGCCAGCCTTGGTTCATGTCTGCCTGCCAGCCTTCCTGCCAGCCCTGGTGCCAGCCTCCCTGCCAGCCTTCCTGCCTGCCTTGGTTCATGTCTGCCTGCCAGCCTTGGTGCCTGCCTGCCTGCCAGCCTGCCTGCCAGCCTTGGTGCCAACCTCCCTGCCAGCCTTCCTGCCAGCCTCCCTGCCAGCCTTTCTGCCAGCCTTGGTTCCTGCCAGCCTCCCTGCCAGCCAGCAACCCCACAACGATGCGGAAGCACAGCAAGCCTCAGCCATCTGCTGCCAGCCCTGGCAAGAGGGACAGGGCTACCATCCCGCCCCCTGGCCCTCACTCTGGTTCTCCTGGGGCTTCTGCAGCACGGGCTCGCTCTTCTGGGGCTGGGGCTTCTGCTGCTTCTTCTTCTGGAGGAGCTGATGACAAGCACTCCAGCACCAGCCACCTCCACAGCACCTGGACCCTTCACCCATGAGACTGAGTGACCAGGAGGAGTGCCAGAGACTCATTTTTGTTTTATAGCTTGTTGTTAATAAAGTCTATTTTTGATTTGTACACTTGCTTCATTTTTTTTTTTTAATAAAGTCTTGCTGGAAACTTTTAGAAATGGTTTAAGCCTTTGCATGCTTGTGGGATGGGTAAGGATAGCTTTGGGATGGGTTAGGATACCTGTGGGATGGGTAATAGCTGTGGGATGGGTTAGGATAGCTGTGGGATAGATAAACCTCCAGTGCAAGCATAGTGGAGCTGTATGGTCCACCCTCCTAAGTGCCACACCTACGGCCCTTTATTATCAATAATAATGTAATAATTATCCACACATGTCAACATAAACATGCTTTATTAAACGCTCTGTTCATTGTAGGCCAACCAAACATACATGGCCCAATCTCATCTGTGTGATGAGACAGGCTGAAGGAAGCATCCATTAAGCATCTACCATCCTGTCTTGCCACTCCACTGCTCCAGCTGGGGAGTTGCACCAGCGTCTCAGGAGGTTGCGCTGCTTCTTCACTTCATGTGAGGCTCTGTTGGGGCCTTGCACATCCTCAGTGTCGATAAGGTTTCGCCCTTGCCTCCATTCCCCAGGCTCCATGACCCCATTGGCTTGTTGGAGGTCCACAAGCCTGTTCTGCAAGACTGGGTAGCGGGTGCGCATGAGATTGTGCAGGATGCAGCAAGCTTCCATGATCCTCCTCATGGTCTCTGGGCAATGCTGCATGGTGGTGAGAAGTACCTGGAACCTGTTGGCCAGGATGCCAAAGGCGTTCTCCACCACTCGCCTTGCCCTGGACAGCCTGTAGTTGAAGATCCTCTCTTCACGGGTGAGGAGTCTGGAGGTGTAGGGCTTCATGGGGTAGGTTGTGAGGGACAAGTCGTCATCCCCCACGATGAAGTAGGGCACATCTTGTGTGTCGTTGGGGAGGGGTTCTGGATCTGGGAAGCTCATGATGAGGTTGCGTTTCAGCCCCTCCTTGAGGTGACTGGCATTGTATACCTGGGCATCTGAGATGAGCCGTTGCCTGAAGCATCGATGTACATGAACTTGTAGTCAGCATCGACCATGGCAAAGAGTATGATGCTGAAGAAGCCCTTGGAGTTGAAATAAGTGGACCCCGACTTGGCTGGAGATTTGCAGGCCACGTGCTTGCCATCTATGGCTCCAACGGTGTGTGGTAAGTTCCACTTCTGATACCACTGCTCTGCAACTTTCTTCCATCCTTCTTCAGTGGAGGGGTACTGGAGGAGCTCCTCCTTGTATTCTTTGATGATGGCCTGCACCACTTCTCTGACCACAATGCTGATGGTGTTGGATGGCACCCTCCAGCCATTCTGCATGCTCCTGTAGGAGGTCCCTGGGTTCAGGTGGCGCAGAGTGAATGCCACCTTGAGATCAGGTTCCAGGTTGGGCCAGAAGCTGGTGTTTGCCTTGGTCAACCTGGGTGTCAGGCGCTGCACAACTTCGTCAAAGATGGCTGGAGGCATCCTCATGAAGTTCTGGAACACCCGAGTATCTTCGCTCCTGAGCTCCACCATCAGCTTGTTGTACAGTCCATCCTCCGCTCTACTGGTGAACCATCTTCAGACCCAGACTCTTTTTGGGTGGCTCCTTTTCTTCTCACAGTAGTGTTCACAGAGCCTGCAGATGGCTTCGCACTGTTGCAGAACGATGGTGGCTGCCGAAAGGACTTTGTTACAATCCACGGTGGACATGACTGGATGCTGTGGAAGAGGAAGAGGCAGATGAAGGCTGCAGAGGTCTGCACCGCTGGGCTACTGTTCTGAAAGTGCGATGCAGGCGAGTTGATCCCCCTTTTTATGGGCAGTATAGGTTTTCCGCGAGGCATCCTCTAGGCATCCTCTAGGCATCCTCTAGGCATCCTCTAGGCATCCTCTAGGCATCCTGTAGACATCATTAATATCCGAGATAGGTCCCCTCTGCGAACGTTTTTTCCATTTTAAATGATTTGTTTCCGTGCTGCATCCGCTAGGTATCCGTTCTGCATCCGTTCTGCATCCGTTCCGCTTCCTCCCCGTGTCCGTTTACTGCTGGAGCGGATGCAGTTGTGCGGATGCGTAGCAGACGCCTAGCGGATATAGCGGATGCGTAACAGATACGTAACGGATTCGTAGCGGATGCGTAGCGGATGCAGAACAGACGGACTGGATACATTTTCCGTGCAAAAGTTTTAGGCAGCCCAAAACTTTTGGAGCGGATGAAACATCCATAAACGGATGCTGGACGGATAGAGAGGAAGAAAAATGGAGGCAGTGAGTACAGAACGGATACATCGCGTTAACCAACGGATGGCAAGGTTTTTTGTCCGTTTTACATCCTCTTTGCATCCGTTGGTTCAGTGTGACATGGGCTTTAAAAAGAAAGGAAAAAAAGGAACTCTGGTTATCTGGACTGTTACAAACAAAGGGAGTGTAGAAAGGCTGAAAGTACCTTTCTCTGAGGGTTCAAATTTTCCCGCTGGGAGAGCTCTGGTGCAAGGATACAGACAACTGCTTGAAAGCTGGATCTTTTATTTTCAGGAAGGCTAGAAAAAGCATGACTGCATTCCTGGAGCTAGCTAGCTTTGAATGATAAGTTCCCAATTTTATACCTTTTTCCCTCCCTTTGTGTATAAGGTTTCGACACTAACATCCTGTCAGAGTTTGTTTTTCTTTCTGCCAAAAGGCAACTCAACAACAGTGATTTGTTAACAGATTTATTTAGTGATTTGTGAACAGAGGTGCGAAAACAAACTCTGCGGGGCAGCTTCCTGTTTTACCAGTTTTTTCCTCTGATCTCTTTTAGTTTTTTATGGCTTTTTGTAATCTTCTATTTGTAATTCCTGCCTTTTGGCTGGTTTGGTATGTTGTGGCTTTTGTCTAGGGGCCCCTCTCAATTTCTTTTATTAGATTTCTTTTCCTATGCAAGCCTGTTCCATGGCTGGCCTGATGTTCCCTTTGGGCATTTTCCTTTCTGGGTGACACCACTGTCCTCATGAAGTTCCCTTTCTACAGGAGAATATTTTAATTTCCAGGTACATTTTTAGGTGGAATGTTTTCATCCTCAGAGTAGCAACAAGATAGGCTGTGAAACAGTATCTCTTGATTGGCCTCTTCTGGCCCTGGAATAGTTTCAGGTTACAGCCCTTTAGTACTGTCTCTCATAGTTTAAGGTTGTTTTCCTGCTCTTTGAAAGTATTTGTTATTGCCTTTTATCCCTGGTGTTAATTTATATCATCTTTTAAATCAATGAAGACAAAATTGAATGTTTAGGCTGTTTCCTACTTCATAAGGATGTTTTTCTGTGGAAAAATGAGAGACAGAAGGGAACATGATATCCACTGCCTTGAGCTCCTTAGGAAAAAAAAATCAACAAAGAAAATACTTCAAAATTCTAGGACGGCTGGATATGGTTGGAAAATCATCAGCATAAGTCCATAAATACCTCTTCTGTGGGCTTCAATTGCCAGAAAAAAATGTCAGGAAACCAATGCAAAAACAATGAAGCTGCTTACCATTTCTCTTAGAAGAAAGCTAGGTATGTTGCTTGTCAGAGTAGCTTTAACTTCCATTGAAGTAAAGCCCTCTTCAAAGTTTTGCACCACCACAGAAAATATCTTAACTGGATAATTACATCGAGGATTTGGGTCAGTGGTGGAATTCAAAATTTTTTACTACTGGTTCTGTGGGCATGGCCCAGTGGGTATGGCCTGGTGGATGTGGCCTGGTGGGTGTGGCCTGGTGGCATGGCAGAGGAAGGATACTCTAAAATCTCCATTCACATCCCACTCCTGGGAGAAGGTTACTGCAAAATCCCCATTCCCTCCCCACCCCACTAACCTGTTTTCCAGCTCCATTCTCCTGTGCAGGGCAACAAAAGAAAATCCAGCTGATCAGCTGGGACTTGGGAGACAGAGATTAGATGGGTTGGGGCCTACCAGAGATAGTATTTGCCAGTTCTCCAAACTACTCAAAATTTCCGCTACCAGATCTCCAGGACTGATCAGAACCTGCTGAATTCTGGTTTGGCGACTGTTTACTGAAGTATCTGACACCGAGTTTAATATTTTTATTTCTAGAAACTATGCAAAGGATGTATAGAAACCATGCAGGCTGTTTCATTTCTTACTTAAATGAATGGCTCATTAACTACCAGATTATTGCTCTTGCATATTTTTCCATTAATAACTATATAACAAATGTAACATAAAAACATCCAATGTAATATTCTTTGATGTATCTCTCACTATTATTAGACAAATGTTGTATATTATTCTGAGTTCATAGTCCTCTTTAGACATCTCAAAACAAATTGTGGGGACTAAATTGTTCAGCATTTCAAATCATGTGAAGTGTCATAACCACATTTAGGGAAATGCTCAAATTATGTACATGATTCATGTTTAAAGGTTTATTAAATCAACAATATTCACAAAAACATTTTGATACTTATTTTAAAGGATGGAGAAGTAGTTGATTTCTGAAATATAAAAAGAGTTCTTTTTACAGTCAAAGTCAATTGAGTGACACATTTATCAGACTGTGTAAAGAGGAGTTCACACTGGTTTAGTTTTTCAAAACTTGATAATTAAAATTATATTGTGTTGAAATAATTTCACTGAATGTGCTAAACAAATGAAATGTGTACAGTATGTGTCATTGAGTTAAGTTTCCTGAAAGCCATAAGACCAGCAAGCAGATAAAATTATGAAACCCAGAACCAGAGGCATTGAGGTTCAGTGGTTAAATTCAGTATTGCAGGCAAATTCTGCCAACTGCCAGCAGTTTGATCCTGACTGACTCAACCTTCCAGCCTTCAGGTCAGTAAAATGAGGACCCAAATTGTTGGGGATAATGACACTATAAACTGCTCAGAGAGTGCTGTAAAGCACTATGGAGCAGAATATAAGACTTTTAAAATCACTAAAGCAGAATCATATATATCATAATTACAAGAAATGTAATACTTTGTTTAGTTCATATACAAAAATGAAATGTAGTAACCATCAAGAGAACAAGTGTATGGAAACCTCATTGTTCTCTTACCCCACTGTGAAAGGAAGAGGTTGAGAGATTTTGGACCAGTAAAGATGTGACCAAAGTCACAGACTTTTATCTTCATTGCAGTTCATTAGAGTAAATTGAAACCAACTGTAGTGCACCCATTTAATAAAGAGAGAAAAACAAAGTAGGGGGAATAAATATTTTGTTGCTATTTGGGAGGCTGTCCCATTAGCCCACTGGAGGAACATTGATTGGCCACATGGGAACATGCTGAAAGAGCAGATGGCAACATAGTGACATTGTATAAATGGTTTGTAACCTATTAACTTGATATTTAGTTCATTGAGTCCATCTATGGAAGTCATAATATATTCTTCCAGATTCTACAATGTGGTTTTGATTATTTATCTTTCTTTAATGAATGTGGCACTGGTTTTCATTAACTTAACCAAGTGTTAATCAACGTATCATAATTAAGTAAATCATGGCACAGTATTTTGTTTTTTTGGTAATTTATGAGGCTGTCCAATTGTACAAGCACTCTGGACATCATGAAAAAAAATGGTCATAAAACCCACATTAACGCCAAACTCTGAAACAAAAACAATTAAAAACAAACAAATACATGGGATCTGCTACTCACTCTAACTCAAAGCTTAGGGAAAATCAGTTTTTAAAGCCTCCTTTAAATTTGATCAGGTTAAAATTCAAATATATGGCTTGTTTCATGAACCATGGCTTAAAAATAACAAATTAGCCTAATTCATAAACCAATCTAGAAAATATGGGGTGAGGTGAGATGTATACCTACTTTCTCCTCTCAGACATATTTCACCTGGCTGTAGAATATGTAGAATAAGGTAAGGTTAGTATGTCTGGTGGTGAACCTAACAGTATCATGGCTATATCATGCATTTATTCAATGAGTAAAAGGGCTGAGGAAACTCTATAAGCTGGTAGCTAAAATAGAATTAGAGTTGCTTTCTCAGTGGTCCAATTCCTCTTCCATTTCTCTGTCCAAAATGAAATGCACAGCCAAATTTAGTTCAAAGTGTCAAATTCATCAGACTTAGTTAGGAAGATGCTGCAATATAGCACCATGTTAAGAGTCAATATATCAGTTTCTCAGATCCAGAGAATACAAAGATAAATATGCTTCTAAACAAAAAGGAAGACTGAAGGTTTTAACATTTCTAAATTAAAATTACATTTTAGAGTTCAAATTTATTCCATTGCCAACTTCCACATATGAATATAATCCCTTTACAATGTTTGGTGAAGAAAAATAACTGCTTGCTCTTAAAAATATCTTTAATATCGTACTTTAAGCTTATTTATGAATTATTGCTTATATATGCTGCTGGTCAAAGTGGCAGCAGATAAATTCAGCAATTGATGGTGACAATGAGGAATAAATTTATTTATTTTATTTGGATGACATTTACAACCCCATTGTCAATCTCTAATCTACCTCTAGCAAATGTTGGGTGATCATTGAATTCTTCTGTTCTAAATGCACATGTTCTACAATTTGCAGAATAATTGAGTAAGACTTAGAGTTAGGTAACTACCTATACCTTTTTCAATAAACCATAGCTAAATTCTGCATAGTATTTTTTTCCCTAGACTTAAGTCAAGGTAATCAGAAGTCCTATTTGGGCTTTCAGATGTCAAGTGTTTTCACTATGCCACTTTTCTAACGAAGCCCCACTTATGGTATTCACATTGTGTCAGCTTTTGTTGACTCTTCTTTTTCACATTTACCTGCATGAGTAAAATTTTCATTCATTTCATGTTCCTTGCTCAACACAGGATTATTTCCCCACAGACATTCACACCAAATACATAGTTTGCAGAAACCAACATCATTTGAGTGATGTTGAAAAAAAGGGGCTTATTTGGAGAGATCCCAAGATAAAATGATGATGATAAAGAAGAGGAGGAAGAGACTTGTGGGATTAAATTTCCTTACCTTCTTCCTTCTCCCATACGTTGTGTCCTCATTGCTTAGCCAAATCTTTATTTCATGCATAGGAGAACACGAATGTAGGAAGGGTCACAGCAAAATGTAGGAACCCAATGTTCAGACTTCTAAATAATACCAGGGGTGTTGTGCACAAAATGGGCAGACTCTCCCTCTAATGTAAAAAACAGCAATGGGAATTGTAGTCCCCAAAAAAGGAATTGTAGACTCACTTCATTCATATCACATGGGGAGAATACATAGGATTTAAAAGGAGAATAAAGGAAATAAAATTTCCTATATTCTCCCGATCTAAAATTTCATAGAAATAAAGTGATAGACAATGTTCCTCAACAGGGATAAGTCCCAAAGTAAGTACTTGTCCTTAAGTACTAGTACTTTAAGTACAAAGTAAGTACTAATCTTTAAGTACTAGTCTTTAAGTACAAAGTAAGTACTAGTCTTTAAAAAAAAGAATCAATCATATATTCCTGTCCCCCCATACCTGTTTTAATGGTTTGATAGAGAGATTGATTGGTTAGTCTGAGAAAGCAAATGGGTTTTGTATCATTCTGGTAACACGAATTGGCCTTCAGATTAGATGCTAAAATCTAATTCCAGACAAGAATTAGTCACAAGAGAATTTTGCAAACAACTTGTACAGAAACTGATTTATAATCAGAACTGTTCTAACAAGTCCCCAAAAGCTAGTTGTGTTTCTGTAAGGTGAACTTCCAGCTTAATTTTTTTTCCTTTTCTCCTTTTGCTTGATATATTTGTGATTCCATCAAACCATTACATCTCCCAGTTTATTAACCTCTTGAATTCTTTTTATGCATGGAATTAAAGAACCAACTATATTTCTGTGACAATGCATAAACTCTATAATAAACTGTTTTTGAAGTCAGCTGCTGCTCTAGATCAAATTTTTATCTTCCTTATACTTTGTCATAGTGCTGTACTTCTCATTTCTATGCTATTCAAGTTCTGATGTGAACCAAAGAGTTCCTGAAAACAGATATATTACATAAAGTCTTTGGCTTTTTAACAATAGACTATAGAATTAATCTGACAGTGAAATAGCCTATTACTGTCTCATGTTACTATTAGGCTTTAGCTGGATATGCCTTGATGCATGCTGGAAAACCATCTTAAATTTAAAGGGCCAATGATAGAATAGAACAAAATTGTATGCTCTCAGGAATAACAAAAGGATCCTATATTACCTCCCTCTATTTTTAAAAATATTTTTCCATATAAACTAGTTTTGCAGCATATCACAGTTCTATTCCAATTATAAATAGATTTACAAGCTTTACACTTCTTATTTATTCAGCCTACTCATGAGCAGGGGGCAAAACAAAATGTCAACCAGCACTTCACTGTAGAAAAAAAAATGGATCCAACAAAGCAGCTTTCTATCAGGTGTCTCATAGAGAAAAGGTGACATGTATGCAAATAGAAGGCATCATGTGAGGGGTATCTGGTGCTAATAAAAAACAGTGTTGTATTCTTACAAGATGCAGTATAGGCTTTGCCAGCTATCTAGCAAAGCGAATAGAAATATGCAGTTGTGATGCCTAGCATTGCTATTTGACAAGTATATAAATCTTTCTCTGAATAAGGAACAAGAAGTTAATAAAGGTTGTGCTTTGAAGAGGAAGCTAGGGACATGTGCATAATTCCTTATTTATGGATATGGGCATAAAACTAATTTACAAAATAATCTATTATCTGTGGCCATAAATATAAGCAAGTTTTTGTTCTGGTGCTGGGGCATAGCAAATTTATTGTATTGACAATTGGGAGACTCCCAGAAATTTCATGGAATGCAACTGTAAATCACAGAAATTGTGCAACAAGCCATATTATTTGTTGTATATGTTTGATAAGGGGTTTTATGACTATAGCTATAAATGGGTAACTTCATATAATTTTCACAGGCTTAAAAAGTCTTAAAATGTGTTCAAGAAAGTAATATTGTATTCTACTATATTCCAAGGTGGATCACTGTATATTCCTCTACACTGACTCCCCAAGATTTCACACTGGAGTTTTCTGCAGCCCCACCTGTCAAAGTCAAGGAATAAATCTTGATTTTCCATATAAAACGTAAATCCTTTCCCAAGAGGAATGGGAAGCATTCTGTAATGTCTGGAAAAGACTTTCTGCAGTAAATATAAGGAGATATGAACATACATGAGCAGTTGGAGTTCATATATCTTCACAGTGATCGCTGATTATTTTTAAATTGAATTTACATAATGAGAGTTTTGAATTATAACATAAAAGGCCTTCTGGAAATTTGTTTTGATTCTTGGGAGTATGGTTTTGTGCCTAGTTGGACATAAAAAGAAAATATTGCAGAATAGGCCTACTCAGGGGTGGGATTCAAATTTTTTAACAACCAGTTCTGTGGGTGTGGCTTAGTTGGTGGGCACGGCCTGGTGGTTATGTTACTGGCTGGGTGTGGCCAACTCAACATCACTCACATCGAGGCATGCATCTCCTCGCCTGGCCTCTCATGATTGTGGGGATCCTGCAACAATCGTAAGTGTGAAAAATGGTCATAAGTCATTGTAACTTTGAATGGTCACTCCAGACAAGCAAAGTACCAGCAAAGGAGGGGAAAAAAATTCCAGAGACGTTCCTGAGACAGGAAGTCTAGTCCTGCCAAGAATGTAATAAGGGTTAATGGAGAGGCAGTTTCTGTAAGCAACACCAGAATGTTTCCTTCCTGCCTTCCTTACAGGATTAGGCCAGTAATTTCTTTTAACAACAGATTCTCTGAACTGCTTAGAATGTTAACAACCAGTTCTAGCAAATAGGTGCAAACTGGTAGAATCCCCCTCCTGGGCCTACTATTTCTAGTAGTTTGGGTTATTATTATTATTTTTTTTTAATTGAATGGTTTCTCTCTACTCTTCCCTGTTCACATTCTCCTTCTCAAGTGCTTAGTGAAGAGATCCAAACAAGACATTAGCAAGTGAGGCTAAAATTGTTTGTTACTGAGGGAGAATTTTTTTCCAAAGTTCAGTGCAAAAAATATATTCAGATAATGAGATCTAACTGCCTACAAGTTTACTGAAACTGCCATTCACTGCAAATGGCAAATTACATTAAGGTATTTTTCCCTTAAACTGTAATTCTACACTTTATAGTGGTGTGTTATTTGGTTGTGTGAATCAGCCCAAACATTTATCAGCATTGTGAAGGTTTTGAAAGTTTTGATTTATCAAAAGCTTTATAATTTGCTTGATAATTCTTACATTCTAGAGTGCACATTCTAAGTAAGTAATAGTTTATTTATTGATTAATCATACAACCATAACAATAAAATAAAAATAAAATACCCAATCTGATTCCAGGGTAAAATTGATAAAATACAGTGATAAAAAACATGTGTGGTAATACAAAGAGTGAGCAATCAGATAAATGCATCAAATTACTGGGTACTCCCATTAGTTCAACGTATTGGGTTTTTAGCTCAACTGCCTTAATTATAAACTTAGTAGTTCTGCTTACAATATACACATTAGAGCCCAGGAGGAAATAAGATAATCTGTGATTCTAATTGCAGTGGGCTGTTTTTTTCCAATGGGGTGATAAGTGTCTAAGCTGAGAGGAAGAGGGGCAGAGTGCACATTTAGAGCATGCACATTGAAAGCATGATTTGAAAAAAGCATGTTTGCACTGCATAGATCAAACATCTATCTCCTGTTAGTTGAGGGGGGGAGAGTTCCCATACAGAGGTGGTATTCAGCAGGTTCTGACCAGTTCTGGAGAACTGTTTGGAGAACCGGCAAATACCACCTCTGACTGGAGATTTTACAGTATGCTTCTCCTGCCATGCCCACCAAGCCATACCCACAGAACCAGTAGGAAAAAAAATTGACTCCCACCACTGCTTTAGGAGCCCATTATCGGGGCAACAATCAGGGGCATCCTTGTCCAAGCTCCTGGGAGAAAAATCAGAAATCTTTAATGTAGAGTAGGAAAGTGCTCTGTTTGTGTGAGTGTTTTTCAACCATTTTGAAAATCTCAACAGTCCCATTAAACTCACCTTTATACATGAATCCCATCATGAGATACTCAGAACTCATACACGTATGTTTATAGTAGACCCACTGGATGCTTTTTCTAGATGCTTTTACAAACCCTTATCTTTACTGCAGAATTAAGAAGCTGGATAGTGATTATGATTTCTTTGTATTTCTATTATGGGATAATGCAACTCTCAAAATCCATAGGGGTGTGTATGAGGAGGGAAGAATCAGACTGATGATGTCAGCATTGCTGTGCCATGATACAATGTCCTTCTGTACAATAATTGTTTTTGGTCACAATTTGTCCTTCTTTCCCCCATCAAATGCTACACAAATATACAAAAGAATACAGGTATTCCTCAGTTTACAGTGGCAGTTGGGACCAGAATTTCTGTTGCTCAGTAATATGGTTACAAATGTCATATAATAGTAGCAACCCTTAATAGTAGCAATCCTGGAAGTCCTGATAGCTGATATAATATTTGTAACTCAGAGGTGAACTGTGAGTCTTTGGTGCTCTCTGGGCTTTATTGTTTTGCTGCAGGTATTTCATAACCAAACCAGCTAATATCATCAGTGCTTGAAGGAAGTGGGACTTGCTTACATTTTATATATTATTGGCTGCTAATGTATTCTGATTGCCATTATAACTCCAGGAGTGCACAGTTCAATAAGCAAGAAACAGGTGTCCTAGGAAAGGTACATGGGGACACACAAAGACTATGGGCAAGTGGAGTGGTTGCTGCAGATAGGCACATACTCTGGAGTATGGGGGAGTGCTATAGACTACGGGCTGGAAAGGTGCTTCAGGTGGATACATGCTACAGTTTCTCCTTAGAAAGTTCCTCAGGAGAGAAAAAATGGTGGAAGTGATTTATGAACTTCCCTCCTCATTTCACCATAGACTTTCCTTGTGGAAGCCAATAGGGAATGTTGCAAATGGCAATCACATGACTGCAGGAGAATGCAATCACTGTAACTGCAAGTCAACTGACAAGTTCCCAAGTCACAATCATGTCACCATGGGGGGAGGTGTTTTGGATGGAAGTTTGAGGACTGGGCATACTGTAAGTATCACTCATTCAACACTGTCATAACTGAATCATTTCTGAATAAGTGGTCATAATCCAAGGATTTCTCTCAACGGCTTGTAGTATAATTTTAAGAATTGGATAACATTCATCATCATCATCATCATCATCATCATCATCATCATCATCATCATC
>BLBF01000031.1:19620622-19634694 GCA_015471245.1 Laticauda colubrina | reverse complement strand
TCATCATCATCATCATCATCATCATCATCATCATCATCATCATCATCATAATACAACCGTTCTACATCAGAAAAACCTTAGCCTGGAATAATAAATATGCTTGCAGATAAAAATTCTGATCTGTATTAGTATGTATATAGTTGCAAAAGTCCTTTTAAGAATACAAAATAAAGACAGATGGTGTTAGCATACTATCCTCCAGTCCTTAAATGAAGAAAAAGGTATGCTAGTGTTATGTTCCCTGGACTGCTGGAATCTATTTTGCCACCATAATGAGGCTGATGACTGGTGCTATCTTTATTGTTTTAATGCAGGAAAATTTAAGGAAAGCAATTAATAGAGTCCTCTTGCTTCATTTCCTCTCCCACCAAGTACTATCTGCCAGAAGAGGAAAAACCCTAGTGATTTCTTTCCTTAATATGTAATGAGTGAAGATGGATTGAAGTTTTATCTAATTTTTAAACTGCCTGAATAACAGGTAGCAGGTATAGAGATGCTCCCCCAGCACTTGTTAGCCCACCTTTAAAATGCCCTGGTTGACAGGCTGTAGCTATAATGGGTAACAGGATGAAGTGGGAGGGAGCATTCCGAATACATTGTTGTTCCCCTTCATTCCATGCCTGTGATTTGGGCTAAACTAATTTTAGACAAAGATTGAGAATTCAAAATATTGCTAGATCTCTGATGAGCAATAGCTCATCTAAGAGGTCACAGAAGGGATGGAGAAGGGATTGCAAGTAGTATTGTGACTGTTCCCTTTCTTTTTCTTGTACATCTCTGTCCTGATCCTGTAATCTTCTAGTCCAGGGGTAGGGAAACTTGGCTCTTTTATCACTTTGGACTTCAACTCCCAAAATTCCTGAGTGAGCCATACAAATTTTTGACTTAAATGGAACTGTTTAATATATAAATGTAGGACATATTCTTTACATTCTTTATATTTTTTATATGTCCTACATTTGTATATTAAACAATCCCATTCAAGTCAAAAATTGATTTCTCCCACAACTGAAAAACCAGTAGGCCAGTGATGGGGTACCTTTTATGGCTCACTCAGGAATTCTGGGAGTTGAAGTCCATAAGTGATAAAAAAAAAAGCCAAGGTCAAGGGACACTTACATAGAAACATAAGAGACTGGGTAGACTTGCACCCTAGCTGCCTCATGTTGTCCATGGATTGTGTTCATGACAAAAAATGTGTTGGGAAAGAACGGACTGTAGCAGGATACTTTAAAATTGGAAGAACTAAAGATAACTTTAAATTGACTGGGGGTTAGACAAAAGCAATATCAACAACATGGGGCTATGAAACATAATAATAGTTACTGAGGGAATGTTCATGCCATAATTAGACAAATAAGAGGATACTTTATTAAAGGAAGACGTTATTGCCACTGCTTTATTACAGATATGGGGCTGAGCCTCAATGAAGGTGAATTGCCCAGTTTCAGAGTCACTCACAATTGATACAAGATTGCTATAACTATTTCCTGACTCGCAATTAAACTTTGAAGCATCATGCTATCATAACTTTCCATTGGCACATTGTCTTCAGTCTTTTCATACAGAGAGATGATTTATTAGTTCAGAAAATAAATGAAGGACATATGTCAAAAGTGAAGATTTTATCATTGTACAGATTTCAGAGGAAGGAATCTTAACTATGTATTCAGTGTTGAAATTTTAAAAGAACAACAGTTTTCCTGGATTGTGCCTAAACAAGTAATAATTGTTGTAAACATGACTGCTAATTATTATGCCATTCAGATTTAGGAAGATATGTGCATTTTCTAAAATATACAAAACAAAATCAGAACAAAATAATGGTGACAATTTTTGTTGGAAATGTTGCATTCTTTAATTCAGAAGAAAATATGTGAGAAATTGCTACCATGGATATAGTCCCCTATTGATATATTGCCATGCTGAAAACTTCTGAAAAGAAATGACATTTTTTGAAATTTATCTTGAATGAGACAATTCTTTTTAGAAATATATTTACTTAAGAATTCTGGAACAATTAACATCAATGTTATTAGCATTTTCCCATTGGATATTGATTTATGGATTCTGCTAAAAAGTTAGTCAGAATCTAACTTGGTTTTGAATGATAAACATCAGAACAGATATAAAAAGGCCATGCAGGTAACAATTCTTTGGAGAAATTAAGATACCTGCATGTTTGAGGTGGATTTGATTTATAGGTTATGGTTAAATAATTTTGCAATTTAGAAGAGGAAGTCAAGCTATTCTCCAAAGCACCTGAGGGCAGAACAAGAAGCAATGGGTGGAAACTAATCAAGGAGAGAAGCAACCAAGAAATAAGGAGAAATTTCCTGATAGAGCAATTAATAAGTGGAATAACTTGCCTCCAGAAGTTGTAAATGCTCCAACACTGGAAGTTAGTAAGAAGTGATTGGATAACAATTTGTCTGAAATGCTATAGGGTCTCCTACCTAAGCAGGGGGCTTGGACTGGAAGACTTTCAAGGTCCCTTCCAACTCTGTTATTCTATATTCTAATATATAATAATTCCTGCACAAACAGAAAGCTAAAATAGGCACAAGACCTTTGCCTGTCCATTAGGAATACACCATTGGGAGACTTGAAATTCCAGGTTAAGGAGAAATCATCATGGAGAAAATTTGTTTGGTCACTAGGGTTAGGAATGACTTGATGGAACATAACCTATCAATACATTTCTATGGCAATATTGTTATCCAAGTCCACAATGGACAGCACATTAATCTAAAAGCATTGTTGCAACCTTTTGTGTCTTCCAAATTCATGCTGCTAAAATTGGATCACTAACCAAATGAAAAAGAAAGACATTACATAATAAAAATGAAGAAAAAAAGACATTGTTAGACATTTGGATTTGCTATGGGATCTTCAGAAGATTTTGTTTATGCAGATTAAATGGGATGGATTCAGTGATGGGATTCAAAAAAATGTACTACCTGTTCTGTGGGCATGGCTTGGCTTGGTGGGCTTGGCTTGGTAGGCATGGCAGGGGAAGGATACTGTAAAATCTCCATTCCCTCCCCACTCCTGGGGGAAAGTTACTGCAAAATACCATTCCCTTCCCACTCCACTTTCCTGCTTTCCAGTTCAATTCTCCTGTGCAGGGCAAGAAAAAAAGACCCAGCCAATCAGCTGGGACTCAGGAGGCAGAGAATAGATGAGGGTGGGGCCGGTCAGAGGTGGTATTTGCTGTTCTTTGAACTACTCAAAATTTCTGCTACTGGTTCTCCAGAACTGGTCAGAACCTACAGAATACTATTTCTGATGGATTCTGTAACTCAACAGTGGAAAATATTAAGTATTAAGATCTAAATGAATCATATGCATTTTCCTGGATATTTTTTCCTGAAGGGGAGTGACACAAAACAGGGTCCAAATGTCTAAAAGCAAACTAGCTTTTGTCACAAGAAATAAATTATCTACTAATACACTAATTATAGCATTCAACTAAATATGCATTTTACTGTATTGTTGCTGCATTCTGTCATTTAATTGTATTATTGCTATGTTTTATCCTTTTATACCAACACTAAAACACAATCCATTGACTCCAAAAGATATTAATTGTTTGCCTTCCATCCTTTACAAATATATAATTTGTTGCTTGTGTAATCAAACTGGTATCCCATTCTCAAAGTCTAATTGTGTAAATATTGACTCAATAATAACTTCTAGTGAATGAAAGCAGGAGAGAGAGACAATGCAAAGGAGAGAGCTGTTTATAGATAGCCTATTTAAGACAGTAGCTTTGTTTGTTTTACCAAGATTAGACAATTATCCTACTGTTATTACAAAACAATTCATGTAATTTTCTTGAGATTGAAAATGTGTAACAAATGGAATAATTTTACAATACATGCATCAATCAGAGGTGATATTCAGCAGGTTCTGACTAGTTCTGGAGAACCAGTAGCAGAAATTTTGAGTAGTTTGGAGAACAGGCAAATATCACCCCTGACTGGAGATTTTACAGTATCCTTCCCCTGCCATACCCACCAAGCCACGCCCACAAAACTGGTAGTAAAAAAAATTGAATCCCACCACTGAAGATGCTCCGTTGTCACTTATTTGCCCCAATTTTTATATAGTGTGGATAGTTATATGAGAAAGAATGTGAGGCTGTTAAGAGTTCTCCTTTTCTCCCGTTCTATTTTCCTTCTTTGCTATGGTAATTTTGGTGTATTGCTGATAGAGGCAACCTCAAATTTCAAATTCCTATCTTTATACCCTCACAAATTACTACTTCCACCCCCACACTTGCATATACTCCAAAAGATAATGCTGCTTCATTTGTCAATATTAAAAAGCCTTTGGCAAGTGGTGATTTTTTTTTCCTCCACACTTTACTATTGAAAAAGCAGCTGTTTTTTGTTATCTTAATACAAACTTGAACATATAACATACAATTTGGCAAGTCAAGTGATGCATGGTCAACCACTCAATTGCTTTTCCTCTTACATAGTTCAACTTAAGTAATTTGGGCCATTTGTGGGAGACTGCAAGTATCCACTTTGCTACATCACCATCATTTAAATCCAGTGCTTCATTCAGAAAGATCTTAGTGTTCTATTTGTCTATTGGTATGATAGAATATACCAGTATTGTGAATCTCCATCACAATGATGCATTTAGCAGCCACATCCAAAGCTATACATCTAAATATGCATTTAAAGGATTATGTACAATATTAACTTTATTACAAAGGTGATGTAAAGACTCAATTGAACCCGCTATTTGAATGCACTCATAGTTAAAATGATTAGTTAAATTTTATTTATATGTTTGGTTCATAGTTATTCATTCTGCATTTGCTGCAACAATTATATCCAGCTATAGGTATATGCAGACCAATAAAAATTTAGTATTGACATTGCCTGTGTAGTAGGTTAGCATACTGGTTCAAAGGAGCATGTATGTATGAGTGCAATATCTACTAAATTATGGACTTGTTATAAATATTTTTCTACTTATGTAATTGTAATACAATTTCCAATAGGTAGGTAGAATGATGACAGACAGACAGAGAGACAGATATGACCACCCTGTGGTTATACTTGAGCATGTACACATATTAATCTTTCTCTTTTGTAGCTGTCATTATTTACATTTTTTTAAAAAAGTAACATGATTTTAGTTATTTTCAATTTTCAGTTAGGGAAAGATTCTGAAGCCACATGCACAGGTGTCCACTATCTCAATGAAACAACAAGATGCATGCCATAGCATCCAAGTTTATGCCTTTTTATACTTTGCAATAAATGAAAGATATATAAAGGCCCTGTCATACTGCCCAACGGATGCAAAACGTTTTTAAAAAGGACACAATGGATGAGAAAAATGTTCCATCTGTTGTTATCCGCTCTCAAAAGGGGCAAAAATTTTCATAACCGGAGCGGACAACACAGAAAGGAATGGACGTGGGGAGGATGCAGAGCGGATGGAAAGCAGATGTGGAACGGAAGCCCAGCGGATGGAAGCGAATGAGAGCGGATGCCACATCCGCTAGGCTTCCGGGGGGCCTCAGCAAAGCGGATGCGGAACGGAAAGAGCAGATGCAGAGCGGACGTGGAATGGATGAAGCGGATGCACAGTGGATGCACAGCGGATGCACAGCGGATGCACAGCAGAAGCCTAGCAGATGCACAGCGGAAGCAGAATGGATGCCGAGCATTAATTGCGAATGCAGGGGGGATACATTGCGTAAGCCCCGCGGAAATAAAGGGAAGCAGCTACCAAGCAGGTCACCATTCGAAGGAAAGACCTGCTGCCAGATACATCGAGTTCTTGCCTGCCCTGCCTGCATGCCTGCCTGCAAGCCTTGCTGCCAGCCTTACTGCCAGCCTTCTTGTCAGCCTGCCTCCAAGCCTGCCTCCCAGCCTGCCTCCAAGCCTCCTGGCCAGCCTCCCTGCCAGCCTTCCTGCCAGCCAGTCTGCCTGCCAGCCTTGGTGCCTGCTTGCCTGCCTGCCTTCCTGCCAGGCTTCCTGGCAGGCTTCCTGCCAGCCTTCCTGCCACCCTTCCTGCCACCCATTGTGCCTGCCTGCCTGCCAGGCTTCCAGTCAGCCTTGGTGCCAGCCTTCCTGCCAGCCTTGGTGCCTGCCAGCCTCCCTGCCAACCTCCCTGCCAGCCAGCAACCCCACAACCATGGGGAAGAAGTGAAAGCCTCAGCAACCTTGTCCCTGGCAAGAGGGACAGGGCCACCCTCCCGCCCCCTGTCCCTGACTCTGCTTCTGCTGGGGCTTCTGCTGCTCGGGCTCGCTCTTCTGGTGCTGGAGCTTCTGCTGGTGCTGCTCCTGGTGCTGGTACTTCTGCTGGTGCTTACTCTGCTGGTACTGCTCCTGGCAGTGGTGCTTCTGCTCGTGCTTACTCTGCTGAAGCTGCTCCTGGCGGTGGTGCTTCTGCTGGTGCTTACTCTGCTGAAGCTGCTCCTGGCGGTGGTGCTTCTGCTGCTGTGTACTCTGCTGAAGGTGCTCCTTGTCCTGCTCGTCCTGCTCATGCTCCTGGACTTGCTCATCCTGCTCGTGCTCCTGGTCTTGCTCATCCTGCTCGTCCTGCTCGTGGTCCTGGTCATGCTCGTGCTCCTGGTCTTGCTGATGCTGCTGGTGCTTACTCTGCTGTTGCTGATCCTGGTGCTGCTGGTGCTGCTGGTGCTGCTGCTGCTGCTGCTGCTGATGATGATGATGATGATGATCCTGCTGGTGCTGCTCGTGCTGGTGCTGCTGCTGCTGATGAAGATGCTGCTGCTACTGCTGCTGCTGATGATGATTATGATCCTACTGGTGATGATGATGATGATGATGATGATGATGATGATGATGATGATCCTGCTGGTGCTGCTGCTGCTGGTGGTGTGGAGGAGCATCCCCTACCACCTGGGAGCCCCTCTGATGAGGGCCCATCTGGTCCTGCCAAAGGGAGGAAGAGGCGTATGCGGGGACGGGAGAGGAGGCAATACTCCATTGAGGAGGAACACGAGGATGAGGTGCTGGAGTGGCTGAGAGAGAATGACTATCTGTGGCGGAAGGGACACCGGCTGTACAGGGACACCAAAAGGAAGCAGGCTGCTAGGAGAGAGAAGGCGGAGAGTATGGGCTACACTTCGGAGATGCTCCTCGGCCGGTGGAAGCACATGCACACCTGGTACGGGAAGCTGCACCTGAAGAAATCTGGCCAGGCCACGGTTAAGCTGACGAACAGAGAGACCTACGTCATGGCCAGGTGCAGCTTCCTGGAGTGTGAGATCCGCCACCGAGGAGCACCAGCAGCCCCTCTCATTATCCTCTCTCTCCGGCAGCCTGCTGAGAACCAGTCCTCTTCCGGCCGAGAGTGAGCTCCTGTCTCCAGGCAGGTTTCTGTGGAGCATGCCACGGCGGAGAACCTGCGGACAGCTGTTGTAACCATGGTGGAGCACGTGGAGGACTTCCTGGTGCGGTGGGAGAAAGGAGACGGCGCCTCCACCACAGCCCTACCCGCATCCACCCCCAGCTCCACCTCCACAGAAAAGCAGAGAGCCAGACACCAGGAGGAGCAGAGCCACACTGTCCTGCTGGAGATCAGGGACACCATCCGGACCAGCATAGATCTCCTCTCTCTGCTAGTCCACACCGACTCCTCATCCTCCAACCACAAGCCCTTCCTCACCTATGTCAACCAGACCCTCACGGACATGGCGGAACCCCAGTACCAGGTGGTGAAGGACTGGATTACTGAGCTGCTTCACAACCCTCCAGATCCAGAGGAACCTGCTCCCACCCAGTCCAGGTCTGCTCCTCCACCCCAGGTGATGTCCCTCCCATTCCAAGGCTTTCCCTCACCTACCAGGGCTACAGTTACCAGGAGGTCCAGCAGCACAGGCAGCAGCCCTTCCCAGTCCAGGCACAGAGTCATCGGACGACACCGTTGCCACCAGTTCCACTGATGCCACTGATGCCACCCACGACACTGATGCCACCCACCACACTGATGCCACCCACGCCAGTCCTCACCCAGCTGCAGACCAGAAAGCCCCACTACACTGCTCCTTCCTCCACCGCACAGCCAAGCCCGGCCTCAGTACATCTGTCCTTGGGACTGGGGCTGACACCCCATGGCATGGAGGAAGGAGCTCTCAACATCACGGGTCTGAGCCAGCTGTCCGAGAGCTTTCTCAACACACCGTCACCTGTTGTCCTCTCGGGGCCAGGCACCCCAGTGGTGCTTCAGACCAGCACTCCAGCAGCACCCACCTCCACAGCACCTGGACCCTTCACCCCTGAGACTGGGCACACCTCCGAGTGACCAAGATGAGTGCCAGAGACCGGCTGGCTGGCTACCTGTGGATTTTATTTGGACACTTGACTTGGGTCATTTTTCTTTTACAGCTTGTTGTTTAATAAAGTTTATCTTTGATTCACACACTTGCTTCATTTATTTTTTTAATAAAGTTTTGGTGGAAACTTTTAGAAATGGTTTTAGCCTTTGCATGCTTGTGGGATGGGTTAAGAAAGCAGTGGGGTGGGAAGGGATACGTATGGGATGGGTAATAGCTGTGGTATAGATAAACCTCCAGTGCAAGCATAGTGGGACTGTATGGTCCACCCTCCCAGGTGACACACCTTTGGCCCTTTATTATCAATAACAATGGAAGCATTGATCCACACATGTCAACACAAACACAACTCTTTATTAAATGCCCTGTTCATTGTAGGCCCACCCAACATACATGGCCCAATCTCATCAGTGTGATGAGACAGGCTGAAGGAAGCATCCATTAAGCATCTACCATCCTGTCTTACCACTCCACCGCTCCAGCTGGGGAGTTGCACCAGTGTTTCAGGAGGTTGCGCTGCTTCTTCCCTTCACGTGAGGCTCTGTTGGGCCCTTGCACATCCTCAGTGTCGATCAGGTTTTGCCCTTGCCTCCATTCCCCAGGCTCCATGTCCCCATTGCCTTGTTGGAGGTCCACGAACCTGTTCTGCAAGACTGGGTAGCGGGTGCACATGAGATTGTGCAGGATGCAGCAAGCTTCCACGATCCTCCTTATGGTCTCTGGGCGATGCTGCATGGTGGTGAGAGGTACCTTGAACCTATTGGCCAGGATGCCAAAGGCATTCTCCACCACCCGCCTTGCCCTGGACAGCCTGTAGTTGAAGATCCTCTCTTCACGGGTGAGGAGTCTGGAGGTGTAGGGCTTCATGAGGTAGGATCTGAGGGAGAAGACATCATCCCCCACGATGAAGTAGGGCACATCTTGCGTGTCGCTGGGCAGTGGGTCTGGATCTCGGAAGCCCACAATGAGGTTGCGTTCCAGCCCCTCCTTGAGGTCATTGGCATTGTATACCTGGGCATCTGAAGCTGAGCCGTTGCCTGAAGCATCGATGTACATGAACTTGTAGTCAGCATCGACCATGGCGAAGAGGATGATGCTGAAGAAGCCCTTGTAGTTGAAATAAGTGGACCCTAACTTGGCTGGAGCTTTGTGGCCACGTGCTTCCCATCTATGGCTCCAAAGGTGTGAGGCAAGTTCCACTTCCGATACCACTGCTCTGCAACTTTCTTCCATCCTTCTTCAGTGGAGGGGCACTGGAGGAGCTCCTCCTTGTATTGTTCGATGATGGCCTGCACCACTTCTCTGACCACAATGCTGATGGTGTTGTGTGGCACCCTCCAGCCGTACTGCATGCTCCTGTAGGTGGTCCCTGAGGCCAGGTGGCGCAGAATGAGTGCCACCTTGAGCCCAGGTTCCAGGCTGGGCCGGAAGTTGGTGTTTGCCTTGGTCAACCTGGGTGTCAGCCACTGCACAACTTTGTCAAACATGGCTGGAGGCATCTTCATGAAGTTCTGGAATGCCCAAGTGTCTTCGCTCCTGAGCTCCACCATCAGCTTGTCGTAAAGTACGTACTGTGCTCTTCTGGCAATCCATCTTCGAAGCCAGACTTTTTTTGGGTGCCTCCTTTTCTTCCCGTAGTAGTGTTCACAGAGACTGTAGATGGTTTTGCAGTGTTGCAGAAGGATGTTGGCTGCCGAAAGGATTTTGTCGCAATCCACGGTGGACATGACTGGATGCTGTGGAAGAGCAAGAGTCAGATGAAGGCTGCAGAGGTCTGCACAGCTGGGCTGCTGGTCTGAAAGTGAGATCCAGATGAGTTGCTCCCTTTTTTTATAGGCAGTGTAGGTTTTCCCCTTGGTGTCCCTTTGCATCCTCTAGGCATCCTCTAGACATCCTTAATATCCGAGATAGGTCCCCTCTGTGAATATTTTTTCCATTTTAAATGCTTTGTTTCCATGCTGCATCCACTAGGCATCCGTTCTGCATCCATTCTGCGTCCATTCCGCTTCCTCCCTGCGTCCGTTTACCACTGGAGCGGATGGAGTTGCGCGGATGCGAAGCAGGTGCCTAGCAGATATAGCGGATGTGTAATGGATGCAGAACGGATGTCCCCCGTATGCCTAGCAAACGCATTGGATACATTTTCTGCTCAAAAGTTTTGAGCAGTTCAAAACTTTCTGAGTGGATGAAATGTCAATAAACGGATGCTGGACGGATAGAGAGGAAGCAAAACGGAGGCAGTGAGTACAGAACAGATACATCACGTTAACCAACGGATGACAAGTGTTTTCCTCCGTTTTACATCCTCTTTCCATCCGTTGGTGCAGTGTGACAGGGGTTTAAGGGGAGAATTTTAAATCACAGTGGTAAAATAGCAATTTCATTACTGCCCCATCCAATTCAAGCCCCCCCCCCCCCCCATGTTTCAACTGATAAACTGCATCATAACACTGAGACTTAATTTTCTTCTTTATGACGACAGAACTGCAAAGTCTGGATGAGAGAAATGTGCAAATTACCTCGCAGAAGTATTTAATATACTGTTTTAAGTTTTTGTTCATTTTAATAATATCATGTTGGTCTTTTACAGATTGAAATATCACTGAACAGGATAACTTCTTGATGAAAATCTGAGTAAAGTGTAAGTAAGCTTTTTCTACTTTGTGCAGGATTCCCCTTTAATTGTTTACTACATTAAAGATTTGTATTTAAACACAAAAATAGCTTACAAATGTGGGTGTAATAGACACTTTTTACATCCACTACAAGTGTCACTATAGTTTGTTAGATTGTTTAATAACTGCATTTACCACCACTATCCCCGTGTTGTCTATCCCCTTATCCAGTGGTTGGTTCAAGGTGAGGCATTAGTCTGTTATAATATAAACCCAACCAGTATTATGAATTGGAAAAATGACAACCCACTGTTAATTGAAATACACAGTTAAGATGAAAAGCATATATTTTTTTATTCTCTCAATAGCATTTACTGAACCATCCAAAAAGTTTTTTTCAAAAAACTCAGATCAAAATGTTTTTTTACAAACCATCTCCACTATATATCTATTATTCTGAGATCTAGTCTATGATCTGGAAAAGTTGGAAATGAAATGAAATCATTTGCATAAGGAAAGAAGGAGATACAAAGTCCCATCTCTAGGCTACTAGTTTTATTCTATTAGTGATATGTTCTTTAATAGTTATCTCATCCTGATTGTTTTCATTTTGAAATTTGTATTTTCTTTGTTGGCAGTGGTTGCTTTTTTACTATAATGATAGCTACCAAGCTACCATTAATCCTTAGGGCCCTCAGAAAGAATTTTGATATATTGTACACCATCCAGAACCTTTCTCTGAGGGAAATAGACATTAAGAAATACAAATAAAATGAATCAACAAATAAACAAGCATGCCTCCTATCTACAGTATATTTGGTTTCCTTGGAAAAAGAGAATATCTCATATCAGGACAGTGATCTGAATAGCATCAGACCACAAAAATTTCTTGTTTGAAGACAGACATATCAATTACTGAATCAAATGTTCCCCCTTTCTCTTTCCCCACTTGGATTCATATGCAAGTTGTCTCTATCTTTGAAATATCTGTTAAAACTTCTAAACTGGACATTACCATCCTCTGCAGACTTGTTTGTTTGTTTACATTATTTTATTCACTATGGTGGTCTTAGGCAGCTTAAAGCAGTTTAAAAATGCAAAGAACAGCATAGAAAATGTATAACCAGCAGCCAAGATAAAAATAGTGAAAAAGAATGAAACAACAATTAAAATAATCATCTCACAGGCTACAACTGATAATTCATCCTATGCATGAGATCACAATCTATCCAAGGCCTTGCAAAAAGCCAGTGGAGTCAGGGTTAAATCAAATCCCTGGGAGAAAAGGGCTTCTTTTTTTTGCTACAAAAAAAAAAAAAGGATTGCTTCCTGGCTTCTGCCAGATGATAAACTAATCAACAGGACATATAATATGCCTCTTCAGCCAAATCTGGTAGGATGGATAGAAACAATTGGGGAGATGTACAGAGGAGGAGGAGAACCAAGAGATGATCCTCAAGAAAATATGCAGAGAAGGTTTCAACAACACATAGACAAAAATACTTTGAAAGAAGAAAAGAAAACATCCTGAAGAAATTCATTCAGGATCTGTCCTAACTTCCTTGGATATAAAAGAGAAAGAAGGGAAAATGCAGCAAAGCTTTTCAAGATTTTGCAACTAGAGGCTATATTCTAATCAAACCCGATGAGTTGCTTTCTAGATCTGGCATCTCTTGAAGGGCTGACATCTATTGGAATAGTTTCTAAAACACATTAGGATTTGAAGCAGAATAGTAAGAATTTAAAATGCTTCTTCCACTCTAGAGTAAAGCCAGAGTACTTCCCTAATAACTAGAAATATGTACACTCCTTCTGCCTTCTTGAAATTTATTTTAGTTGTCTGGAATGCCATTCTTTGTTTCTCCTAAACAGGATTACTTCACAGTTTATGAAATGAAATGAAGCCTGCACATCAACCTGTTTATTCAGCCTTCATTTCTATCATAATTTAATTAAGTGCCTCATAAGTGATATAAAAGATCAAGTTATCTGTGGAAAAATAAACTTCACAAATAAATTGAGCTTTATCTGGGAATAACCAATAGAAATTAACTGTTTGTTGTGAGTTACAGTTTGGGCTTCTTTGGCGATGAACTGAAATTGCGATTGTCCACGGTTTTGATCCGTGCTTGCCACTGGAGCGCCCCAAGCCACCCGGATTTGGGGCTGAAGCCACCTCATAGAGGTGGTGAAGAAGGGGAGCTGTCAGAGGGGTTGAGGAGAGCTGCGTCTCTCCTCCTCAGCTGTCCATTACTCCCTTTCTCAAAGGTGGTTGGAGCGGTGGTCAGAAATGGCCACCTCAAAGAAGAACCCAACCAGACAAGATTGTGCAAGAGGAAGTTTGAAGGAGAAAGTTTGACTGACTGGGTTGAATGGAGAACATCTATTTAAGGTACCTGGAACCTGAATTTTAAAGACTAATACTATTCCTAAAAAAAATTTTAAGCTGCGAAAGAGAAAGGGAAAGGAAACGGAATTGACTTTTTTTCCTCTAACATCAACAGTTTTAACTGACTTGGAACATTAAGAAGAGATTCAAATGAGAAATTGACACTAATCCACTTTGAAATTAATAGCCTATTTCTAACTGAAAAATAAAGTGTTAAAGGGAGAAAGATTCTTGGATAATTTAAAAACTTTTTTTTAAAAAAGAAAGAAAGCAGCGGAGGGAAAAAGGAAAAAAGAGGATGGAATCTGGAAAATGGAGACCACCTGGAACTTAAAAAAAAAATTATAGTGGAATTTTAACAAGGCTGGCAACACTCTGTTCTTGTGTTGGAGGCCAATCAAAGCCACAAAACAGACAGAAGAAACCAGAAACACCAATCAATCAAACTCCAAGTCCAATGAACACAGACCCAGGCTCCTCGCCAATCAGAATGGACCAGGCTCAAATTTGAAACCAGGAACTAACTCTATACAGAAGCCTGAAGATGGCAGATGAGATTCTGCTGAAACGTTGCTACAACTTTAACAGAACTACAATGACGTGGGATAATACCCGAAGGAAGCTAAACAGCACACATGTAAGTACCCGAAAGCTTAAACACACACACACACACACACACACACACACACACACACACACACACACATATATATATATATATATATATATATATATATAT
>BLBF01000031.1:19592357-19610622 GCA_015471245.1 Laticauda colubrina | reverse complement strand
TGCTACAACTTTAACAGAACTACAATGACGTGGGATAATACCCGAAGGAAACTAAACAGCACACATGTAAGTACCCGCGAAAACCTAAGAAAACATATATACATATATGTGTATATATATATATATATATATATATATATATATATATATATACACTTTTTTCTTTTAATAATTTAGTTTGTATTTTTAAGAGCATGAACCAAGCAGAATTCGATTGAAAATAGGCATGTGTTATAAAATAGAAGTTAGAAAATGAATGTTATAACTGTAAAGGTGTAACTTAAATTTTTAAATAAGATTTGGAAAAAAGATACAAAGGTGTTACTCTCCAGTCTAGTAATTATAGGGGAAAATTTGTTTTATGAGAAAAGATAATATGAAATTGTTAATAGGACAGACAAAAGTATAAAAACATTGATTAGAAAGATTTTATTAATTATAAAGATTTTAAAAATTTGAAAAAGATATGTAATCGAATTAAAAAAAGAATGAGATAATTTAAAATAAGGCTATAGGAAGTAAAGAAAGGGAAAAGCTATTGAGAAAAATGTGAAAATAGTTATAAGATATGGATTAGAATGTATCAGATAAATATTTATTGAGTTTATGTCTGTATGGAGAAATGATAACCCGGGGCCACGCTGTTCTCAAAAAAAGATATTTTATTTGTATTTTATGTTTTGTGAAAACTTAAATAAAACCTTTATTTTAAAAAAAAGAAATTAACTGTTTATTTAAAATGTTTATTTATACAACTTTCACAATATTTTAGATTAATTGATATGTATTAAAGTGTTATATTGCTTTTATTTTAAAGATCGATCTAAGGCCTGTATTTTGTTTAGTTCTCAGATTGTGTAATGTAACAATCAGGGTAACTAATTTGTAGGCCATAAGTTAAAATTGGTTCTTGAAATAAATTGATGCCACTTCTTGGAGTCTTATTACATTTTACTATAGAGGTTATAATGCAGTTGGGCCAGAAACTCTTGAAAATATGAAGGGAGAGAGCTCCTTAGCTATCAGTTATTTTTTATGTTACTGTTTTTGTTTTATATAAATCTGGAAAGGAATAACCTGCTTCTTTTCATTGAAAGGCCCAATCCCTGAGATCTCCAGGTATTGTTGCAGTGTTATAATTATAATTATAATTACCCACTGTTGCAGTGGGTAATTATTGGAATGATTTCTTCATGTCCTGCTTGACAATACCTGCTACCTAAAAGAAAAAAAAAACCATTTGGGTGGAGCTGTTCTAATTCAGTATATACTGTGTCTTAAGGCCGTGTCACACTGCCCAACGGATGCAAAAAGGACACAACGGAAGAGAAAAATGTTACATCCGTTGTATCCGCGCTCAAAAGGAGAGAAAAATTTGCATAATTGGAGCGGACAACACTGACGTGAGGAGGACGCAGGGTGGATACAAAGCGGATGCGGAACGGAAGCCCAGCGGACAGAAGCGGATGGCGCATCCGCTAGGTTTCCGGGGGGCCTCAGCAAAGCGGACGCGGAACGGAAAAAGCGGATGCAGAATGGATGCACAGCGGATGAAGCGGATGCAGAGCGGAAGCCTAGCAGATGCACAGCGGAAGTATAACGGATGCCTGGCGTTAATTGCGCATGCAGGGGGGATGCATTGCACAAGCCCCCCGGATATAAAGGTAAGCAGCTCGCACGTGGCCAGCATTCCGAGGAAAGACCTGCTGCTGGATACCTCGAGTTCTTGCCTGCATGTCTGCCTGCAAGCCTTGCTGCCAGCCTGCCTCCAAGCCTGCCTCCTAGCCTGCCTCCCAGCCTCCTGGGCAGCCTCCCTGCCAGCCTTGATGCCAGCCTAACTTCCAGCCTCCCTTCCAGACTTGCTAGCCAGCCTGCCTTCCAGCCTCCCTGCCAGCCAGTCTGTCTGCCAGCCTTGGTGCCTGCCTTCCTGCCAGGCTTCCTGCCAGGCTTCCTAACAGGCTTCCTGCCAGGCTTCCTGCCAGCCTTCCTGCCAGCCTTCCTGCCAGCCTTGGTGCCTGCCAGCCTTCCTGCAAGCCTTCCTACCATCCAGCAACCCATCAACCATGGGAAAGAAGCGAAAGTCTCAGCAACCTGCCACCATCCCTGGCAAGAGGGACAGGGCCACCCTCCCGCCTCATGTCCCTGACTCATCTTCTGCTGGGGCTTCTGCTGCTTGGACTCGCTCTTCTGTTGCTGGAGCTGCTGCTGTAGCTGCTCCTGGCAGTGGTGCTTCTGCTGCGTACTCTGCTGAAGCTGCTCCTGGTCCTGCTTGTGCTCCTGGTCTTGCTGACCCTGCTGCTGGTGCTTACTCTGCTGCTGCTCATCCTGGTCTTGCTGCTGCTGCTGCTGCTGCTGATGATGATGATGATGATGATGATCCTGCTGCTGCTGCTGCTGCTGCTGCTTATGATCCTGCTGCTGCTGCTGCTGCTGTTGGTGTGGAGGAGCAGCCCCTACAACTTGGAAGCCCCTCTGATGAGAGCCCATCTGGTCCTGCCAAAGAGAGGAAGAGGCGTATGCAACAACGGGAGAGGAGGCAGTACTACATTGAGGAAGCGCACGAGGATGAGGTGCTGGAGTGGCTGAGAGAGAATGACTATCTGTGGCGGAAGGGACACCGGCTGTACAGGGACACCAAGCAGAAGCAGGCTGCTTGGAGAGAGAGGGCGGAGAGTATGGGCTACACTTCGGAGGTGCTCCTTGGCTGGTGGAAGCACATGCACACCTGGTACGGGAAGCTGCACCTCAAAAAATCTGGCCAGTCCAGGGTTAAGCTGATGGACAGAGAGAACTATGTCATGGCCAAGTGCAGCTTCCTGGAGGGTGAGGTCCACCACCGAGGAGCACCAGGAGCCCAAATCTCTACCCTCTCTCTCTGGCAGCCTGCTGGGAGCCAGTCCTCTGGCGGCTGAGAGTCAGTCCCTGTCTCCATGCAGGTATCTGTGGAATGTGCCACGGTGGAGAACCTCCGGGCAGGTGTTGAAAGCATGGTGGAGAGCGATGAGGAATCCCTGGTGCGGTAGGAGAAAGGAGACATCGAGTCCACCACTGCCGAAGCCGCATCCACCCAAACCTCCGCCACCACAGTAAGGCAGAGAGCCAGACCGCAGGAGGGGCAGAGTCACAAGGTCCTGGTGGAGATCAGGGACACCATCTGCACCAGCATAGGTCTCCTCTCTCAGCTGGTCCCCATCGAATCCTCCTCCTCCAACCGCAAGCCCCTCCTCAATTATGTGAACCAGACCCTCAAGGAGATGGCGGATCCCCATTCCCAGGTGGTGAAGGAGAGGATCACCACGCTGCTTAACAACCCTCCAGACCCAGAGGCACCCGCTCCCACCCAGTCCAGGTCTGCTCCTCCACCCCAGGTGAAGTCCCTCTCATACCAAGGCTTCCCACAGCCCCTCACCTACCAGGGCTACAGCTACCCGGAGGTCCAGCAGCACAGACAGCAGCCCTTACAAATGCAGGCACAGAGTCATCGGGCGACACCGTTGCCACCGGTTCCAATGATGCTACCGATTCCAAACACGCAGTCCTCACCCCGCTGCAGAGCAGGCAGCCCCACTACACTGCTCCTTCATCCATCCCACAGCCAAGCCCGGCCTCAGTACATCTGTCCTCAGTACTGGGGCTGATACCCCATGGCATGGAGGAAGGACCTCTCAGCATCACGGGGCTGAGCCAGCTGTCCGACACCTTCCTCAACACACCGTCCCCTGTTGTCCTCTCGGGGCCAGGCACTCCAATAACACCTCAGACCAGCACTGCAGCAGCACCCACCTCCACAGCACCTGCTCCCTAACACCTTAGACTGGGCACACACCTCGGAGTGACCAAGAGGAGTGCAAGAGACTGGCTGCCTGGATTTTTGTGGACTTTATTTGGACACTTGACTTGGGTCATGTTTATTTTACAGCTTGTTATTAATAAAGTTTATCTTTGTTTCACACACTTGCTTCATTAATTTTTTTCTATAAAGTCTGGGTGGAAATTTTAGAAATGGTTTAAGCCTTTGCATACTTGTGGGATGGGTAAGGATAGCAGTGGGATGGGCAGGGATACCTGTGGGATGGGTTAAGATAGCTGTGGGATGGGAAGGGATACCTGTGGGATGGGAAGGGATACCTGTGGGATGGGCAGGGATACCTATGGGATGGGTAATAGTTGTGGGATAGATAAACCTCCAGTGCAAGCATAGTGGGACTGTATGGTCCACCCTCCCAGGTGTCACCCCTATGGCCCTTCATTATCAATTACAATGTAAGCATTGATCCACACATGTCAACATGAACACAACTCTTTATTAAACGCCCTGTTCATTGTAGGCCAACCAAACATACATGGCCCAATCTCATCCGTGTGATGAGACAGGCTGAAGGAAGCATCCCCTAAGCATCTACCATCCTGTCTTGCCACTCCACCGCTCCAGCTGGGGAGTTGCACCAGTGTTTCAGGAGGTTGCGCTGCTTCTTTGCCTCACATGAGGCTCTGTTGGGCCCTTGCACATCCTCAGTGTCTATCAGGTTTTGCCCTTGCCTCCATTCCCCAGGCTCCATGTCCCCATTGCCTTGCTGGAGGTCCACGAGCCTGTTCTGCAAGACTGGGTAGCGGGTGCGCATGAGATTGTGCAAGATGCAGCAAGCTTCCACGATCCTCCTCATGGTCTGTGGGTGATGCTGCATGTTGGTGAGAAGTATCTGGAACCTGTTGGCCAGGATGCCAAAGGCGTTCTCCACCACCCGCCTTGCCCTGGACAGCCTGTAGTTGAAGATCTTCTCTTCATGGGTGAGGCATCTGGATGTGTAGGGCTTCATGAGGTAGGTTGTGAGGGAGAAGGCGTCATCCCCCACAATGAAGTAGAGCGCATCTTGCATGTCGTTGGGCAGCGGGTCTGGATCTGGGAAGCCCAACATGAGGTTGCTTTCCAGCCCCTCCTTGAGGTGGCTGTCATTGTATACCTGGGCATCTGAAGATGAGCCGTTGCCTGAAACATCGATATACATGAACTTGTAGTCAGCATCGACCATGGCGAAGAGGATGATGCTGAAGAAACCCTTGTAGTTCTGATAAGTGGACCCCGACTTGGCTGGCGCATTGCAGGCCACATGCTTGCCATCTATGGCTCCAACGGTATGGGGGAAGTTCCACTTCTGATACCACTGCTCTGCAACTTTCTTCCATCCTTCTTCAGTGGAGGGGCACTGGAGGAGCTCCTCCTTGTATTCTTCGATGATGGCCTGCACCACTTCTCTGACAACAAAGCTGATGGTGCTGGGTGGCACCCTCCAGCCGTACTGCATGCTCCTGTAGGTGGTCCCTGAAGCCAGGTGGCGCGGAGTGAGTGTCACCTTGAGCCCAGGTTCCAGGCTGGGCAGGAAGTTGGTGTTTGTCTTGGTCAACCTGGGTGTCAGGCACTGCAGAAGTTCATCAAACATGGCTGGAGGCATCCTCATGAAGTTCTGGAACGCCTGAGGGTCTTCGCTCCTGAGCTCCACCATCAGCTTGTCGTAAAGTACGTACTGTGCTCTTCTGGCGAACCATCTTCGGAGCCAGACTTTTTTTGGGTGCCTCCTTTTCTTCCCATAGTACTGTTCACAGAGACTGTAGATGGTTTCGCAGTGTTGCAGAAGGATGTTGGCTGCCGAAAGGATTTTGTCGCAATCCACGGTGGACATGACTGGATGCTGTGGAAGAGCAAGAGTCAGATGAAGGCTGCAGAGGTCTGCACCGCTGAGCTACTGGTCTGAAAGTGCGATGCAGACGAGTTGCTCCCCCTTTTTAGAGGCAGTATAGGTTTTCCGCTAGGCATCCTCTAGGCATCCTCTAGACATCCTTAATATCCGAGATAGGTCCCCTCTGCGAACGTTTTTTCCATTTTAAACGCTTTGTTTCCATGCTGCATCCGCTAGGCATCCTTTCTGCATCTGTTCCATGTCCGTTCCACTTCCTCCCTGCATCCGGGTGAATGCAAGTTGCGTGGATGCACAGCGGATGCCTAGCAGATATAGCGGATGTGTAGCAGATGCGTAGCGGATGCGTAGCGGATGCGTAGCGGATGCAGAACGGATGAACTGGATACATTTTCTGCACAAAAGTTTTAAGCAGCCTAAAACTTTTTGAGCGGATGAAACATCAATAAACGGATGCTAGATGGATAGAGAGGAAGCCAACCGGAGGCAGTGAGTACATCGCATTTTCGAACGGATGGCAAGGTTTTTTGTCCGTTTTACATCCTCTTTGCATCTGTTGGTGCAGTGTGACAGGGGCTTTACATGTCATTATCAGCAACCATTATTACTATTTTCCACGACTTGAATCAAAGTCAGAATCCACATGTTTGTTTCCTAGGAAATGCTATTTATAGCAGATGAACAATATCATTGAATCTGGCTATCAGTGAAGATGTCACTATTGTCGCTTCAAGGCCAAAACAGTTACTTAGACTTAACTTAAATCAAATACTTCTCTCTCCCCCTTCACCCCATAAAAAGTCCACAATTAAGTATAACTACTGAGAACACTTAAACATTTGTTTAAATGTTCTCAATGGACAGGACTGGATAGGATTTCAGTTGTTCACAAGTGATCAGTTTGATTGGTGAGAATGATTTTGGGATTTTCAATTTTTGAACTGACTTCTATATCTATCGTATAAACGAAGGCTAAAACTGCAATTAATTAGCAGATAGCAATATGTCATGAAGCTTATTTGAAGAAGGTTAAACCATTTATTCAGGCCACATATCAATGTAGTCTGATATCAAAGCATATTTTCACACATTGATGTATTTTTCTACATTTTGGTTTTTGAACTTTCAATATTACTTCCTTCAAATTTCTTCTCTTCCTCCCTCCATTTCTCTTTCCCTCTCACACACAAAAGAATATGAAGACAATAATCCAATTCCACAGTGATTATTTGTTTTCTATCAGCCTGATTAGACCACAAACTATTGTGAATGCAATGGCAAGGCTAAAGCTCATTTGTTCTTCTAGCTATTAAATGAGAAACAAAATATTAATTGTCTTACTTGATCCAAAAGGAAAGAGTAAAGTAAAAAATTAACAGATGGAAATACTTTCTCCCAGAGCATGCTTATGAGATTTATAACTTCAGCCCAAAAAAGTTGCCAGAAATCTCAGACTTTTACTCAAGGAAAGCCAAAAGGTTCTGAACTCAATATGATAAATTTTAACATGAGTTACATTTTTATCAATCTATGTAGATTGTGGATGTCAAGCTCATGGTGTCATGTTGCCATCACATGATGTTTCGTGATGTTTTTCCCAGGATGTGCATGGTCTGAATATGATGCATCCAACCCTTGGCTGCCCGTTTGACATCCATGACATAGATTATAATTTAATTACCCATCTTTTATTTTACAGTATAGCAAAAATCATCTACCAGATGTAAGATTGCTTTATATCCATTTTTCCCATACACATCCTTTTTTCCCTCTAGCTCAGAGGTGGTATTCAGCTGGTTCTGACCAGTTCTGGAGAACTGGTAGCAGAAATTTTGAGTAGTTCAGAGAACCAGCAAATACCACCTCTGATTGGAGGTTTTATAGTGTCCTTCCCCTGCCACGCCCACCAAGCCAAGCTCACAGAACCGGTAGTGAAAAAATTTGAATCCCACCACTGCTCTAGTTGTATTCTCTGTAGCTGGATTGAAATGTTGGATTGAAATGTTGCATTTAAATGACCAGAAGCTATTGTTAGTGTTGATCAGCTGGTTAATTGATTAATTCATTGTGTTGGCTGCCTATTGTCAATATTCTGGAATTAGTAAAAATTGAATACAAACAACTTCAAAACACAATGTTTCCACAAGAAATGGAAACAGAGCCATGTGAAAATACAGTGACAGAAAAATATAATTTCATATCTGAAATACTGATGAAAATTGCAGAGAATTCTGGGTTAAGTCCATGAATACTAATTTTAGTGGCAGACACTTTGGAACTTAAATGTAACTTCAGGATTAATTAGCTCTAGTGGGAGGTTCTGTGTATAATTCTAAGCTCAGGTATAGTAATGGAACATTTTTTTTCTAAGCCTCAAAGGCACATTATATAAGCAATTCCCTTTCCTGATGACTTTTTCATTGATTAACAAGTGCAAATTTGATCACTCTAGCATATTGAATTTTAATATATCAAAGATAGGGATTTTTAAAAAACTAACCGGTAAAATTATATTCCTAAAGTAAAAGAGATTAGGTCTGTGCAATTTCATTTTTTTAAAAAAAAAGAGAGAGAAAATTATTCCACCCCACAGTACCATTTTTAAAAACTTTGTAATTAAAAATCCCAGAAAATTAGGTTAAAATAGAGAATAAAAATAGAATAATTATAGAATAAAAAATAATCATCTGTAAGCAGGTAAAGCAATGCAAATATCTAAAAAAAATACCAAATATTTTTTCTTTCTTTTAAAATAGGATTTAAAAGGCTTGGAAGAAACAACCAATAAAATATAGCATAGCTCTGTGGCATGGTATCTTAGAGATAATAATTCACATGAACTATTGCAATGTTCCTCTCTGGTAACAGACCACCTCATCTCAGAAGAATCATCTTCTAAGTTACTAAATTATTTCACAATTTTGATTGAAACCCAATATTTATACTTCCCCCACTCGAGCCCTGTGTATTTTCCCAGGAATTATTTTGGAGGATAGAGGGTAGAATATTAACAAAATTTATTTTAGGTGAATATAGGTAGGCAGAATATATATTCAGGTGAATATATGAATATAAGTAGAATATATATTCAGGTGAATATATATCTATAAGTTGAGTTTAACTTCTGACAATGTTATAGACCAGGGGTGTCTAACACGCAGCCCATGGGTCAGATGCATTATGCACTGGTTATGTCCACTCCCATTTTAGCAAAGAGGAAAAAAGTCATGATATATCACATGACAATAACATGATGACACGAGTTTGATACCCTTGTTATAGTCAGTCCAATATGAAAAAGAGTTTACATTGCCTTCTAAGTTATCTGTCTTTCTTATTTTTTTATTTACTGGTATATTTTTACTGGTACTATGCCAGCCAAGTAGGATATCATCCCTAGGATGCAAAAGATTTGACAAATATTAGATAGCATTGCATTCTATTCTATTATAATAGCATTCTATTAATCTCCAATACTGAACACTTCTACAAGAGCATAATCAGGGAAGCCATCGAAATAGAGAAACACCCCCATAACATGAATAAATGAGATGATACCTCCCACCTACCCGACATCTGGAAGCTAGTCCTTATCAACAAACAAGTCCCAGCAACAAAAACCAACACCAGACCCAAAACAACACATGATGCCATCACCAATCCCCCTCACCAGACTCAAACCCAAACCCATCCCACATATGAAAGGCAACTACCATCCAGAAACCAGACCACAGCTGCATCACCAGCTGCCACACAACTCGACCCCTAAACTAAGCAAACTGACACACACCATAAACACATAGTCAGACTTCAAACTTGGAGCCAAACCAAAACCCGGAACATTACATCACAGCCATCCGCTCAGGATATCACATCACGGAACTCAGGAAGTTATACCACAAAACCTCAGGATGTTGCAACACAACCAACGACTCAAGAGATTGCAGCACAAGACCCAGGATGTCACAACAATAGAACTCAGAAGGTCATCACACAGCCCATTACCCAGGTCTTTACAACACAGGAGGCTTTACAACACAGCCAGTACCTCAGCCACACAGGTTCTAACAAAAAAGCCAGCCAATCTGCAAACATCGACTCCATCAACCAATCAAGAAATAACAAAAAGCCAACCAACCTGCTTATAACAGAGCCAGCACACCACACCATCCCACCAGTATTTATACAGAGACAGCAACTCCAATCACGCTTTGCTCGCAAAAGCACAAAGCCAAAGCACCAGCCGGAAGATGGCGAGTGGGACCTCGTCAAAATGTTGAAACATCACCAAGATACTCTCAATCTGAAGAGTACACAAACCTGATGATGGCAGATGAGATTCTGATGAAACGTCACTCCAACTTTAAAAGCACAATGAAAATGACGTGGGAAAATAACCAAAACAAAGCAGAATAATATATATAAGAATGTGTGTGTGTGTGTGGTATTCAGCTTGTTCGGGTATTTTCCTAGCCTCAAATTCAAAACTAATGGCTGTGATGGCCTGACCCACAGACGAACTCAATACAGAAGCCTGATGATGGCAGATGAGATTCTGCCGAAATGTTGCTACAACTTTAAAAGCACAATTACAATGACATGGGATAATACCCAAAGGAAGCTGAACAGCATATATATATATATATAGACATAGACATATGTATATATGTATATATGTATATATGTATATATGTATATATGTATATTTGTTTTTTTAAAGTTTTCGTGGGTACTTACATGTGTGCTGTTTACATGTATAAAAAGCACAACTACAATGACGTGGGATAATACCCGAAGGAAGCTGAACAGCATATATATATATATATGTTTTCTTAGGTTTTCGCGGGTACTTACATGTGTGCTGTTTAGCTTCCTTCGGGTATTATCCCACGTCATTGTAGTTCTGTTAAAGTTGTAGCAACGTTTCAGCAGAATCTCATCTGCCATCTTCACATATATATGTGTGTGTGTGTGTGTGTGTGTGTGTGTGTGTGTGTGTGTGCTGTTTAGCTTCCTTCGGGTATTATCCCACGTCCCATGTGACCCCATGTTTGGGGTACACTTATCTTATGACATAAAGCTGTTATATAATGAAAGGTTTGTACTATAAATGTCCTCTACTAACTACTTTCACAGAACAAGCTAAGATGTAATAGGCTTGTTTTTGGTCCAGTGTATTAAGAAAACTTAGCCATTATGGTTTGTAAAACATAGTTTATGAATCATCTTTTTTGCAGTTATATACATTTATTTGTTCAGAAATCCATGCAACTTAGTGTGTGATATGGGACTAATCCTTTTCTTAGCAACTTCCTGTTTGACTATACTGGACTCTCCTAAACTCATCCCCAAGTCACCTTAACCTGATCAGGCTTAATTAATTCAGCATATTTATACAGGATTTTTTATATTGTCCTTTATCATACAATGTCAAGATATTGTATAATAAAAGGACACTATTCAATAAAACAATGTGGAGATTAGCAAATTTTTAAAGCAGTTAGGGAATCTTGTCAAGAGCAAAAGAAGGACTTTTTATAATCCCATACTATTTGCTTTGACATTGATAGGATTGTTTCTAAGGTCTCCTTTGACCAAATATATTTAAATGAACTATGGCTAAGCATCCATGTACTAATGTTATACGTTTTGAACAAATTAGCTCCTCAAAACAGTATATTGATGTGTATTAAAAACATGACAGGTCTATGTGAAAATTAGCTTCATTCACATATATATTTATAAATCAATTGGAAGAGTTGATTTTATTTGAATTTACACTTTAGTTTAAATCGTTTATTTGATCTCTTTTTATTTTTTTATTCAAATTGATTTGTTTCAAGGATTCAGTTTGATTCAGTAAAAGTGTAGGAGCATCAAATACCTTATTTAATTTGATCCCAAAATTCAATGTATTGTTCAAAGAGTCAATTTAAAAGTCAGCATTAACCTCACAGAGTCCTGATATTCTATGTTCCAATGGAATGAAATACATTTTGTGTGTTCCTCTATAGAGAAGTGAGAAACCAAGGACTTTGAGTCCCCATTGGTCTCTATGGGAACCCTGTTCCTTGATCTCTAACTTCTCTTTCTGGGACCTCAAAGGTAGTTCATGATAAATTATATCTAGAACCAAATCTCCACATAAACCAATTTTTTTTACTCCTTAATTGCATTAAAATTATGCAAATCCAGCCTGCAATCATTTTAACTATCAACTTGAAAATCCTGAGAATATGCACAATTCAATTCAAAGAGTTTATCCAGCTGACCAGCAGGAAAGCACAAAAGACATCATTTGCTGTGAGTAGTGGGAATGACACCTAAATATTACAAACAGGCTCCCCCCCCCTTTTTTTTTTTAGTTTGGGGGCAATGAGCGGAAACAGCTCAGAAAGCAGAAGGAGGCTTGAATCAAAGATTCTTGCCAACAGAAAAGGAACTATCATATATCCATTCTGCAGAATTGTAATTTTTCAAAGCAATAACAACTTTGCTCCAGGATCAGATATACTAGGTAGTATTCATGGTAGAGTTACCCCACCCAGCCCCAAAACCAGTGATGCTTTGGGATTACATCAATCCTGAGTTGATTCTGAACAGGTACCAGCACATCTAGAGATCAAATAGTAAATATTTCCCCCTCCTTTCTCCCCTTATTTTGGCTTGGTACCAATCAGCAATCACAGATGCAGTCACATTTCAGTCAGGATCCAGATTTAAATAATTGCCATTGTAGTAATGTTAACCTCTGTGAATTCAAGACACTTTGTAAGGGTGGAATTCAAGGATTGCTAAAGTTAGCTGGGATCTCATTTAATTTCTGTTTAAGTTAATAATCAACGTTCCCTTGAATTAATTGTGAAGTGTTGTAATTTAGTAGTAGAGGGAGATTTTCATTTAGATTCCTGATTAGAGAACACTAATACAGTTACAAAGGTTATACAAATTTGTAACCTGTTCAACAATAATTACATATGTAATTGCAGTTAGATAAGATGGAAAATAGTATTAGTAATGTGGACTATAGTATTTCTTAGAAACCATGACTACCCTAATTCTAATGGTGTTCCTTGATCTTGCCCTTCCCTGTAAAACATTCTATTCTTTCATGGAATCAACTTTTCACATCCATATTATGTTGTTCTTTCTATCTGTTCCATTCATTTCTGTTCAGTTTGGTTTATTTTAATATTTTTTTTGCTTGTCCATGACCATAATAAAAATTGAAATTGAATATAGTTCTTTTATGATTGCCCTTTCAAATACATTCAAATTCATCTTGATGTTTTGGAACTATGTTTCTCAACTTCCTATGAGCCTTCTCTAAGACTTTTGGTTGAGCCCTTTATTATGGTGTACCTCTCTTATGATTTGATCGTTTATATCAGACACTGCTGATAGCTTTTTCTTCTATCCATCTTTCACCTAAAAACCATATATGCATGCACATAAGTAGTGCATACAACTAATCCAAGTGGAATATGGTGCTTGGTTTCCACTTCCAACTAAGGGGTTAAGTTTCCTTAATATGTGTTAGACATATCTATTCACAACACCAAAATCCTCAAAAGGATGGAAGGCTGAGTCAGCCTTGAGCCAGTGAGACTTGAACTGTCAAAATGCTGGCTGTTGCCAGTCAGAAGAATTAGCCTGCAATACCTCATTCTAACCATTGCACCACTATGCCTCATGTGCATTTGGAGTCTATTTATGTGCAGTCTATTTCCCACTACCAAATGAGCATGAAAGAGGCCTAATAAATTAGATAATGGATATGTTTGAGAAGGCTGATTAAGAAATGAAGGTGGTTTTTTTTTTGTAGTAATATTATGGCAAGTATCAGGACTTATAATTATTAGTGTGGATTTTTATAGTTTTGTGGTTTATTCAACATTTTATTGTTATTGTACTGATGTGTTGTATGAGAGCTGTGGAGAAGATGTATGTTGATCATAGGTAGATGTATATGCTGAATGAGGATATAATGATTACTAGGGACATTACTAAGGCATATGCTAGAGGCTTGATAATAGACTACACAAGGAAAAGGAACATTAGGAAAAGGCAAGCCACAGAAGCTTTAGAAGATGAGTATAAAAGACTCGAAAAAGAACTACAGAAAATGCCACAGAAAAAAAAGACATTAAGCTAAAACTGGATACTATTAAACATAAAATGAGTTTAATAGAGAAAGAAGAATTAGCACAGAAAATCAAGTGCTAAACAGAATTATTTTGAGGATGCAAAACAAACCAGGTAGATAGTTAGCATACAAATTAAGAAAGGAAAAAGAATCAAGGAAAATACCGCAGTTAATAGATGATCAAGGTCAGGTTTGTCATGGCAATAAAGAGAAGAAGGAAATCATTCGAGACTTTTATGGGAAATTATATGAACAAGAGAATATTGATGAGGAAAGAATTAAACAGTATTTACAGAATGCTAATCTACTTAAGATACCTAAAGAGACTGAAAAAATGTTAGAAAGCAACATAACCACGATGGACTTAACCAAAGCACTTAAGAAACAAAACAATGGGAAGGCACCAGGCCCAGATGGACTTCCGGCAGAGTTCTATAAAACATTGCAAGAATCGCTGAACCTTCCAATGCTAGAAGTTATGAATGAAGTTATGCTAAAGAAGAAGATACCTAAAACATGGTCAGAAGCCTATATTACACTTATTCCAAAAGAAGAGACTGATCCATTACAAATTAAGAATTATAGACCCATTTCTTGATTAAATGCAGATTATAAAATGTTCACATCAATATTGGCAGAGAGACTCAAAAAATATTTAAATAATTTCATTCATTCTAACCAAAATGGATTCCTGCCAAAGAGACAAATTAAAGACAATATGAGAATAATATTGGACATTTTGGAATATTATGAGGCTCACCCCGAAAAACAAATGGCTTTGATAATTTTAGATGCACAAAAGGCATTTGATAATGTAAACTGGAGATTCATGTTATTATTATTAGAACAGATGGGCTTTGCCAGAAAATTTATTCAAGCAATACAAGCCATATATTATAAGCAACGGCAGAGGTAATGACAAAGGGAGAATTAACAGACTTTATCAATGTAAGAAAAGGTAAAAGACAAGGTTGCCCACTATCACCTTTGCTATTCATATTAACTCTGGAAGTGTTAAATAGAGACATTAGAGATGAAAAGAATATAAAAGGAATGAAAATTAAAAAGGAAGAATTTAAATTGCAAGCTTTTGCAGATGACTTGGCTTTTATTTTAGAAGACCCTCTAGAAACCAAAACTATTGGAAAAGATAGAGGCATATGGCAAGGTGGCCGGCTTGAAAATAAACAAAGACAAAACAAAGATTTTGACAAGAACATGTTACTAAGACAAAAAGAAGAATTGGCAGATGTATTGAAAATTCAAGTTATGAATAAGGTTAAGTACTTAGGGATACATTTGACAGCAAGATGTTGTCCATTAAAAGAGAACAATTACATTAAACTTAAACAACAGATAGCACTAGACTTGATGAAATGGGAAAACCTACAATTGTCATTAATAGGGAGAATTTCAACAATCAAAATGAATATTTTACCCAGAATTCTATACTTGTTTCAAACAATACCAGTTCGGCTTGGAAAGGACTACTTTGAAGATTTAAATAAAATTGTGTTGAAATATATATGGCAAGGTAAGAAAACGAGAATAAAGTTAAAAATCTTACAAGATGCTAGAATTAGAGGAGGATTTGGTTTGCCTAATTGGGAGTTGTATTACCAAGCTACAAACTTGACATGGGTTAAGGAATGGATAACATTAAGAAATACTATATTGTTGCCATTAGAAGGACATGATATGTTGTTGGGGTGGCATGCCTTTTTATGGTATAAAGGAACTAAAATACAGAGTTATTTTAGAAGACATCATGTACGGGAGTCTCTGTGGCTAAATTGGGAGAAGATTAAAAGACAATGTTATTTGAAAATTCCAGTCTGGTTACCGATTACTGAAGCATTTTCTTATCCAATAACATATAAGAAGGAACAAACAGTTAAACATGGGGAAATATTGAATGAAAAGGGTGAACTAAAATCAATGCGAAAACTAGAGAAACAAGGTACAAAGATGAATTGGTTTTCTTACGCGCAAATACATTCAAGGTATGAAAAAGACTTCAAAACAGAAGGTTTCTATAATAAATTGACTGATTTAGATAAGATTTTGACAGGTACTGATGAAAAGGTGATTAAAAAATTGTATGGATATTTATTGGAAATTAAACTAGAAGAAGAACAAGTTAAAGAATCTATGATTGTTTGGGGGAAGAATTTTGGATATGGGATTGATCTAGAGAAATGGCAAAAATTGTGGTTTCAAAATTATAAAATGACAATGTCAACAGCATATAAAGAAAATCTGTATAAGATGTTTTACAGGTGGCATTTTCCCCCAACAAGAATAGCAGGAATGTTCAAGAATAAATCCGAAAGATGTTGGAAATGTCATCAGGTACCTGGCTCATATTACCACATGTAGTGAACTTGTGCGGAAGCAAAAAAATATTGGACTAAAATCCCCATGTGGTTGGAAAAAATGATTAAAAAGCATATCGATTTAAAACCAGAGATATTTTTATTGGGAATTCTACCAGATACATACAGGAAAGATTTAAAATATTTGATTGTAAATGTATTAACAGCAGCTAGGATTGTGTTTGCTAAAAATTGGAAAAATGAGAAAATACCATTGCAGGAGGAAATTATTAAGAAAATACTGGAATGTGCTGAAATGAGTAGATTGATATTTGAAATTAGAGAGCAAGAGGATAAAAAATATTACAAAATTTGGGACCTTTTCTATCAATGATTAGACAATAAAATATAGTAATAGAATATGTAGAATTATAGAAAATAATGAATATATAAAGATGTATTTCTTTTTTATTATTTTTTTATTATTATTATTTCATACATAAAATGTTTTTAAGATAGATTTGGAAGGACTATATCAATTGTTATAAAATAAACTAAGTATAGCTATCTTGCAAAGTATGAATGAATAAAATTATAGTCAAATGATTGATTAATCATAATACTAGGATATTCAATTTCTGATAATATGAGTTATTATGTAACTGTAATTGAGACTATGAAATCAATGCACAAAAAATTTGAAAATCAACTGACACACTGTTTGTATACTTATGGAAGAAAGCTGGATGTTTTTATGTTTTATTTGTTTTTGTTTGTCCTTAAAAATCAACAAAACTTTAATTAAAAAAAATGATAACTACAGCCCATGTCACACTGAACCAATGGATGCAAAGAGGATGTAAAACGGACAAAAAACCTTGCCATCCGTTCGAAAACGCGATGTACTCACTGCCTCCATTTTGCTTCCTCTCTATCCGTCCAGAATCCGTTTATTGACGTTTCATCTGCTCCTAAAGTTTTGGGCTGCCTAAAACTTTTGCACGGAAAATGTATCCAGTTCGTCCGTTCTGCATCCGCTACGCATCCACTATGCATCTGCTACACATCCGTTATGCATCCTCTATATCCGCTAGGCATCCACTACGCATCCGCGGAACTCCATCTGCCCAGACGCAGGGAGGAAGTGGAACGAATACAGAATGGATGCAGAACGGATGCCTAGGGGATGCAGAACGGAAACAAAGTGTTTAAAATGGAAAACAAGTTCGCAGAGGGGACCTATCTCAGATATTAAGGATGTCTAGAGGATGCCTAGAAGATGCCTAGAGGATGCCTAGCGGAAAACCTATACTGCCTATAAAAAGGGGGAGCAACTCGCCTGCATCTCATTTTCAGAACAGCAGCCCAGTGGTGCAGACCTCTGCAGCCTTCATCTGGCTCTTCCTCTTCCACAGCATCCAGTCATGTCCACCGTGGATTGTAACAAAGTCCTTTCGGCAGCCACTATTGTTCTGCAACAGTGCGAAGCCATCTACAGGCTCTGTGAACTCTACTGCGAGAAGAAAAGGAGCCACCCAAAAAGAGCCTGGATCCAAAGATGGTTCGCCAGAAGAGCAGAGGATGGACTGTACAACAAGCTGATGGTAGAGCTCAGGAGCGAAGACACTCGGGCGTTCCAGAACTTCATGAGGATTCCTCCAGCCATGTTTGATGAAGTTGTGCAGCGGCTGACACCCAGGTTGACCAAGCAAAAACCAGCTTCCGGCCCAGCCTGGAACCTGGACTCAAAGTGGCACTCACTCTGCGCCACCGGGCCTCAGGGACCTCCTACAGGAGCATGCAGTACGGCTGGAGGGTGCCATCCAACACCATCAGCATTGTGGTCAGAGAAGTGGTGCAGGCCATCATCGAAGAATACAAGGAGGAGCTCCTCCAGTGCCCCTCCACTGAAGAAAGATGGAAGAAAGTTGCAGAGCAGTGGTATCAGAAGTGGAACTTACCACACACCATTGGAGCCATAGATGGCAAGCACGTGGCCTGCAAATCGCCAGCCAACTCGGGGTCCACTTATTTCAACTCCAAGGGCTTCTTCAACATCATCCTTGTTAGGGATAACATTGTTTACCCTAACTGGTTTAGGTGAAATAATA
>BLBF01000031.1:19521824-19580912 GCA_015471245.1 Laticauda colubrina | reverse complement strand
CAGCACCAGCAGCACCAGCAGCACCAGCAGCACCAGCAGCACCAGCAGCAGCAGGTTCAGAGTCAGTGCCAGGGGATGGGATGCTGGTTCTGTCCTTCTTGCCATGGCTGGAACGAGTAGGCACGAGCTTCCTCTTCTTGCCTGACTGATGAACCATAGTGTTCCTTGAAGATGTATGTGGCAGCACATCTTTCCTCTGAATGCTGACTGCATGCGTGCTGCATCCTTTTATATCCATGGAGCTGACTCAATTCATACTCCCCGCATGCGCAGTGAACGCTTTGCATCCGATATACATCCGTTCGGCATCCACTTTGTTTCCTATAGGTATCCGTGATGCATCTGTGTCATCCGCTATTCATCTGCCCCTTCCACTATGCGTCCGCTTCGCAATTCTCCTCCGGAAGCCCTTCGGAGGTGTCATCCGTTTCCATCCACTGTCATCCGCTAGGCTTCCTATGAACATCCATTTAACTTCCCCGCTACGTACTACCCCCATCCATTCTTTTCCGTTCTTTTCCGTTCTGTTTATGCAAATTTTCACCACTTTTTGGAGCGGATGACAATGGATGGAGCCACCCCCAAAATTTTGCTCATCTGCTGTGTCCTTTATCCATACGTTTTGCGTCCATTGGCCAGTGGGACCTAGCCTTTAAGAATCACATAGAAAAGACATCTGAGCAGACATTGGACTGGAGACCCAAACTATTGTGGCTGGAGAGTGATGTATATACTGGTTGGTGGTTTGCTCAAAGCATTTATCTTATATTGATGAAAATCTCATCTGTGGCCACTCTATTCCTCTTGTGGTTTTTCCAGTAGCAGTGTTGGGCAATAGAGGATGGATCTACTGAAGAGGAATTAAGAATAGCCTTGCATCCAGTCCAACTATTCTATTTATCTGTTATGCTTAGAACAAATCAAATCTTAGTATAGTTAACTTTTCTGACATAATTAACACTGGATGAAGGGGGAAAATTGTAAAGGTTAAAAGGTCAAGAAGCAAAAGAGCAAACCATTCTCCTGACTAGTCTTGTGTTATTGCTCCATCAGTTATTCTTTCACCCCCAATCTATAAAATTGCTACATTGGATAGCATCTATATGTCATTATGAATTCCAGAATGAATTACTGAGTTTGTTTGAAGGACCTACAATATTATGATTTTGTAGCTCAAGGGATATCTTAATTTTTCACAATAAGCACTACTTCTAGACTTAAATCTTGTCTTATGTAATAAAGTTCAGATTATAAATGTTTTAGTCATAGTGACAAAATCTTTAGATTTTTTTTATCTAAACAAAAAAACAACAGCACATTCAATAAAAGAAATGTTAATATTCTACTCAGATGAAATCACCACTCCCCTATATAGTTTTATCAATTGTTTTTTTTTTAAGATAGAAACAATATATAATACTAAATCAGATCTAAACCCAGATTTCAGTGTGTTTAGGTGGGGATTCATTGATGTAAATCAGTGAACTTCAACTTTAAAACAAAGATGATTTTATTGTTTGTTTCTAAGTAATTAAATGTTACACCACCAGCACTAGTAAAATAGTATTTATTAAACTGATTACATGGATGGAAAATTCCCATTTATCTCTAAAATAAAGGAATTGAAAATAGGCTTAGGGAAAGCATGATATGTTTTTCTATATGGTTATCATACATGGTAATAATTGAGATTTTCATTCAATTTGCATACATCCTTTGGTTTAAAAATGTACATGAATAGGAAAAATGTGAACATAGCAATACCACACTGGGTTCAAAAAATTTATATTATTTCCTTAAGCTTTACCGAAAGGATTTTATTTATTTATCATATGGCATGTGTTAGCCAGGGATCACTGAGGTGACTGGCTATCTCTATGAAAGGATTTTTTTTCAGGCAGTGTTATCTTTACCTGGGGAATGCCTGAATGCGGTAGGCAATCAGGGGAGGCTCCTTCCTTGTATCTCCACAGTTTATTCGCTCATGGGAATCAAGTCACTAAGCTGTCAACCTCAGTGGTGCACAGGCCCAGCTACTTACCATATGAGCCACTGAAGCCCCTCTCTACTGAGAGGAGATCTTTATGCAAAGCATTCATATTTAAAGGATTACTTGCAGAGTGATCTGATTGTGATACCAGAATATGCAGATATTACAAATGTTCTGTAAAATAGCATGCCATCAATAAAGTACCGCATTTGTATTTTAAGCTTGAATATTAACATGCACATATTCCACACAATTCAATATAGCTATGAAACAGGCAGGGTGACCTGATGTATCATGCACATATTCCACACAATTCAATATAGCTATGAAACAGGCAGGGTGACCTGATGTATCACCCTGAGTTCATTCTGTTATAAACAGTTAAGTATATAAAAGTAACAGTTTATTTTTCTGTAGGATATTAGAGATAATCAGTTAGAAATGAACATTCTTCTGAAAGGAAAAAATGATTTAACAGCTGATTAAATAATTACATCAGAAAGTCTATGCATGCTCCAAATTGAAAAATTTAGGACAATGAATTACTCTATTTACAGTGTTGTACTTGAGCAGAATGCCATGCTCTATTGGTTAATTTATGCAGTTTTCAGATATTTCATTTTTCTTATATCCAATGAACATCATATTTAAGCCAATCAAATGTGAGACCAGGTCCTGCTTTAGCCATGAAATCTGTGTGATTTTGAACCGATCAGAATCTCTCAGGGAAATGGGGGAGGAAGGAGTAATAGGGTTATTGGTTATTAATAAAATATTTTAAAAATAATAAAGGCAAAATATTTTAGAAATCAAATTTTAAAAAGTCCTTGAAAGTAAATGATGCAAATTAATTTTATACAGAAGAAGAAAATTATCAAATCATTAAACTGGTAAGGCATTCAGGCCACTGCTTCATGCACAAATCCTAATTGAATCGTGACTAAAACTGGAAATGATTCTGCTCAGAAGTGTCTTGATGGACATCACATAAATTTGATAATAATAATGATTCCAGTTCAGATGGTTAGTTTTCATAAACTATAATATTCTCTGAATTATTGTCTCAGAGGTTGTTTGTATAATACTAATGTGATAATAGTGACATTATCACAGACCTTTACATATGATCCAGTTTTGAAATTCAAATTACTGTCCCTTCCCATGATCATATTATGTGATCATATTTTGGGTGCTTGGCAACTGGCTCACATTTATGACATTTGTAATGTTAACTATAATTTAAGACATTTTTTTTTGTCAAAAACTGATATTGATTTCCCATTTCCAGAAAAAAACACCCTTTGGATGTAATGGGTAAGCAACATTCATTTAACAACCTCTGTAAAAATGGTTATAAAATAAGGAGCGATCACATAGTGATCTATTTAACAATTAACAAGGATTATCAGTAAGTTCCTTTATTTTGGTCAATGATCAGCAATGACATGAGTATCAAAGCAAGCTTTACTTCCAAAAGCAGTGTAGAAAATTGGGACAATTTTCTGGCCTCTTTGTAAAATCACATTTTAATTGAATTTAATAAAAAAAAATGTAAATTACTAGCTTTTGTTTTGTTACAATATATCTCTATAGATTATACTAATCATTCTTTCCTAGGATGAATATGAATTTATCACTATAAACAAAATATTTTTCCATTGTATTTTATACAGAAACTTTGACATGTACAATAAATCCCCTAAGTTCAAAGTTAATATCATACTCACAACATCTGGCAAATGAATACATGAAGATACAAAAGTAGAATGTAATTTTGAATCAGCTTATTGGTTATATTTTGATTTACCAAAGGGACAGCATATGACATGCAATATCTTTCCCATTTCTATTGGCAATGTGGATAAAGTATTTTCCACATTTTTTTCCACCAAAAATAATCATCTAAATAAGATGAACAACATGTAGTGTAAAGATTGATGAAACCCTCAGTGTGATTCCATTCAGCTTTTGATATAATGGGAACAGATGGAAAACTGAATAAAGAATATTATCTGTGAAACAACCTGTATGAAGTTAAACTGGGTTGATTCACACACTCTAAATTGCCACGATAGGTAACCGAGCTCTGGAAATGCTGTCATCCTTCCAAAGTAGAACACGGTTAAGAAACTTATCACTGGAGTGGGCAGGTAACACCCCAGAATGTGTGTGGCTTTTCTTCTATTAGATATAATTGCTAAAAATTGATAGGATAGTTTTCTGCCATTCTGAAATGGAAGATAAGATAAAATTATAACACAAGTCTTAAAATAAACATATTATTGATAACCTAAGTTGGAAAGTTATTGTCTACCTCTGTGATATTGATCTATCCTTTTTGTTTTTTTAATAACCTTTTAAATCTGACAAGTACAACCCTTGACCACTCAAAATTGCCCACTGTAGTTTTAGGCTGCCATATATTGCTGGATTTATTATAAGAATCCACATGGCATTGCAAATGCCATCCACATGGCATTGCCCACAAGCTGCAAACATAATGAGATACTTTGAGATTCTACTCAAACAAGAAAGTACTGCATTTGAGTACTTGTTAAGTAGAAAAAGAATGGAATGAAATGTTTAGTAAAATTGAATAGAATGGAATGGAATGGAACGGAACAAAACAGAACAGAATAGAATTATTTATTGGCCAAGTGTGACTGGAGATACAAGGAATTTGTCTCTGGTGTACAGTATAAGCTCTCAGTATACATACGAGCAACAAGTGATACATAATTATCATAATCATAAAATACTATCATCATAAATCATAAGATAAACACTCAGTGAGTCATAGAATACTAAATAAAAACAGTCAACATAAATCATAATAGGATAGTAAATAAAAGGATTCTGTTCTATCCTATTCTATAATAAAGATATTTATCAAGTAAAGGAATAAACATAAACTTATCCTTCAACTTGCTATAATAAACCAGATAATTAATAACATTAAAATAAAAAATAACATTACATTTTAATTTTTTAAAAAATCAAGATAAAAAACATAAGAAATACTATAATTGAGAAAATAAATTAGCAATAGTGGTAGCACATACTTATATACCACTCTGTAGTGCTTTACAAAACTCTCTGAGCAGTTTACAATGTCAGCATATTGCCCCTAACAATCTGGGTCCTCATTTTACAGACCTTGGAAAGATGAAAGGCTGTGTCAACCTTGAGCCCATCAGGCTTGAACTCCAGACTATGGGCAGAGTTAGCCTGCAATACTGCATTCTAACCACTGCACCACATTAGAAAATCCAACTGCAAAAAATCAATTTACAAAATAATAAATAGAAAAATGAACGATAAAGTGAACTTCCTGGGAAGTCCTCGTCTTCTCCAGATTGGAACACTATAATCTATTAGACATAATATTGCTTTTGAAGATAATCAAACAGAGACAAACAGTTGCTGACAATGGGCCAGTCTATAGTTATGTTATTTCTTTTACTCATTGCATTTAGTGTTTATCCTTGTACTTAATTAACTACATGGCCATCAAATTTGTACCTGAATTTAAAATTCTAATTCCTTCCTGCCTTAAGTATCAGAAGGACAGTTTATTAAATCGAAGTTCTAATTTGGTGATATAAGAGCAGATAAGCTTCTGTGCCCATTTGTTCTGACCCAGCTTTCACGAGCCCCACTCAACAGCCTACTCATGATAAGAAACTCCTTTTAATTTAGAAAGGCAGGAATACATGGCATTCACTGACAAAGATCCAGATCACATATCCTTAGGTGATTCACAAGCCATAGCAGTCTCTGAGTTCTCTGCAGGGAGCCTCAATTAGCACCTCAATCCCAACACAAAGAGTTCTGGCCAACCTGGGTAGTGGCAAGGAAATCCTGGCAAGGAATCTGCTGGAGGGAACTCTTCCAGACCATGAATAGTTGTCTCTGAAAACTGTGCCTCTCACACCCCTCTTTCTTATATTCCAGCCAGAGAGGGGCTTGTTAACATCTCCTTCTTTTCCTGGATAGCTGGCCCTTTGTCCTCCATTGCTGTTCTCTCTGCACTTCTCTGTGCATATGCACATCTGGAACAGGTCCCAGCTGTTTCTCCCCCTTGCTCAACTCAGCCCCCCAAAACAGCCTGGGAGGGGTGCCCCTGACATGAGAGATGTTGAACTAGCCATGCCCACGCTGGCCACCCACCCCACCCACCCCCAAGGTCAAATACAACCCTGATGCAGCCCTCAATGAAATTGAGTTCGACACTCATGTTCTCAATGGTTTATTTTCTGACTTTCCAATTCTGTCGTCTGTTTAAAGATTAAAATCTGCTGAAACTGCTTTGGCCTAGTACACAAAAGGATCCTTCCCCTTCATTGTTTCAAGCAATGAAATGCACTTTCTATGAAATTGTCTTTGCCTCCCACTCTCTTTGTATTTTGAAAAGAACACGATGCATCTCTTTCATCAGCAATTATTAATAATTCTTAAAGCTTTGCTTTGTATTTTATTTTGTCAGCTATCTTGAACTGAAATGATAAACAATTAATAAATAACCAAAATAAACAGAGATAAAAGTGAAGTTCTGAATGGCTTTAAATTTTTTCCGTTCCTTTCTTTTCTAGAACTTAAAAATGAAGGAAGTGGAAGTCTACATTTTACTGGGACCAGAAATCAGGATATATGACTAGAGATTCATCTTTTTGCAATGAGGAAAAAGAAAAACGTAGATCAAAATAACTATAGAACATGCTTCAGGATATTTGTATAGCTTTCTAACTCTGTCTCTGCACCAATCATCCACATTTTATGAAAACTGCCAGGGTTATTAAGTATTATGACAGAACAATGTTCCTTTTTAAAAAAAAACTGTATTATTTTTTAAAAAAATACAAAATGAAAAAGGATGGGAAGGGAAATCAAAAGTGGGAAAAAATAAAAAATGAGACGAACGAAAGAAGTAAAGAAGAGGGGAACAGGATATACAATGCAGAATATACTGTATTTCTACAATTTAACACAAATTACCCAGTCATTTATTCTAAAATACTTACTCATCATTATCAGTTAAGATTATAAAAATATTTGAAGGCGGAGCTACGTCTCGGTGTTACAGCTGCGATCTCGGGGCTCTGAGATCTCAGCTGATATTTTTGCCTCTGGTCGGTTCTAACGGACCTAAACCGTCCCGTAGAGACGGGGATTGTGAAGGGCACAGTCCCAGGATCCCAGAGATATCGCAAAATCTCTGGTTTGATCCGGGAGAAGCCCTTTTGCTGGAAGCAGAAAGGCAGCCTCTAAAGCTGCTGAAGTCGGGACAACTCCGGAAAGAATGGGATTTAAATGAGCGTGTATCGGTTGGGTGAGAAATTCTTTTGTATTATAAATTGATTAAGACTTGAAAGGACATCCTGAACAAAGAAGAAATTTGTGACTTTATTTTTCTTTTGACTGAACCTGGGTTGAGCGGCGTTTAAGTGATGTCAAATTGAGACTTGGATTTATTTTTTTTTTCTTATTTTCTTTGAGGACTTTAAGGTGACTTTGTAGGTAACCGGATTGAATTTTCTCTTATATATATTTTTATTTTTCACTTGATTTTTATTTTTTATCTTTTTAACTTTCTTTTTAGGATAGAGGCTCCCTTTGACTATCTTTTTCTTTTGTTTGAGTTCTTTATAAACATTTTTTCTTTTGGCTGGGGGGGGAAAGAGTATTTAGAGATGCTGTAACACTGCCAACTAGAGGCTTGAAAATATTTTATTTGAATTGGGGAGAAAAGCACTTCTTTTCAAGGACATTTTAATGTGATAAGATAGAGGGAGAATACAGTAAAATATTATTACAGGTGCTCTCTTGGACTCTTATCAATATCTCAACATTTGAGGTTTGGCTTTGAAGCTGCTGGAGAAGACAGTCATAATAAGAGCCTTGGATAAAGAAATAAAGTGCAGTGTACAGTGCATATATATATATATATATATACTTTTGAAACACCTACTCGCCAGCCTTTTTGGTTAATTTTAACTCTAGCATTTTTGCTTTTTATTTCAAAGGGAAAGCCTCAGAGTTTTTTCTTTTTTCTTCTCTTTCTTTGCTTCTTCCATCTATTTTAATTGGATTAGGGTCTAGAAGAACCTGAAGACCTTTCTTTTTCCTTTTTCCTTTTTTCTTTTTTGGCTTTGGGCTTTTTAATATTGGATTTTTTCTTTTTCTTTTTGATTTTTTGGACTATATTTGGTTACTATACCAGCTGGATTTAAAGTCAAAGAGAGCTTGAAGACTTGGAAATATTAAAATGAGCAGGAAGCCAAAATCATTCGGCGTTTTTGCTTCTACCTCTGCTTCCCCACCACTTGAAGGACAACTTTCAATTCAGACAATGTTGAAGCAAGATAAGGAACAAGAAAAAGTAAATTTACAGATGATTATGCAAGGAATTCAAGATATTAAGATAAAAATAGATACCATGGACAAAAAAATAGAGAAATCTGATGAAAATTTTAAACAAATGATGGGAAAATATGAGGAGAGATTCCAAAAAATTGAGGAAGAAGGAAAACAAAGAGAGGAGAAGATTGGAAATATTGACACTAGATTAACAGTGATAGAACAAGAAAAAAATGGGATGTTGAGGTGGGAGATGGAAAGATCAGAATTTTATCTTAGATTTCAAAATATAGAAGAGGAAAAAGGAGAAAACTTGGCTGTGATAATGATAGAAATATTGGCAGATCTTCTGGAAATTACTGAGGAAAAAATGATGGACGGAGTAGATGAGATATACCGAGTTTATACAAGATATGCGATGAGAAATAAACTACCAAAGGAAGTACATATTAGATTTACTAAAAAATCCATCAGAACACAAATATTACAAGTGGCAAGAGAAAAAGCATTGAAATATAAAAACAAAGAGATTGTAGTTTTAAAACAAATACCTAGAAGAGTGAGAGAGATGAGAAGAGAATATCGATTTTTGACCAAAGTGCTACTGGAAAATGAAGTGAACTACAGATGGCTGATACCAGAAGGACTAATTTTTACGTGGCAAGAGCAGAGACATAGAATTGACTCGATTGAAAAGGCAGAACTTTTTTATGCAGAATTTTTTGGAAGAAAAAAAGAGGTGGCAGAGAAAGAGATCTCATTAATTGAGCTTCTGGAGGAACAACTGGAGATTGAAAAAGAGAAAGGAGTTGCAGGTGGACAGGTAGACAGTAAAGAACAACGTGAAGTGAGAGCTACGAGAGCTGTTAGACCTAAATATAAAGCATAATCATGGAAGAAAAAAAATTGATTACAATGAATATAAATGGACTTAACTCAGCTGTTAAAAGAAGGAAAACTTTTCACAAATTAGAGAAATTAAAATTTGATATAATTTGCTTACAAGAAGTTCATATTAAAAAGCAACATGAGCATTTGTTAGTACAGCCAAAATTAGGGAAAATATTTACTTCTTTGATTCAATGTAAGAAAAGAGGAGTGGTTCTCTACATTAAAGAAGATATTCTAGCAAAACTGATCTACACGGATGAAGATGGAAGAGTATTAATGGTGGAAATAATGGATAATAATAAAAAAATACTCTTGATTGCAATTTATGCTCCGAATGATAAACAAGAAGAGTTTTATAAAAAACTACATATGGAAATAATTAGACTGGACTATGTTAACATAATCATGATGGGAGATTTTAATGGAATTGTGGACAATAAATTGGACTATATAACAACAACAACAAAACAAAATAGAAAGATTCTCCCTAAATCTTTTTTTAAAATGACAGATGAATTAACCTTAAAAGATATTTGGAGAGAAAGAAATGTTAAAACTAAACAATATACTTTTTATTCTAATAGACATTTATCATGGTCCAGGTTAGATATGATTTGGATCTCAACAGAATTAATATCTACTATTCAAGAAACAAATATTGAAATAAGTACTTGGGCAGATCATAGTCCAATGACAATTAAATGGAAGGGACAAAGAAAAAGATCGAGATGGACATTAAACAATACCATTTTAAAGGAGAAAGATTTTATACAATGGATGGAGAAGGAATTGGTCTTTTTTTTTAAAGAAAATAAAAGAGAAGATACCTCAATACAGAATGTTTGGGATACAATGAAGGCATATGTAAGAGGTTTGATAATAGACTATACAAGAAAAAAGAATATTAGAAAAAGACAAACCTCTAAGGCCTTGGAAGATGAATATATAAGACTTGAAAAAGAATTACAGAAAATACCACAGAAAAAAAATATTAAATTGAAACTGGATGTAATTAAGCATAAAATGGAATTAATAGAGAAAGAAGAACTGGCACAGAAAATTAGAAATTCTAAACAGAATTATTTTGAAGACGCAAATAAACCAGGTAGATGGCTAGCATATAAACTGAGAAAGGAGAAGGAATCAAGAAAAATATTGAAACTAATAGATGATCAAGGTCAAGTTTGTTGTGGTAATAAGGAGAAAAAGGAAATTATTCGAGATTATTATGGACAACTATATAAACAAGAGAATATTGATGAGAAAAAAATTAAACAGTATTTACAGAATGCTAACTTACCGAAGATACCTAAAGAGACTGAAGAAATGTTAGAAAGCAATATAACAATGATGGAACTAAATGAAGCATTTAAAAGACAAAATAATGGGAAAGCACCAGGTCCAGATGGGCTTCCGGCAGAATTCTATAAAAAATTTCAAGAATCATTGAACACTCCATTGTTAGAAATTATGAATGAAGTTATGTTAAAAAAGATGATACCCAAAACATGGTCAGAGGCTTATATTACACTTATTTTAAAGGAAGAGGCTGACCCATTGCAAATTAAGAACTATAGACCTATTTCCTTATTGAATGCAGATTATAAAATCTTTGCTTCAATCTTAGCAGAAAGACTGAAAAAATATTTAAATAATTTTATCCATCCAGATCAAAATGGATTTCTACCAAAGAGACAAATTAGAGACAACATGAGAGTAATTTTGGATACCTTGGAATGTTATGAGGCTCATCCTGAAAAACAAATGGCTTTGATATTCCTAGATGCTCAAAAAGCATTTGACAACGTGAACTGGAGATTTATGTTATTATTATTGGAACAGATGGGCTTTGCCAGAAAATTTATTCAAGCAATAGAAGCCATATATAATAAACAGACAGCAAAGGTAATGATGGAGGGAGAATTTACAGATCTTATTAATATAAGAAGAGGTACAAGACAAGGATGTCCCCTATCTCCTTTGTTATTCGTATTAACTTTGGAAGTGTTGAATAGAAATATTAGAGATGACAAAAATATAAAAGGAATGAAAATTAAAAAGGAAGAATTTAAACTACAAGCTTTTGCTGACGATTTAGCTTTTATTCTGGAAGACCCGTTAGAAACCGCTCCAAAGTTATTGGAAAAGGTAGAGACATATGGTGAGATGGCTGGCTTGAAAATAAATAAAGATAAAACAAAGATTTTGACAAAAAATATGTTGTTGAGACAAAGAGAAGAACTGACAGATCTTTTGAAAATTCAAATTACAAACAAGGTTAAGTATCTGGGGATATATTTGACAGCAAGATGTAGCACATTAAAAGAGAATAATTATATTAAACTTAAACAACAGATAATTACAGATTTGAAGAAATGGGAAAATTTACAATTGTCATTAATAGGGAGAATTTCAACAATTAAGATGAATATTTTACCTAGAATTTTATTTCTCTTTCAAACAATACCAATTAGACTTGGAAAAGACTATTTTGAAGATTTAAATAAAACTATGTTGAAGTTTATATGGCAAGGTAAAAAAGCGAGAATAAAGTTAAAACTTTTGCAAGATGCTAGAAATAGAGGAGGTTTTGGCCTGCCTAATTGGGAATTGTATTATCAAGCTGCAAGTTTGATGTGGGTCAAAGAATGGATAACATTAAGAAAACATAGATTGTTGACATTAGAAGGACATGATTTACTGTTGGGCTGGCATGCTTTTTTATGGTACAAGGGAACTAAAACACAGGGGTATTTCAGAAGACATTATATACGGGAGTCTTTGTGGTTAAATTGGGAGAAGATAAAAAAACAATGTTATTTGAAAATTCCAATTTGGTTATCGACTATTGAAGCATTTTCCTATCCTATGATCTATAAAAAGGAACAAACAGTTAGATATGGGGAACTGTTGGATGAAAAGGGTGGACTTAAAACGATCCAAAATTTAGAGGAACAAGGTATAAGGATGAATTGGTTTTCATATGCGCAAATACACTCAAGATATCTTGAAGATTTTAAAACGGAAGGATTCTATGATAAACAGACTGATTTAGATAAGATATTGATGGGTACTGATGAGAAAGTGATTAAAAAGTTATATGCTTATTTATTGGGAATTAAGCTAGAGGAAGAACAAGTTAAAGAAACTATGATTGCATGGGGGAAGAATTTTGGATATGGAATTGATTTAGAACAATGGCAAAAATTGTGGTCTCAAAATTATAAAATGACAATGTCAATAGCATATAAAGAAAACTTGTATAAGATGTTTTACAGGTGGCACCTTCCCCCGACAAGAATAGCAAGAATGTTCAAGAATAAATCTGAAAAATGTTGGAAATGTCATCAGATACCTGGCTCATACTATCATATGTGGTGGACTTGTGAGAATGCTAGAAAATATTGGACTAAAATTCACATGTGGTTGGAAAAAATGACAAAGAAACACATAGACTTGAAGCCAGAGATCTTTTTATTGGGAATTTTACCTGATATATATAATAAAGACTTGAAATATTTGATTGTAAATGTATTAACGGCGGCTAGGATTGTATTTGCTAAAAACTGGAAGAATGAGAAAATACCATTGCAGGAAGAAATTATTAAGAAAATATTGGAATGTGCTGAGATGAGTAGATTGACATTTGAAATTAGAGAACAAGAAGATAAACAATTTTATGCAATTTGGGTTTTTTTTTATCAATGGTTAGATGATAAAATACAATAATAGAGCATTAATATTATATATATGAAGAGTTTTTAGGATTGATTTGTTATGATTATATGACAAATTATAGAATAAACTGTTTGAAGTATTGTTATCTCGCAAAGCATGAATGATTAAAAGTATAGTCAGAAAAAGATTTTTTTATTTTTTTATTTTTTTTAGTAATATTAGAATATGGATTGACAATATGAGTGGTTATGCAATATAATTGTAATTGACACTATAAAATGAATGCACAAAACTGATGAACCAACCGATACACCGGAAGTATATATGAGAGTAGATGTTTTTAATGTTTTGTATGTTTGTTTGTTTGTAGAAAATTAATAAAAACTTTAAAAAAAAAAAAAAAGATTATAAAAATATTTTTATTTTAAAAATATACCTAAAAATAACCTTAACATAACAAAAGAAGTCAGTTTCAACATCAACTCATTTTTCCAAATCCTCTTTTTCAGTTTTACATTTTTTTTCATTTCTCTCTGCTACAATGCCTCACTGATGTAATCTAAGAGAAAACAAACTTCCATATTTCCTCATTTTTTTTCACTATTCATTTCAAAATAATTCCTAATCTCAATTCCATATCCATCTTTACATTATTATAAAAATCTCATTTAAGATACAGTTGACCTTAAACTTCACTCTTTAAACTACATACCTACCAAAAAATTAAATTTACTATTATACCCCAATCTCTTAAATTTAATCTTAACACACTATCAAAAAAAATTATACTTTAACTATAAAGCAATCTCCATTAATATACAAAATTTAATAATTTATTAATAAATGACTATTACTTTCCTTTTTCAGTTCTCTCCTTATTACTAAAGCAAAATTTCTTTTGACAGAAATAATTTATTGAGCATTCAGTCCAATAATTTGGGAGGTGGACAAGCATCTGATTATCAATTTATTCCCAACTTTCAATATAGCACGTCCCAAAAAATAACTTTTAAAATCTCTATATAACATATCATAAATAGGCATGGCACTTTAATCTTATATCTTGTCTTTTGAACAAACACCTCCTATTCTTTACTTCCTGCAATTGTACATCCATAATCCCCAAGCTGTTACAGATCATGCATTCCCATCTGTTCCATTTCTATTAAATTTTGATCAAAGTCTAATATATTTCTGGTACAAAGATCAATAATCCTTTGGATAAGATACAGTTGAATCCTAAGCCTCTAGAAATTAAATTCATATCTCCCTTTTTGATCTGTGAAATAAAGTTTTTGTTGTTTTACATCTGGTAAAACCAAATTCTTCTTTCTTTCCCTCAAACTTCAAGTATATTTTAAAATAGTTAAGTTTTCAGTTTCTAATCTGAAATAGAATGGTCATAATTAACTTGTTGCTTTATTTTATCTTTTCATAAATAATGAGTAATTTAAAAAATATGATATATTTTAGAATGTCCTTTCCTATCTGTATTTTTATGTTTTATTGATTATGTCCAGCAACAGCCTTGATCACAAAATATTGATGACATAAAATGCAATGCTGGGGATAGGCTAAAAGGCAAATATTAGATTCAGTATCAACATGTGTGCCCTCAAATGAAGGCTGTTGCTGCTGCACCAAAATTTTCAGCATATTATAGATTTGGGACAACAAATCAGGGCCTGATCTTTGTGGAAGTTTTGATTCATAACAAAAAAGATCAGGGTTGTCACATATTCCTGTTTAAGCATAGCCTAGCCTCTTCTGTATGTATTGCTGCTGTGGATAGATGTAATATATGTGTTCATTTTTTTTCTTTGGAGAAAAAGTTCAAATGTCTAAAAAGATTTAAAAGAAATTCGATCAGGGAAATTATTAGTGTAAGATACTAATGAGGTTTGAGGGATCTTTATGTGTTTTCACATCTAAGAATGGTAAAAGATATTTCATTTATCTAATCAAGTTGATGCAAAAGTAGAAACTGCTCAAAGAAGATTGAACACCATTGTAAGTAATCCTCAATTACCAACCATTAATTCAGTGACTGGTTGGTGCTGAATAAGGAGGCATATGACTGGTCCTCGGAGTTACAGTCTTTGGAATGTCCGCATGGTCATGTGATCTGAATGTCGGTACCTGGAAACCAGCGTATATTGTATTTACAATGGTTGTAGTAGTCACATGATTGTCATTTCTGACTACATAGCCAAGCAAATTTCATAGCCAATTCCAAATCACATAGCCAATTTCCTGACAAGCAAAATCAACATGAAAATGGCAGGAAGTCTCAAACCAGGTCACATGATGTCACACTTAACAACTCATTGTGATTCACTTAATGACAATAGCTAGAACTGACTGCTTTTGTTAGCCAGACACAGTCCCAGCTTTACAATCAATAGTAATCAATCAATTTTTTGTCTGCATTGCTTAATGATAGAGTTGTCAATCCCAACTATGGTCAGTATATGAGGACAATCTATATTGAATAGGTCTGCCATATACATGGTACAAATTCCATGTATTCACATATATATCCACCTATATAGATGGCAACAGAGAGATATGTTTTCTTTAACTTTTTTCACCATCTAGCTATTGTTCAGCTGCAGATAGTCCTATTACTGACGGGGGGGAATCTGCTTTTGATGTTGTAAACGTTTGATGTTGATGTTCTTTCATTTTCTGGCATGGAAAGATTTTGTCTTTTTTACAGAGAAAAGCTGAGGTGGCTTTCCCTGTGAATTTGAATAGCATTTAAGAAAAATATCACAGTTTATGTAGCATACATATAGAACAATCTAAAACAAGGGTCTTCAAGCTCGGCAAGTTTAAGACCTGCGGACTTCAACTGAGATAAGTGTAGTCAATTGTTTCTTCTCAGACATGAAATCAGATTGAATAAAAGGTTTGTTTTTAACCATGTTGTGAAAACACGTTTCTTTTCAATTGCATATTTAAAACTTTGATTTCTCCTAATTTGCACATTTTAGCAGGTACTTCCCTTGTAATAAATGGATTTATATGCCATGTCCCATATTAGATATATTTTATATTAATGCTATCTTTTTTTTTTGGAGGTAAATATTTGTAATTGGAAAACTGCAAGCATTCTAGTTGCTATTTAAGTCTGTTTCATTAACATTCAAAATAATTCCCTCTCTCTCTCATACACACACACACACACACACACACACACACACACACCCAAACATGTTTTAGGAACAAAAAAGATTTATAGCACACTTTGGAAAGCACTATAAATTATTTATCTAGAATATGTTATAACAATAAACAGCATTGTGCTTTGGAGAACAAAATGTTTGTCAGTTATAGATATAAGTTATCCTGATTAGAACGGTAAACTAAGAAGTATGGACTTCTGTTTTTAAACAGAACTCTATTTTCTTCCAGGACAAGTAATGAGCAGCCTCAAATTCCTTATACCTATTCTCAATTTTCTGTCATTTTAGACCAGAATTCCTCCTCCAGTCACTTTAGCTCAGGAATTCTGGGAGTTGAAGTTCACAAGTCTTAAACTTGCCGAGCTTGAAGACCCTTGTTTTAGATTGTTCTAGATGTATGCTACATAAACTGTGATATTTTTCTTAAATGCTATTCAAATTCACAGGGAAAGCCACCTCAGCTTTTCTCTGTAAAGCCCATGTCACATTGCACCAACGGATGCAAAGAGCATACAGAATGGACAAAAAAGCTTGTCATCTGTTGTTTAATGCGATGTACTCACTGCCTCCGTTTTGCTTCCTCTCTATCCGTCCAGCATCCGTTTATGGACGTTTCATCCGCTCAGAAAGTTTTGAGCTGCCCAAAACTTTTGTGCAGAAAATGTATCCAATTCGTCCATTCTGCATCCACTACGTATCCGCTACTCATCCGTTCTGCATCCGTTACGCATCCGCTATATCTGCTAGGCCTCCGCTACGTATCCGCGCAACTCGCATCCGCTCGGAAACAGGGAGGAAGCAGAACGGATGCAGAACGGATGCCAAGCAGAAACAAAGCGTTTAAAATGGAAAAAACATCCGCAGAGGGGGCCTATCTCGGATATTAAGGATGTCTACAGGATGCATAGAGGATGCCTAGAGGATGCAAAGGGACACCTATACTGCCTATAAAAAGAGGGAGCAACACATCTGGATCTCACTTTCAGAACAGCAGCCCTGCGGTGCGGACCTCTGCAGCCTTCATCTGCCTCTTGCTCTTCCACAGCATCCAGTCATGTCCACCGTGGATCGTAACACAGTCCTTTTGGCAGCCACCATTGTTCTGCAACACTGCGAAGCCATCTACAGGCTCTGTGAACTCTACTACGGGAAGAAAAAGAGGCGGCCAAGAAGCCTCTGGGTATGAAGATGGTTCACCAGAAGAGCAGAGGACGGACTGTACAACAAGCTGATGGTGGAGCTCAGGAACGAAGACACTCGGGCATTCCAGAACTTCATGAGGATGCCTCCAGCCATGTTTGACAAAGTTGTGCAGTGGCTGACACCCAGGTTGACCAAGCAGAGCACCAACTTCCAGCCCAGCCTGGACCTTGGGCTCAAGGTGGCACTCACTCTGCACCACCTGGCCTCAGGGACCACCTACAGCAGGATGCAGTACAGATGGAGGGTGCCACACAACACCATCAGCATTGTGGTCAGAGAAGTGGTGCAGGCCATCATCAAAGAATACAAGGAGGAGCTCCTCCAGTGCCCTTCCACTGAAGAAGGATGGAAGAAAGTTGCAGAGCAGTGGTATCAGAAGTGGAACTTCCCCCACACCGTTGGAGCCATAGATGGCAAGCACATGGCCTGCAAATCTCCACCCATCTCAGGGTCCACTTATTTCAACTCCAAGGGCTTCTTCAGCATCATCCTCTTCACCATGGTCGATGCTGACTACAAGTTCATGTACATCGATGCTTCAGGCAATGGCTCATGTTCAGATGCCCAGGTATACAACGCCAGTCACCTCAAGGAGGAGCTGGAACGCAACCTCATCATGGGCTTCCCAGATCCAGAACCCCTGCCCAACGACACACAAGATGTGCCCTACTTCATCGTGGGGGATGACGTCTTCTCCCACACAACCTGCCTCATGAAGCCCTACACCTCCAGACTCCTCATCTATGAAGAGAGGATCTTCAACTACAGGCTGTCCAGGGCAAGGCGGGTGGTGGAGAACGCCTTTGGCATCCTGGCCAACAGGTTCCAGGTACTTCTCACCACCATGCACCATTGCCCAGAGACTGTCAAGAGGATCATGGAAGCTTGCTGCATCCTGCACAATCTCATGTGCACCCGCTACCCAGTCTTGCAGAACAGGCTTGTGGACATCCAGCAAGGCAATGGGGACATGGAGCCTGGGGAATGGAGGCAAGGGCGAAACCTAATAGACACTGAGGATGTGCAAGGCCCCAACAGAGCCTCACATGAAGGGAAGAAGCAGCACAACCTCCTGAAACACTGCTGCAACACCCCAGCTGGAGCGGTGGAGTGGCAAGACAGGATGATAGATGTTTAATGGATGCTTCCTTCAGCCTGTCTCATCACACTGATGAGATTGGGCCATGTATGTTGAGTGGCCTGACAATGAACAGGGCATTTAATAAAGAGTTGTGTTGATGTTGAAATGTGTGGATCAATGATTACATTGTTATTGATAATAAAGGGCCATAGGTGTGGCACCTGGGAGGGTGGACCATACAGTCCCACTATGTTTGCACTGGAGGTTTATCTATCCCACAGCTATTACCCATCCCAAAGGTATCCATGCCCATCCCACAGGTATCCCTGCCCAACCCACTGCTATCTTAACCCATCCCACAATCATGCAAAGGCTTAAACCATTTCTAAAAGTTTCCACCAAGACTTTACTAAAAAAAAGAAACGAAGCAAGTGTATGAATCAAAAATAGACTTTATTAACAAGAAGCTATGAAACAAAAATGAGTCTCTGGCACTCCTCTGGGTCGCTCAGTCTCAGGAGTGAATGGTGCAGGTGCTGTGGAGGTGGCTGGTGCTGGAGTGCTTGTCGTCAGCTCCTCCAAAAGCAGAAGAAGCAGAAGCCCTAGCCCCAGAAGAGCGAGCCCGTGCTGCAGAAGCCCCAGCAGAACCAGAGTGAGGGCCAGGGGGCGGGTTGGTAACCCTGTCCCTTTTGCCAGGGCTGGCAGCAGATGGCTGAGGCTTGCTGTGCTTCCACATGGTTGTGGGCTTGCTGGCTTGTAGGAAGGCTGGCAGGAAGGCTGGCAGGCAGGCAGGCACCAAGGCTGGCAGGCACCAAGGCTGGCAGGCAGGCAGGCACCAAAGCAGGCAGCAAGGCTGGCAGGGAGGCAGGCACCAAGGCAGGCAGCAAGGCTGGCAGACAGGCAAGCACCAAGGCTGGCAGGTAGGCAGGCACCAAGGCTGGCAGGAAGGCTTGCACCAAGGCTTGCAGGAAGGCTTGCACCAAGGCTGGCAGGAAGGCTGGCAGGGAGGCAGGCACCAAGGCTGGAAGGAAGGCTGGCAGGCATGCAGGCACCAAGGTTGGCAGGCAGACTGGCTGGCAGCAAGGATGGCAGGCAGGCAAACAGCAAGGCTGGCAGTGAGGCTGGCAGTCAGGCAGACAGCAAGGCTGGCAGCAAGGCTGGCAGGCAGGCAGACAGCAAGGCTGGCAGGGAGGCTGACAACAAGGCTTGCAGGCAGACATGCAGGCAGGACAGGCAAGGCAGTCGATGTGTCTGGAAGCAGATCTTTCCTCTGAATGGCGACCTGCTTCTGAGCTGCTTCCGATATATCCGCGGGGCGGACGCAATGCATCCCCCCCGCATGCGCAATTAACACCAGGCATCCGCTAGGCTTCCACTGTGCATCCGCTAGGCTTCCCCTCTGCATCCGCGAGGCTTCCGCTCTGCATCCGCTTCATCCGCTGTGCATCCGCTCTGCATCCACTCTTTCCGTTCCGCGTCCGCTTTGCTGAGGTCCCCCGGAAGCCTAGCGGATGCGCCATCCACTCCCATCCGCTTCCATCTGCTGGGCTTCCGTTCTGCATCCACTTTCCATCCACCCTGCATCCTCCCTGCGTCCGTGTTATCCGCTCCGGTTATGCAAATTTTTGCCCCTTCTGAGAACGGATCACAACGGATGGAACATTTTTCTCATCCGTTGTGTCAATTTTGCATCCATTGGGCAGTGTGACAGGGCCTTAAGAAAGACAAAATCTTTTCATGCCAAAAAATGAAAGAACCTATATTCTGCTTGCATTACTACTGAGAAACAATAAGCCTAAGGCTAAAATTTGATATTAATTCATACCAGGGCTGTTTGTATTCCAACTGTTCTTTAGTTTCTATTAAGTTTTAAAAATTAAAATAAACATTAAGGTCATTAAAAGTGTGCATACATACACATAGATAAATTAGTCAGGTTCTTGCCAGAACACTTAAGCCCATGTCACACTGCCCAATGGATGCAAAAAGGACACAGCGGATGAGAAAAATGTTCCATCCGTTGTTATCCGCTCTCAAAAGGGGCAAAAATTTGCAAAACCAGAGCGGATAACACGGACACGGGGAGGATGCAGGGTGGATGCAAACCAGATGGGGAACGGGAGCCCAGCGGATGGAAGTGGATGGGAGTGGATGGCACATCCACTAGGCTTCCGGGGGGCTGCAGCAAAGTGGACGCGGAACGGAAAGAGTGGATGCAGAGCGGAAGCCTAGTGGATGAAGCGGATGCACAGCGGATGCACAGCGGATGCACAGCGGAAGCCTAATGGATGCCTGGCGTTAATTGCGCATGTGGGGAGGATGCATTGCGTCAGCCCCACAGATATAACAGAAGCAGCTCGGAAGCAGGTGGCCATTCAGAGGAAACACCTGCTGCCGGACGGATTGGCTGCCTTGCCTGCCCTGCCTGCATGTCTGCCTGCAAGCCTTGCTGCCAGCCTACCTGCCAGCCTTGACGCCAACCAGTCTGCCTGCCAGCCTTGATGCCTGCCTTCCTGCCAGCCTTGGTTCATGTCTGCCTGCCAGCCTTGGTGCCTGCCTCCCTGCCAGCCTTGGTGCCTGCCTCGGTGCCAGCCTTCCTGCCAGCCTTGGTGCCTCCCTCCCTGCCAGCCTTGGTGCCTGCCTTGGTGCCAGCCTTCCTGCCAGCCTTGGCACCTGCCAGCCTGCATGCCAGCCTTCCTGCCAGCCTTGCTGTCTGCCTGCCTGCCAGTCAGCAACCCCACAACCATGTGGAAGAACAGCAAGCTTCAACCATCTGCTGCCAGCCCTGGCAAGAGGGACAGGGCTACCATTCCGTCCCCTGGCCCTCACTCTGGTCCTCCTGGGGCTTCTGCAGCACGGGCTCACTCTTCTGGGGCTGGCGCTTCTGCTGCTTCTTCTTCTGGAGGAGCTAATGACAAGCACTCCAGCACAGGCCACCTCCACAGCACCTGGACCCTTCACCCCTGAGACTGAGCGACCAAGAGGAGTGCCAGAGACTCATTTTTGTTTTATAGCTTGTTGTTAATAAAGTCTATTTAAGATTCACACACTTGCTTCATTTCTTTTTTTTAATAAAGTCTTGCTGGAAACTTTTAGAAATGGTTTAAGCCTTTGCATGCTTGTGGGATGGGTTAAGATAGCAGTGGGGTGGGCAGGGATACCTGAGAAATGAGGAGGGATACCTTTGGGATGGGTAATAGCTGTGGGATAGATAAACCTCCAGCGCAAGCATATTGGGACTATATGGTCCACCCTCCCAGGTGCCACACATATGGCCCTTTATTATCAATAATAATGTAATAATCATCCACACATGTCAACATAAACACAACTCTTTATTAAATGACCTGTTCATTGTAGGCCCACCCAACATACATGGCCCAATCTCATCCGTGTGATGAGACAGGCTGAAGGAAGCATCCATTAAGCATCTATCATCCTGTCTTGCCACTCCACTGCTCCAGCTGGGGAGTTGCACCAGTGTTTCAGGAGGTTGCGCTGCTTCTTCCCTTCACATGAGGCACTGTTGGGGCCTCGCACATCCCCAGTGTTTATCAGGTTTCGCCCTTGCCTCCATTCCCCAGGCTCCATGTCCCCATTGCCTTGCTGATGGTCCACAAGCCTGTCCTGTAACACTGGGTAGCGGGTGCGCATGAGATTGTGCAGGATGCAGCAAGCTTCCATGATCTTCCTCATGGTCTCTGGGCTATGCTACATGGTGGTGAGAAGTACCTGGAACCTGTTGGCCAGGATGCCAAAGGCGTTCTCCACCACCCGCCTTGCCCTGGACAGCCTGTAGTTGAAGATCCTCTCTTCACGGGTGAGGAGTCTGGAGGTGTAGGGCTTCATGAGGTAGGTTGTGTGGGAGAAGGCGTCATCCCCCACGATGAAGTAGGGCACATCTTGTGTGTCGTTGGGCAGGGGTTCTGGATCTGGGAAGCCCATGATGAGGTTGCATTCCAGCTCCTCCTTGAGGTGACTGGCGTTGTATACCTGGGCATCTGAACATGAGCCGTTGCCTGAAGCATCGATGTACATGAACTTGTAGTTAGCATCGATCATGGCGAAGAGGATGATGCTGAAGAAGCCCTTGGAGTTAAAATAAGTGGACCCTGAGTTGGGCGGAGATTTGCAGGCCATGTGCTTGCCATCTATGGCTCCAATGGTGTGGGGGAAGTTCCACTTCTGATACCACTGCTCTGCAACTTTCTTCCATCCTTCTTCAGTGAAGGGGTACTGGAGGAGCTCCTCCTTGTATTCTTCGATGATGGCCTGCACCACTTCTCTGACCACAATGCTGATGTTGTTGGATGGCACCCTCCAGCCGTACTGCATGCTCCTGTAGGTGGTCCCTGAGGCCAGGTGGCACAGAGTGAGTGCCACCTTGAGCCCAGGTTCCAGGCTGGGCCAGAAGCTGGTGCTTTGCTTGGTCAACCTGGGTGTTAGGCGCTGCACAACTTCGTCAAATATGGCTGGAGGCATCCTCATGAAGTTCTGGAATGCCCAAGTGTCTTCGTTCCTGAGCTCCACCATTAGCTTGCTGTACATTCTGTCCTCTGCTCTTCTGGCGAACCATCTTCGGACCCAGACTCTTTTTGGTTGCCTCTTTTTCTTCTCACAGTAGAGTTCACAGAGCTTGCAGATGGCTTTGCACTGTTGCAGAACGATGGTGGCTGCCAAAAGGACTTTGTTGCAATCCACGGTGGACATGACTGGATGCTGTGGAAGAGGAAGAGTCAGATGAAGGCTGCAGAGGTCTGCACCGCTGGGCTGCTGTTCTGAAAGTGAGATGCAGATGAGTTGCTCCCCATTTTTATAGGAAATATACGTTTTCCGCTAGGCATTCTCTAGGCATCCTCTAGGCATCCTCTAGGCATCCTTAATATCTGAGATAGGTCCCCTCTGCAAACATTTTTTCCATTTTAAATGCTTTTTTTCCGTGCTGCATCCATTCTGCATCCGTTCTGCATCCGTTCCACTTCCTCCCTGCGTCCGAGCGGATGCGTAGCAGATGCGCAGCGGATGCATAGCGGATGCGTAGCGGATATAGCGGATGCGTAACGGATGCAGAACGGATGCATAGCGGATGCATAGTGGATGCAGAACAGATGCATTGGATACATTTTCCACACAAAATGGAAAATGAGCGGATGAAACATCAATAGACGGATGCTGGACGGATAGAGAGGAAGCAAAACGGAGGCAGTGAGTACATCGCGTTTTCCAACGAATGGCAAGGTTTTTTGTCCGTTTTACATCCTCTTTGCATCCGTTGGTTCAGTATGACATGGGCTTTAACAATTTAGTAGAAGAACGAAAACAGGTAATAGATGAGAGAGACTCAGAGAAATTTAGAAAGAAGACTGAAAAAATATAACAAGAAAAATACTTCTAATGCAGATTGCTCTAAAAGTAATAAGGTTGTTGAACATCTTTCCTTTTCACTCTACTCTTCAGATTGAAAAGCCGGTTTTGGAAACCATTCCAACCAAAGAAGCATCACATTCATTCACATGGTTTTAACAGACAGAAATGCAAATCTGAATTTACAACTATATTTGTCAATACAGTAGCAAAATACAGGCATGTTGACCATTAATTTATGTATCAATCCACCTTTTTAATGATTTGATTTACAAAATAATTATCCTAATCAATGAAGGATTTTCATTTAATTAAAATTCATGAACACTTTAAATGGTTGTTCTGTATTATTGACTGTTCTTTGATTCAGCATTAATCTGAGATGGTACATGATAGCTATCAGATATCTTATTAAAAATGAAAGCTCTCTAACTGAGGAGAACTGTGTAAGATGAAAGTCTATGAGCCAAGATTATGTTAACCAGGAACTTGTTTCTGATTGTTTTGTATATCTCAATAGGATACTTGAACCTTAAATGATCGCAAATAATTATATCTTGAAAGCCGCATTCTTGTATGTAATAGGCTTTACTAAAATTGACTTAAAAGTGGAGGCAAAAAATTATGAACTGAATAATACTTTGTAAATTGTATGTCCTGGACACAGTGATGAAATTTAATTGACAACAATGAATCAATTTTTGTGGATCTATTAGATGACTCACTCTCAGACAGTTTGAAATTCTTGAATGGAAAGAAGTTCTGTTCATTCTGATCATGTCTACCAACGACTTGTTCTCATATGGTTTGTTGAGATTGAAAAAGTATTCATGGTAATAGTTTTCCTAGTATCTTTTTCTATAATGTGAGAATTTTTTATCTTCATGGTTTTCCAAACAGCTGCAGTATAGCCTATGAAATAAGCAAGTTTATTGTTGAGATGGCCCGAATTATGCAGACACTATGACCATGACAGCATATTGTCCTGTTCACAATAGGTTGTGAAACTAAGGGCAACAAGTCACTTCTATTTTTTAGCTATCACAGCAACCAATCCAGAAGTTGTTTGTGTGGATGAGTTAATAATGGTGGAATCAATGAATTGTTAAGATTCAAATTAATATATTGTTTCAAAAGTTCAGCAGCCATCAAAGCTTGCATGAGAGTTGTGAAGCAGTTTGACAAATTAGAGGTTTTTTTGCAAGAGGAGGGTAGTGCTGATTATCTTGAAGGAAGCAGCAGATCATTTCTAAATCTAACTGCTTAGCCCTAAATAACGACAAGACTTACCAATCGCTAAGAACAGGAAAATCAAGGAAACAGAGAGAGGAATTAATTCTGGTTGCATAAGATCAATCCTTAAGAATATGCAAAGGTAGAATTGAGAGGACAGCAACAGAGTTAATGCCATCTCTGCAAGTAATCTAAAAAGATAGTGGACTTCTAGAAGAAAGATGTCCCATAGATATTATTATCTAATCTTTTATTAGAGTAGTCTAATAAAATGGAATTTTGAGAAAATGCCTGTCTCGGACTTTATTGGTTTGGAGTTTGTTAATTGGAATGCTGACATGGGTCTATAAAATGTATCTCCCATGAAAAATTCTTAAGAAGCCCTCTCTAGAGACCCATACAAGATTGACAGATGCTATTTGTTGTGTATGTTTTCTAGATGTCAGACAGATTTCTAGAGGGGTGTCAAACTGGTGGCCTCTGGGCAGATGCATCATGCATTGGCCCCCACCCACCCCAGCTTTGCAAATGGGAAAAACATCATATGATGGCAATGTGACGTGGCAAGTTTGACACCCATGTTCTACATAGCTGAATCCAGAACTGATACAAAATAATTGTATTCAGTTATGCATGGGTCTAATTCTAATTACTGTACAATAACTTAATAATGAGCATGTCATTAACACAAGCACTTTAAAATGAATGTCTTTTCATTTTTAAGCCCACTTCAGTATATTGCTCCCCATTTTTCAAGCCCTAAATACCATGTAGCCCAAATACAGGGAGACATGTTCCAATATGAGCAGAAATATCAGAAATCCCTATAGATCGTATAGGTTATCCTAATCTTCAAAAATCTTCCAATTCAACCATCATAGTTGCTGATGTCCATGCTGTTCAAGAGCCATAGATGCTGTAACATATAAGCCCCAATGTTGAGACCATATTTGGGGCTGATGGTTTTGGGAAAGTGAATGTTTGTCTGTTGCGCTTTTATGAGGCTGCTGTAAGTTATATTTAAAGTAGAGTTCTCCAAACTTGACAACTTTAAGACTTCAACTCCCAGAATTTCCTAGCCAACATGGCTATCTGAAGAATTCTGGGAGCTGAAGTCCAGAAGTCTTAAAGTTGTCAAGTTTGGAGACCCCTATATAATTTAATGATATTTTATTTTTTAGCATTAACTTGATGTTCACCTTAGTCTTTACATTTCTTATTTCTTGTTCCCTAAGTTTTTCTGACATATATATTCTGTAAACAACAGAAAAATGTAAAGTGGCAGGGTCTAACATTTAAAAGACTTAGAAAATGATACATTAATTAATTTCACGAAAAAAGCAATCAATACAAACATGTGTAATCATGCCACTAAAGAAAAATTACCATCAATGGAAGATGATAGATATAACTTTTAAAATAGTTGATGCAGGAATATAATGAAGACATAAAAATTGAATCCATTTTTTTAAATAACCCACAGACCTGTCAGGAGATATACTGAGGCAGTTGCCTTCTGGTCAGTTTCCATTTAGCTATAAACAAAAACCTGTCATTTAAAACATCTTTTCCTAGTTCATGTCAGGATTCACAGCTACCACAAGAAGAAAACATTATTTTTTGTAGAATTTCCAGAAATAAAAATAAGCAGATGAAAAAATTCGCTGGACCCCTTATTTATGTGTACACGGAAAAGCATAGCAAGGAAGTGCAGTGAGGGGAAATATGATTGTTCTGTATAAAATGGTTTACTCCAAATGCCTCAAATGTGATTGGCCAGAAAAGCCTGCATGGGATTGGTTCACTAAAAAACCAATCCAGGAGAACCGCCAAAAGGCGGTAGACTCAAGTAAATGTCATTGGCTACAAGCCGGCAGGCAAGCCATATATAAAGGCTGCCGTGGCTTGAGCCAAACCTTTCCATTTGCTGTAACTATTGAAATAAATACATTTGCTGTTGAAACCCGGTCTACCTCGCGTTTTTCCAGACGGAACACTGGCGACGAAGGTGGGATCATCCTAAAACGTGAGACTGTGCACACGACGAATTGAAATCCAGGCTAGAAGCGATGGCTGGAAATAATGCACCGCCCACACCCTTCAATCCCAATGAAGAGGATTGGGAATACTACGTAGACCATTTTCAAATGTATTTAGAAAGCAACAAGATGGAGGAGATCTCAGACCAGCATAAGAGGGCTGTCTTCCTAACGCATTGTGATCACTGTGTTCAAGATGGCCAAAGCATTGGCGAAGCCCAGAGACGTAAAACAAATGACCTGGCCTGAACTCCAGAGGATGCTAAAGGCCCACTACGCACCAGTAGTGTCAAATCTCATCAAACGGCACGAGTTCTACCGAAGGGACCAAAAAGAAGGCGAGACCATCACTGACTTTGTGGCAGCCCTCCGACAACTGGGGGGAGCGTGCGAGTTCCTGAACTTAGATGAAGCCATGCGAGATCGAGTGGTACTAGACCTAAAAGACTCTAATTTACAAAGTAAATTGCTAAATAAACCCAATATAACAGTGGCTGAAGCAATCACAGAAGCCACAGCCGCAGAAGCCGCGAAAAAGTCAGAGGCCACTATGAAGCAAATGAATGCAAATAATGACGAAATGATCCTAGCCGGAGGAAAGAAGCAAGTTCCCACCACCACACATCACGAAGTTTTTGACGAAACATCAGAATCCAAAGATGATGACGATGAGGTCCACCGCCTGTACGCCAACAAAAAAAGGTGTGAAAAAAGAAACTGGCGGGAATGCGCAGGCTGCGGAGGAAACCACCCTCGAGCCGATTGCAGATTCCCTGATGCCATCTGCCGAGCTTGCAAGAAAAGGGGACACATCGAGAAAGTCTGTAGAAATCGCAAAAATAACAGCCCTAACAGACGCAGTAACTCTCCTCCACAAGCTGAATCAAAGCAAGCCAAGAGAAAGTGGGAGCACAACAAACGAGCCAGTAACTGAGAAAAGACCCATCAAACTGTCACTATCGGAAGCGCTCAGACGGAAAGTGGGAGAAAATTCAAAATCATCATAAAAATTGAAGGTAACCCCTGTGAGATGGAAGTCGATTCAGAATCTTTCCTTCAATGGTGTTGTGGGACACAATCAGACTACTGGTCCCAAATATCAAATTAAAAGAACTCCAGAAACAAAAATTAACTCTGAAGGACTACCAAGGGAATCGAATCCCTGTGGTAGGTCTAGGACATTTCCGAGTCGCCTACAAGCAGCACATCGAAGTCCTGCCTCTAACAATAGTTGACCGAGACCGACCCAGCTTCCTGGGCATCGAATGGTTTGCACCATTGGGCATCAGAATGACCAGAGTGGACTGAGTAGCCGCAACTGACTAGGAAGAAAGCCTGATTCACGAGTTCCAGGACGTTTTCGATGGCACCCTAGGCAGGTACCAGGGGACCCCAATTTCCTTTAATTTAGACCCCCAGGTAGCCCCTAGACGATTAAAGGCCAGACGAGTTCCCTTTGCGTTAAAAGCAAAAATAGAGGTACAATTGAATAAATTAATTGACCAAGGGATCTTGGAACCTATTGACCATGCTAGGTGGGAGACGCCAATAGTAACACCGGTTAAACCTGATGGGTCGGTACGCATCTGTGGGGACTATAAGGCTACCCTGAACCATGCGCTACAACAAAGCGCATATCCTGTGCCAGCCGTACAACATTTGTTACACTCACTCGGGGGAGGAAAATTTTTTGCCAAACTAGATTTAGCACAAGCATACCAACAGCTTTCAGTAGACCCATTAACGACCGAGGCACAGACAATAGTAACTCACAAGGGGGCATTCAAGTGTAACAGACTTCAATTTGGAGTGAGCGTTGCCCCAGGTGTTTTCCAAAGCCTCATGGAACGCCTATTGAATGGAATAAAAGGGATCGTACCATATTTTGATGACGTCCTAATTTCGGCTAAAGATACGACCCAACTAGAAAAAAGACTAAGAGAAGTGCTAACAATATTTAGAGAATCCGGCCTGAAAGTTAAAAAAGAAAAGTGCTGCTTAATGACTGATCGCGTCGAATTTCTGGGCTACTTAATTGACGGAGAGGGTATACACCCTACAGAAAAAAAGGTCAAGGCTATTAAAGACGCACCGCAACCAAAAAATAAAACGGAATTGCAGGCATTTTGGGGTCTAATAAATTTCTATAACGTATTCCTCCCCCACAAAGCAACAATAGCAGAACCATTACACCGTTTGCTGGATAAGAAAACTAATTGGACTTGAGGTTATAAAGAACAAAAGGCATTCCAGAGAATAAAAAATTTATTAACCTCAAACACCGTTCTTATCCAGTTTAGTAACACACTTCCATTGACGGTCACCTACGACACCTCACCGTTTGGAGTCGGTGCCATCCTGAGCCACCAATTGCCAGATGGGAGAGAGGCACCCGTCGCTTATTGCTCAAAGACTCTGTCTAAAACAGAACATAACTATAGTCAACTAGACAGAGAAGCCCTGGCAATTGTCACCAGAGTGAAATGTTTTCACGAGTACCTCTATGGAAGAACATTTTCAATCGTAATGGAGCATAAACCGTTACTAGGAATTCTGGCAGGAAACAAACCTACACCGAACATTTTATCCCCGCGGATGACTAGATGGTCAGAATTCCTAGCAGCATACTCTTACACATTGACACATCAACCCGGGAAACAAATCTCCCATGCAGACGCATTAAGTCGAACACCGCTATCAACGACAGAGGAAGACCCAGCGCCAACAATGACCATCCTGCAAATAGAAACATGCCCTAAACTACCAATATCTGCAAACGATGTCGCCAGAGCCACTGCCAAGGACCCAATGACTGCCCGTATTTTAATCTGGGTAGGTAAAGGCTGGCCGGAAAACCAAAAAACTGAAAACTTTAAACCTTTTTGGACCAGACAGACTGAACTTTCAATTCAAAAAGGTTGTTTATTGTGGGGTGATCGGGTGGTGATTCCTGCTAAATTACAAACTAGAGTGTTGGGCATGCTTCATGAGGGGCACCCTGGTATTGTAAAAATGAAAAGTCTAGCTAGAAGCTATGTCTGGTGGCCTGGTTTAGATAAGGATATTGAATACTGGGTTGCTACTTGCACTAAATGCCAAAAAACCAGACCGTCCCCACCAGAAGCACCCATAAGGGACTGGGAGACCCAAGGAGGCCCCTGGTCTTGGATCCATATTGACTTCGCGGGTCCTACTCGGGGGCACACCTTTTTGATTGTCGTAGATGCATACTCAAATTGGTTGGAAGTTGTAGTAATGTCATCTACGACAACCAACGTGGTTATTAAACAACTTAACAAACTATTCGCAACCCATGGATTGCCGGATGTCCTAGTGTCCGACAACGGGCCTCAACTAACTGCTATACAATTTGAGCAGTACCTAGCCTCCCTAGGTATATGCCATGCACTAACCGCGCCAGCCCACCTGGCAGCAAATGGTAGGGCCGAGAGAATGGTCAGGTTTACTAAAGAGGGTTTAGAAAAAATGGACCTTGGGGATGTCCAGGATAAAATTAACCATCTACTCACCCTCCAACATATCACCCCCAGCACGGTAACTAACAAAAGCCCAGCTGAATTGTTAATGGGGAGAAAACCTAGGTCACAATTAGATCGGTTACATCCAAACTACACTTTGGAAAGACCCCCCGATTCCTCCAGCCGTTTCTGCATGTTTGAAATTGGCGACCTAGTCGACGCAAAAAATTTCACCGGGGACCCTCTATGGCTTCCAGCCACAATCACACAAATAACAGGCCCCTGGTCCTACCGCCTAACCGTAGACGATGGCAGGGAATGGAAGCAGCACATAGACCAGCTTCATTCCTGAAATATTGAACGAAATACAAATACACAACCCCAAATAATAAAAATCGACGAAAACAAAACCAAAGAAGGGGGGAAAATACAAGAAAATATTAATAAAGAACTTTTTAAAATAAATCCAGAACATCTACCCAATCAAAAAGAGCAAAAAGAAAACTTATGGTTAGATGAGACTTGCGGGAAAAATCCAGACGAAGAGAAACCCATCCTGGAAGGGGCCAACCAAGCCACCTCAACCTGCCTGGGAAAGCCAGGAGGGAGCGGCAAAACCACCGGCCTGAACAACTCAAGCAGTAGCAAAATGGCTGACTCACCCTTCCAGGCAGTTCCATGGAGAAGAGCCAGAGAGACAGCAACCCCATTCGAACCGGTTGAGATCTTCAGCGAAAATGAACTGCGCACGTCCAGTAGAGTCAGAAGAAGCCCCACCTACCTGCGCGACTACATCACTCACATAGGACTAAACTAAGGGGGGAGGGGTGTTCTATATAAAATGATTTACTCCAAATGCCTCAAATGTGATTGGCCAGAAAAGCCTGCATGGGATTGGTTCACTATGAACCAATCCAGGAGAACCACCGAAAGGCGGTAAACTCAAGTAAATGTCATTGGCTACAAGCTGGCAGGCAAGCCGTATATAAAGGCTGCCATGGCTTGAGCCAAACCATTCCATTTGCTGTAACTATTGAAATAAATACATTTGCTGTTGGAACCCGGTCTACCTCATGTTTTTCCGGACGGAACAATGATGAATTCTGGCAGTTGTATTAAACAAAATAAATATATATGAGGACTGGATTTCATATATGGGTTACTCAATTTATAATTTTGTTTTTCAGTTTAATATGTTATTGCATAACATAATATAAAAAGATTGCAAAAATACCCAATGTTTCAACTTTGTAATATCTATATCTATTGTACATCATGTGCATAAATATGAATAGCACTATTGAATTAATAGCTGAAGTACCCTACTGAATTATCCTTTCACCTATAGAAAAATCTCTGAGTTGAAATTTAGTTTTAATAAAATCTGAAAAGTGTCATGTGATTGTGCCAGTTATTTCTCAACTGAAAATAAATATAATAAGCTAACTCATGTGTCTCTGCAATTATTAACAGTATATATTAGGACAGAAGAATAGCATGTAGTGGTGGGATTCAAAAATCTTCACTACTGGTTTTGTTGGCATGGCTTGGTGGACATGGCAGGGAAAGGATGCTGTAAAACCTCCAGTCAGAGGTGGTATTTCCCGGTTCTCAGAATTACTCAAAATTTTCACTTACTGGTTCTCCAGAATTGGTCAGAACCTGCTGAATACTACCTCTACATGGCTGTACTAGCAATGTTCCAGATAGAAATGTATTATTTCCACAGCTTTACCTTTTACTGCCTGTTAAATTTACCTAACCACTATCAAATTATTTTCCTATATATTCTATATTCAGGTTTAGTATGTCATCTGATCCATGGATTTTACATCTTTTAAAAAAGAGATTGAAGGTTGATTTCCTGGCCATGGTTTTCATGTTGTGTGTACCAGATTTATAACCCTGTGTTTTGATAGACATTAGTCCACCTAGAAAGTGAGATGCCTGATTGTAGATCAGATCCAATCTGGTAATTTTTCTTTTACTCCCTGTGATCATGCAGAAGTTTTGAAAAAAAAAGCTAAAGGGGATTTCTTATTTTAATTATTAATATTTATTCCCCTGAGCTTCCTAATTTTCCTTGCACTTAAAAAAAAAGTCCATTTATGCACCATTTCATTGTTTTCCACCCTACAAATTAGGGAGTTGACTGTAGAATAGACATTGAGATTTTTTTTGGGGGGGTGGGCAGGACTTGTATGTAAAATATGTATTCCTTCATGTGATTTTTTCCCACATCCTGTACCAAAAAGTAACTTTAGTATTTTTGCAGGGTGATCAGGATGAGAGTTACATGAATATAATTTTCAAACAAAACTGTCATTAATTTTTTGAACTTGGAATGGCAAGCATGAGAAAATAAGAGGTTTGCTGTTTATTTCCAAGTTTGCAGATTAGATTAATTCAAGGAGCCTTGAATTGTAAAGGTTTTCCTTATATTCTAGAAATTGAATTTCCCTTCAAGGGTAATTTTAAAAAGACACTCTTCTATTGGACAGGTACTTCTCTAATATTTGGAAATTGTGGGCAGTTACTCTTCTTTATGATTTCATATGAATATAATTTGTTAATTTAGAAGTATACTGAACTAAGACCAAAGTGAAAGTTATTTACCATTTGTTAGATTTACACAAGCCTGGAAGGAAAAAGCTATGGAAGATGCAATAAAACTGTCAGTGTTACTTAACTTTCTGTATCTGTAGAAGAGTGTGAATGGTGCAAGCAGCCCCCATACACTAGATATACTCCAGAAGCTGTTAGCCAAGTTGTCACTTTAATGTGATAGAAATAGAGCGAAAAAGACAAACGTAAAGAGTATTGTCAAGTGAAAAGATCAAAACCACAGATGAAGTTTCAAATTAAATTGATTTAGATTAGAACTATCTTGGCATTAGATATGGGTCAAGAGAATTCAAGAAGGGTTGGACTTAGACCTTTTTTGCATATATACAGAATGTGGGCTGATTTCTCTTTTGACTCTACCCTCAGGTTTTGCCACTTCTTCTCCTACAAGTATTTATGTTAACTTAATTAACTTCACTTAAATCTATATGTAAATGACATCTAATAAAATTTAGTCTAATTTTTTTAAAACAAAGCACCCACTCAAGACTTGTCAGTAGTCTTTGGCCTGGGAAAAGTTAGGTAGTGCAATCACACATACAAATTATTTATTCAACACTTTTATAAGTCAACAAAATTCTGTGGCCTACATAAAAAGATATTTCTATGCCATTTTAATGAATCTGAAATAGGAAGTGTACTTATCTGCTGACAAGGATGACATATTTTTACTCTTCCCTAGATCTTACTATGTTCTTCAATATAGCTAGTTTCCCTTATTAAATAGCTTATCAAATAATGAGATAAGTAAAGCAGGATGTTCAGAAAATGCTCAAAGGAAGGAGAATTAAAGCTTATTTGAAAGATTCAAAGGAAGGTCAGGAGGCTCCCTGCAATGAAAAAGAAGCAGTGGAGGAAAGCACTGCCCATGGGCAATGATAGGCATCTGATATGGAGGTAATTGACCAATTAATAAAAATAAGAAGTGAAGATAGAATGGGACAAACATGCTGTAAGAGAGTCTTGGAGGTATGTCAGAGACTTGGAGGTATGTCAGAGCAAATAAATAAACAATTTAAGGAAATGTCATGTCAGATATTGCTCAGACAGCCAGCAATGCTTATAATATACAAGGCTCAAAAGAGTAGTTCTGAAATAAAAATTGAGTTGGCAGATTGATGGGATTACAGCAGGAGAAATAATTTAAGGATTTAAGGAGTGGCAGAGAAAAGTGGTTGGACAAACAATTTGACTGTTTATCTCATCTCTAAAATTAATGACCTGAGCTCTCATATGAACTCAACCAACAAAGGTACTGAATATGCTCATCTCAAGTTTATTTTCCTAGGGAGACAGAGAAGCCTTGTGACATTTGGCTAGACACTTGCGAACTCAAATATAAAACCCGACATTATAAGAAAAACGCATGAAATGGAGGAGATTAAACAGGGTAGTGTGAGAATATTCTTTCAAGATAACATTGTAACTACACTGCAGTGAAGAAAGGAATTCATACCACAGACAGAAAATAAATATGCATACAAAGGAGGCTTTCCTTTCAAATTAATTGTTTTTAGTGCTCAAGGACAAAAAGTTATTTCAATTTTTACTGAGATGCAGAGCTTATTGGCAGAGCTCTCTAACAAGGCATAAAGGAAGTTATCTACAATTTATTCTTGGAACTGTGGAAAGCGGGCTCAACTACCAGTGAAATATTACGGCAGAATGCTGCATCAAGGCTCAGAGTAACAAAAAATTTACTCTTTTTGAATCTTCAGATTTGGAGAAAGGGGGAAAAGAATGAGAAAAGAACTACATCAAATAATAACGTAGGTACTAGGGCTCGTCTACTCTGCAGCAGAATACGGTGCCTTGGTATGGCTTAACAGCTGCCACACTAGTAAATTAAATGCCAGACTCAATGTCACCATGAAGATTATAAGTGGATGTATTAAAACCACTCCAACTTGCTGGCTCCTGTTCTGAGCCATATAGTAAAGCTAATCTTTATGAAGTAAAGATGCACTAGTGAGAGAATACAGAAAAACTTTGAACAACTCAATCCTACTGGTGCATGCCAACCTTCTTCATTTTTCAGGCAGAAGACTGGCTGTAAACTAAGGGCATATACTGGTCCAGTATCTGATTTTTAAAATATAAATTATGGTGCACTTTAATGGTTATATGGCCTGGAATTTTGAAATGTTCATATTTATTTATATTCCATGTATGACATTCCATATGACAAATAAATAATAAATGTAAGTATAACTGCAGCTAGGGAATTATTGCAATTAAAATTGGGAGTTTATTGGCTAATGAGAAGAAGGAATCTGATATGTCAATCACTCCTCTTAGACCTATAGAACGTTCTTAAAGGATCCTCTGCAAACTAATTTTTTCACTGACTGTTTAAGTGGAACTGGAGGGCAGGAAGGTTGGATATAGTGGTATGATTTAGTCTGGGGAGGGGTGAGAATAAGGAATAGGGTGATCACCAAAAGAGCATGGAAGAATGGGAGGAAAATAACTATGTAGTAAACAGAATATTAATGCTTTATATACTTATAAGGCACCATAGTGATAGATTTTGTGAGTAATCAGATTTAATTTTTTCTTAAATATGTAATTATTTTTATGGAGAAATTAAAGATAATTTTAAAATACAGGTAATGTGTGAACAATGTAAAATGTCAGAATCTGGGACAACCTATGAAGAAAAGAATTCCTAATTATGTTAAATCATTTAAACTCTGCATAGTTATGTCACAATAAACATATATAACAATAGGTTGATTGATAGGTACTTTGATGAAGTATAGATAGTTTTTGATGAACAAGGTTCTGACATAGAACCTTGAACTGGTTCTATGTCTACTGATGTTTTTGCTCACCTGCCCACCCAGGCTTTTACCTGACCTTTACTTCCTGATTTTTCAACTTCAGCTGCCAAACGAGGTATAGCTGCAGTTTAAAAGGCAGAAAAAGAGGGCTGTTTCAAAGGCTGCTTCTCTGCACAGCGTGCTGATGACGATTTACAGCCACGCATTCACAGCATGAAGGGAAGCACATCATAAATCACTGAACCTCGTAAATCACTGAACCGATTGTTAACCCTGTTGTATCCCACTGCTAATAAAGCAAAGGTATAAGCTATTCTTAAAGCTGGCATAAAGTAAAAGGTTGAAAAGATTTTAAAATATAGGGATGATAAATATATATTTATAGAAGGGGAATATAGTCAATAGAAAAAATGTTAATTATATCAACTTCCGGTTGACGTTACAGTGAGAACAGCTTGAAAATTAACGGGCTCCACTGAGCCCCACAAAATCCAGCTGGCAAATGATGTTGAGAGACCCTATGCAGTCAAAGCCACCTTGTAGGGGCAGTGAAAAAATGAGGAACTTGCAATTTCCTTGTTAGGTCAGAAGCAAGCTCTCCTGAGTGGCAGCAGGGGCAACAACCATTTTTGGCAGTCACAAGCTGGGATAACCGGGACTATAAGATTTGTGCTGGACAGAGTGGACAGAGCATTGAAACTGGGTGAGATAATATCCAGCTCTTACTCTAAAGGCTTGATTTAAATATAAGAATTTCTAAAAATAACCTCCAAGTGCTAAGGAAGTGGCATTTAGACACATGGTGAAGATTAAAGACTGAAATTAAAAGGCTTTAAAATATAGGAAGCCTGGAAAAAAGCTAAACAACCTGAAAGGTGATTGTTGGGAGAAATTGTCTTTTTTATTTGTATTCTTAAACTCCCTGGATTTATTGGAAAATCAGCTGTTTTTTATATACTGCTTAATGCTGGAATGTGAGAAGAGTGCCATCTACTGGAAGAAGAGGAGCATTACAGCATGAGAACTTTCAGTGAAAGTGAGGTATGTTTAATAAACATAAGAGAAGAAGGTAAATAACACCTGGAAGGCAACCTGACCTGATTCTATTTTAGAAGACAATTTGGATATTTTGAAATACTTAGTGAGTTTCTTTTCTTTTTTGAACATTTTTAAGATGAATTAAATTGCAAACAATTAAATTTTATTGAAACTGGTTATTGGACTTGAAAGTCTGGAGAAAACATAGTGGACTAATTTGGATTTGGACTACGAATGCTATTTGGTAGAGCATCATACAAGGCAAAAGAATAAAAGTGATAGAAGAAAAAAGAAAAGAAAGAAAATTAAATAAGACTTTAAAATTTGGACAATTGGGAAGACAAATAATTGGAAAATATTGTAAAATTGTGCTCTGTGGAGTGTTTAAATATTGATATGTTGGAACTATAGAAGTATATTGATTAATTTTTATTGAATTATCAGTTACCAGGGGATAATAGAGGGATATGAAGAAATAATGTTGATGCTTAAAAACATGCATATAAAGAACAATAAGGAGACAAGGGGGTTGTCTAAAGATAAAGAAATGAGTGTAGAAGCCTCTCAACAACTGGGGAGAAAGGATGAACAAGATATTCAGAAAATAGATGAGAAATTAGAAAAAGCAGTGGAAGAGAAAAATCAAAATTAGATGCAAGAAGACAAAGATAATGACGAGAAAAGATTGATAAGTAGGAATCAAATAGATAATACCTTAAAAGTTTATAATAGAACAGGGGGAAAAAAGAAAAAAAATCTCTTCAAAAAAGAAAAGAAAAGTTTTGAGAAACCCCCCCTAAAATATCTTTAAAAAAAAGAGAGAAAGACTTATGGATGGGTGTTCAAAGGGTGCAGCAGAAAGAGATAAAGGGCAACCTGAAAGGAATACTCAGTGGGCATAAAATCATTTTTAAAAGTTACAAGATTTCAAGAGAGAAAAAGAAAAAGGTTATTAAAAAGTAAATAGATGATAGAACTCCTAAAAGATTAAGAGACGATGGATAACAATACAATATATTAATAAAATGGAAAAGTGGAAAATATAAATGGGGAAAATAGTAGCATATATATTAAAAGGCAATTGAATTTATTATATTTAAAAGTAAGCTAAGGGTAAAAGGTAGAAGTTTAAGATTAGGTAATTTAATTGTATTATTAATATTAATGGTGTATTAAAATATATTGTGAGCTTAAAACTTTTAAGGATTAGAAATTGTGGAGATTTTGAGATATAATCCCTGGATTGACTAAATTTTGTTAATATTTGGTCTGATTAGTAGTTTTGAATATTTGGGATATTGAAATTATGGTGGATGAGTAATTTTTATTATTTAAAAATTAATGAGTAATTTTTAAAATATTAAATATGTGACTTAATAGGGGATAATAAATACATGGTGAAAAGAAATGTTATTTATGCTTAAATGAATTAATGGAAAAAATGAGAAACAACCATAAAGAGAGAATAGTATTGTTGAAGTTGGAAGATTGGGATTATATATACATATTTGTATTATTATTGTTAGCATTGTTTAAAAAGGACATTGACCCAGTAAGTACACTGTCCATAAAATAGGTATAGTGTGAAAGGAAAACTGTAAATAAAACATGATTTTTTTAAAAAAAAATAATTCTATCATCTTCATATGGGTCAAATCTGTTTCATACGAAAGATTATGCATTGAATCTTAAGTCTGGAACATATGGGAGACTCTGAAATATAGTGAATAGTAATGGATTCATAGATACATGCACTATTATGAATTCTGCAATAAAAGGACATATATTTTATTCAGGTAGACAAAAATCTCATGCTAGGGTAGACTTATATGGTTATTTAAAACTTTTTTTTTCAAATTTCCTGCCACTAGTTAAAATTGCAGCATTCTTATATCAGATAATGCTCCTATGATAATTACACTTAAATTAGAAGAAATTATTCCATTTATTTATATTTGGCATTTTAATTCTATACAGTCCTATACAATGTAGTAGCAATGCAATGATTAATCCAAACTTTGAGAAGTTTTTGTCAAGAAAATAATACAAATAGGACATTGTTAAGAACAAAGTGAGATCCATGAAGACAACAATATACAGAGATGAGTGTATAAATCAGATGAGCATGATTAAAGAATCAAAACAAAAGGCATGTAAACTTCATTTGAAAATTAACAATTTATTAGCAAAGTATAATGGAACTGGATGAAATAGTCTTTACAAACAGCTAGTTTTAAGAAAAGAGAGAGCAAGATGATTTGGAAACAGATAAAATCTCCTCTCAAATTATTCTTGCTCAACAAAGATATTATGAATGCCATAATAAAAATTCTAGAATATTGGCAAACTGAAAAAAGTAAGGAAAAATATATTAATGCAAATAAAAATATCAATGATCCATTTGTGACCAAAACCAAAGGTATAAGGGATCAATTTATTTTTTTTCAACAATTATATTCTTCAAATCATATTTTAATTACTTTTAAATAAATTAACATTACCAGATTTGATTCTAGAAGATATCCAATATATGGAATCTCCTTTTTCCCTATTTTCAGTGCTACTCAAAATGGAAAATCTCCTGCCTCTGATGGTCAAGAGAAATGTATAAAGAATTTAAAGAGATTTTAATACTCAAATTAACCAAAATTAATAGTTTAATTAATAAGGGACTACTGATTAAATAAAATTTCAGTACATTCAGTGCTGTGAATACAGAGGAAAGACTAAATAAGTTATCATAATGAACTAAATAATGGATTTTTATTCAAGCATGGGAAATGTCTCCTAAACACTGTTGGTTTAGTCATCTGTGAGAATTGCCTTCAGATGACTAGGCAAGAAATAATTAGTAGCTTTTTCTCTTGCTCACTATGACATAAAGCTAAGCTGTTTGCAAGCTTACATATGTGAGTGTATTTCTTTATTTTGAATTAAGGTAGGAAGTTTGCTTTTGAACAAGAAAATCAGTATTAAAACAAACTTAGCCTGTGCAACTCTTTAGCACAGTAAATAATACATTTGCAGTGAAAAACTAATAAGAGCAAATCCATACTTATCAACTGCCACTGAGCTCAATTCATGGCAGCTTTAATTTAAACCAATTTAAGAAAAGCATGTGTGGTATGAAACAGCTGGCAACAGATTGCAGGCTACCATATTTTTCCTTTAGACAATTCATTGCTGCTGTCCCCTCTTCCCTTTCTGTTCCAGGAAAACACTAGCCAATCCTACCCATTCCTATAGGCAGGACATAATGCATGCATACTCTAGGTCAGGGGTGGATTCCACCTATGTAACAACCAGTTTGATGAGCATGCACTTTGCCCAAATTGGCCCAAACTGGTAGAATCCTACCCCTGCTGTAACTGCTGCATCTATTTCTTTACAAAGTAGTTAGTTTTTTTATATAGTACTAAATCAAGGCACTGAAGGGTACATACATGTAGGTACAACAGCCACTTTGAACATTAATATTCCTTCTTTGCCAGCCATTTTTCAATATCATGCCTCCTAGACCTTCCTTTTATTGGCAGCACTAAACTAGGACCATGACTTTTGTCTAGTATGTAAGAGGTTGCTGACTCAAAACCAAGCAGAAGCTTTTTTAAATTATGGTTTTCTTTCTAGCAGCTACTTAGCTAGCTTTTCCTAGTAGAACGAAACTGGTTTTTTTCCCCTTAAGTTCTTGATCCTATTACAGAATTTCATTGATATAACTATTAGCTACTGTGCTGTTTTACTATTGATTAACAAGGAAAGACCCTTGAAGTTCTTAGAAATAAGAATTGCTGCTTCATTTGAGAGGCCATTCCATTTTCTTATAGTAGCCAATGAAGCATTTGGAGTTAAGCCAGCAAAGAAGGAAAAGTGCACACTAAACAGGCAAGAACACTCAACATAACATTAGATAGGTGGTGAGGAACCTTTCAAAGCCACAACAGGAGAACTTGTCCAAATGTATGATTTGGAGGGAGATAAGTAAAAGCTGATGTTGTTTTCTGGTGGCAGGCAGCTCATCAGAAGAATCTATCAAAACATGACTATCTCAATGGGCTTGGAGATCTCATGTGAATGGAGAATTACTGAGATGGCTGTAACACTGAAGATGCTCTCTTTGAGGGGTTTTTTTTTTGTTAAACTACGGATGACTTATTTTTATGGAGGGTTTAATATTTGTTTTATGCTTTTTTATTGCATACCACCCACTGCCACATTCTGTGAGATGAGCAGCTAGATACATGTGAGGAATAAGTAAACAAATAAACTAGATGGTCAATATAATAAGTTCTAAATAAAATACACTTTAAAAGCAAACCAAGTAAAACACAGGTTCTTCTAGGCTTTCCTTGAGATTGTGTGGCTGTTGCTTAAAAGGTTTTACATTTGCCAGCCTAACCTTTCTCTAAACAAAAAGCAGAAGAAATATGTGTTAGAAAAGATGCTTTTTTTTTTGTCTAGTTGGCTTAGGGTCAAAACGAACAAAAATTGTTTTGGGTCAAAACAAACCACAATCAGACTTCACCAAATAAACATTCTGGCTGCTATGAAATGAGACTTCTCATCTTGCCTTCTCTTTTGTTGTGTGAGAGAGAAAGATCCCATCCCATCCTATACTATACTATCCTTTTTTCTCTCTCTCTCTCCTCTCTTTTTTACATACCCAATGCCCTTTTAAAATCACTTCTATAAGGAAGAGAAATATTATCCATATTCAATCCCTCTGCCACTCTCAGTTGATGGAAGAAAATGGAAAGGTCCTTTAGATAATGCCAGGCAATGTTGTGGCATTCACAAGAATGGGAGAAGTTTGTATGATAGATTCAGGAGGTAATAGTTATTATTTTTTGTTAGCACAGATTTAATAAGAGAGCTGTCATTATTCTACTTAACAGGCTCTGGCTGTCATCAGAAAAGCTTTTAGCTGTCATTTTTAAAAATGTAAACCCTCCTTTGGTATTTTTGATCTCAAACTGTGCTGTTATTCTACTATAACTTGAGGAATCTTACAACGTATTTTCAAAGGAATAGGAAAAAAACAGGAGGTTTAATCTTTCAAAATGTTAATTTTGGTGGTTCAACTTTTGGGGAATCAGAAAGCAGTGATTGGCTAATTAAGTGTTTCAAATATGCACTTTCATCTCCTTAATAGCTGTAACCAAGCGAAAGGCAATGGAGTGGGGTGGGCCTATAGTTCAGTGATGAAAGTGCAACTGTACTATGCTTGCAAAAGAAATAGTTTCCAATTTTGAAAAATTCACAAAATAGAGATCTTTGCTTTTGTCAATCACTGGGGAAAACTCCAAGGTAACTTGACTGATGATCAAACCCAATTAGCTTAGCAATGTTACAGGACCACACCTCACATTTATGTTTTTAATTGTATCAACATTTCTTATTTCCCTTAATGCTTTCATAGCATTCCCTGTTAAAGTATCATGTATGAGAGCTTTCATGATCCATCTTGCAGATAGCCACAAAGGATAGAGAAGAAAATGTGAATATATTTTTGTCTTGAAGGATGCAAGAAAGATTGATATCTTCATCTCTGAAATACTTAAGATTCCTTTTTCACTCTTCTGTTTCTTTTTATTTTCATAGCTGTACTTATCATCTGCTGATTTGAATTATAACACATAGCTTGTATGTGTTATAAAAAGTAGTTGAAGTACTTCATACTCTCATAAGAACCTTGTAAAATAGTAATCTTTCTCTTCCTCCTCCTTCCTATAGATCAAATATATGATGCATTACAGATTAATTTGAACCAGATCTAGTTCTTGTCCTTTACAGTCTGTAATTATATGTTGCTATGGAGAAGACAAAGCAAAAAAGAAGAGAAAATCATGCAAACCAGGGGATTAATTTGCCCAAGTGCTGCTGCATATTAAGAGAGTACAGTAAGAGGAAATTTCTACAGAATAGCAATAGCTAACATTTAGACTTATCTCCCACTTCATAGTGCTTTATAATCCTCTCTAAGCAGTTTACAGAGTCAGCATATTGCCCCCAACAATCTGGGTCCTCATTTTACCAACCTTGGAATTATGGAAGGCTGAGTCAACTTTGCTCCAGTCAGGATTGAACTCCTGGCAATTGGCAGAGTTAGCCCATAATACTGTATTCTAACCACTGCACCATCATGGCACAGAAGGTATGAAAAGTAGTGTGTTGCAAAAAAAAAAGAAGGAAAGAGTTTAGGTTATGGATTTTGTTTTCTTAGTTTAGGCACAGAGGTTGGGAAGAGAAGTTTTCTAAGCACCAAACATGGCAAAAGATTCAGAATAATGGTACTGGGAACAAAAGGAATGGTGGACAATGTTTGGCAGTACTCAATGTGTACCAGAGACCTACAATATAGTTATGTATCTCTCTTCCATTTTATGACCATTTATGACCTTATCTTAACTCCAAAGCAGTGCTGGAAACAGGGAGTGAAAGAGTATGTAACCCCTTGAAATTTTATTTGCAAATGGAGAAAAATACAATATATAGAATGGGAAATAATGCAATTAAAAAATATCAGAATGAATGAGACCGAGCAGAGATTAGAGCCCATTTGAATAAATATTCCATGGAAATAGAATGTACAAGGAGATAGAGATAGCAAAGGAATGCAAAATTTGTTAATAGATAAATTGACAGTAAAGAAATCTCAACCCTGAGATAATATCAGCATTGACAAAATCACCATCAGTCAATTGCAAAAGGCGCTTTTCTTGAATTTACATCCTGCAATGATATTCTCCTATGAGCTGTTCAGAGCATCCAGGAGTGGGAGGCGGATCAAATTAATCAAATGGATGAGTCTGAATTGGGATCAATGCATGATAGTGAGCCCCTGTCAGAAGCAGACCCCTTATAAGGGGAAATGTCTGAGGATGAAGGTCTTATTCCTGACCAATCTGTTTTTACAGGCTTATTCCGGCCACAGCTTTTCAGATCTCTCTTGTTTAGGGCAAAGAACATTGCATGCCTAAACAGGTCTAACATGTCCACCACACCTAATCCTGTAGAAGAGAGACCAGAGGATCTGATATTCAAACAACCAGGAGTTGAAGCAGAGGTGATCCCAGTTCCGCCTATGTTTTTGGACCTGGTACAGAAGCAGTGTGCCTTTGCAACGGTGTACACATCCCCAACTGGATATAACAGGAAATATTTCAATTTGGCCCCTGAATTCTCAAAATTATTGAGTACTCCCAGGGTAGATGAACCTATAGTGGGTTTAGCATCCTCCTCTATTTCCAGTGATGCACTGGAGGCATTAAAACCAGAGGAAAAACAGGCTGAGCTAGCCCTACGCAGAGCTCATCAGTCTGATGCATGGGCCATCAGAGCAGCCACAGCCACCTCCTTCTTCAAACAGTCGTCTCTCAGATGGCTCCGTCTGCTCCAGCAACACATCCCTAATTCTAACCTTAGAGCGCACCAAGATTTCGCCAAATTTATTGCTGCCACTGAATTCTCAGCTGATGCAACTTATCATGCAGTCAAGTTCTCAGCCAGGGCCATTATCTCACATGTCACAGCGCATCACTTGCTTTGGTTAAAATACTGGCAAGCTGACTTCAAACACAAATCCAAGCTGGCCTCATCCCCCTTTGTGGGAGACAGACTGTTTGGTCCTTCCCTTGATCCGCTACTAATTGAAACCTGTAACAAAAAGAAAATTCCCCCTTCCCTTTTTCGGAAATCAGATCCTAGAAACTCCCAGTCCTTTTGGAGGGAATCCTTTCGACCCTTTGATCAGGCTTCCTTCTCACCCAGATATCAGAGACCCCCAGCATTCAGACCAGGGCAGCAGTCAGATAGGTCCGACATATCGGACAGAAGCAGAAGGGGTGGGCAATCCAAAATACCCTTTTGGGGAGCAGGAAACAGGTCTTTTCAGCATCCAAGATAATTTCCTGGACGCCATCCCGATTGGCAGACACCTTAAATTATTTGCTGACCAATGGAATTCCTCTACTCTGATTCTTGGGTCAGAGATACGGTTAGATTTGGCCTTGTGCTGGAGTTTCAACCCACTCCCTCAGATTCCTTCATGTCATGCCCTCCCTCCAGAGATCCGATTAAATGCAATCTCATGGATTCGGCTATCCAACATCTACTGGATATATGAGACATCCAACCACTAGCTTCCAATCAATGAGGGTGAGGTTTTTATTCACACCTTTTCGTTGTGCCCAAAAGTTCGAGGGGGTGGAGAGCGATATTAGACCTGAAATGCCTCAATCATTTCTTAGTATATCACAAGTTTAAAATGCATACCCTCCAATCAATATTGCTGGGCATCAGGAAAGGGGATGTCCTCACGTCCATAGATTTGACAGAGGTGTACCTGCATATTGCTATTCGGCCTTCCCACTATAAATTTCTGAGATTCTGTTATAATAACCACCATTTTGAATATGTGGCTCTTCCCTTCGGACTAGCTTCTGCCCCTAGGACCTTCACGAAGGTCCTTGCAGCACTAGCCACTCATCTCAGGGACATCCTCGCACAACTCCAGTGTTATCTTGACAATTGTTAGGGATAACATTGTTCACCCTAACTGTTTTAGGTGAAATACTAACTATAAATCATAGTTAGTGTATGCAGCTTTAAATGTAAAATAGCAATTATGGGTGTGGTTATGAAAACCATATAAAAGTAGCAAGGCTACAGCTTGCTCTCTCTCTCTCTGGCTTTGATGATCCCTGATTACTGCTTGGAAGCAAGACTGCATTGCTCGAACGGGAGAGACAATAACGGACTGATTTATGAGAACTGACACTAGGATATTCTACATGGACTTTTGCTAACTGAATATCCCTGAATGGACTGACTACATGGTAAATGAATATTGGACTGTTTTTGACTATGCTATAAATTTATACTGGAATAAAATATATTCTTGATAGCACAAGCGTATCTGTTATTTTTACTGTATGTTAATAAACATACAAGCTTAGCTCACTCATTTATCTGTGTGCCTATCTGACTAACGCTGCACATTCTGTTTAGCTTGTCTACCTAACCCTGGTTGGGGAACCCAGGCTTAACAACAATATCTTGATTTTATCACCTTCCATCCATCAAGCAGTCAAGGACACTCAAAACACATTACAATCCCTACAAGACCATGGCTAAATTGGAAGAAGAATCAATTAACACCATCGACTCGGATAATCCATTTGGGGGCGGTCATAGATACCATGAAAGGCAAGGTTTACCTGTCACCAGATTGACTAAATAGCATTCAACAATTAGTTAAGCAGATCAGGGCTATTAAGAGGGTGTCCCTAGCTGACCTATCAAAATTGTTAGGCAAGATGATCTCACGTATTTCTATCATCCCTTGGGCCCTCTTACACACTAGATCCCTCCAGTGGTTCCTGCTACCGTACCAGTGCTCTAGCCGAAGCAACTCCAAACACAAGGTTCAGGATGCCACCAAAGGTTCTCATATCTCTCCTCTGGTGGACCAGACCACTCATCAACAGAAGCTGTCTCTTCAAGGAGCCACAAAGACTCACCATCACCACCGATGCCAGTCTGTTTGGATGGGGAGCTCACATCCAGTCACTTTCAACCCAAGGCTGCTGATCTGATATAGAACAATCATGCAGCATAAACTGGCTGGAGCTTTGAGCAGTATACCTGGCTCTCCACAGCTTCCTTCCCCAGTACGTGATCAGCACATACTGATACTGACCAACAACATAACAGCCAAAGCTCACATAAACAAACAGGGGGCCACACAATCGAAACATCTCATGCAGGAAGCGGAACATTTGTGTCGTTGGGTGGAGAACAAACTACTTTCCATCAGAGCAGAGCACATTTCGGGTCTGTCAAATACACAAACAGACTGGCTGAGTAGGGCCACCATCGATCAATCGGAATGGCGCCTCCATCCCTCGTTTCAAGAAGCAATCAGGACATTGGACAGCCGGTGGTGGACCTGTTCACTTCCCCCCTCAACACTCAGCTCCCGAGATTTTTTTCCAGGTACCCATCACAAGGGGTGGAGAACTTCAACTCACTCCGCTGTCATTGGCCCCCGGAGCTCCTCTATGCATTCCCTCCACTTCCACTGGTTCCCAAGGTCATCCAGAAATTACTAGACGAGAGGGCAGAACTACTTCTAGTAGCACCTTACTGGCCCAGATGGCCATGTTTTGTACACCTCCACAGCCTCTCTATATCACCCCCTTGGAGAATCCCACCAGACAGGATTTCATTAACTCAGGGGCCCCTTCACCATTCGGACCCTCATTGATTGCACCTGACTGTATGGAGGTTGAGCAGAGTGGTTTGAAGAGTGAAAAGTTTTGCAACAAAGTTATCACCACTATCCTAGCCACCAGACACCCCTCAACAACTTGCATTTACAATACCACATGATCCACTTTCTGTAAATTGTGTACCAAGTGTAAAATTGATCCTACCTTCCCTTCTGTGGCTCAAATTCTAGAGTTCTAACAAGAGGGACTTGACAAAGGTTATCAACTAATACGTTGAAAAGACAGGTGGAGGCCTTGGCATCAGTTCTCACTTGCAAAGGCCTAAATTCTCTTTCCCATCATTCACGCATACGGTCCTTCCTTTGAGGAACCACCAATTTATGTCCTCCAGTGGTGCACCGTTATCCCACCTGGGACTTAACAAGGTCCTTGTTACACTCACTAAGAGTCCTTTCAAACCTTTGAAAACGTCAAGCATCCAATTTCTGATGCATAAAGTAGTTTTCCTTGAAGCGATCAACTCTGCTTGTCGTATTTCAGAGATTGCAGTCTTGTCTATCAGACAAGATCTCTGTGTTTTCCATGCTAATCGGGTGGTCCTTCGCCCTGATCCTACATTTATACCCAAAATCAATTTGGCTTTTCATAGGGCACAAGAGCTGATCCTTCCTAATTTTTGCCCCAGACCAGCACAAGGGATGGAAAGGCAAATGGCATAGGCTTGATGTGAGGCGTGCATCATGAATTTATATCAATCATACAGCGGCTTTCAGAAAATCAGAGGCCTTATTTGTGTCCTTTTAGCCCGACACTCAGGGATGCAAAGTCTCACCTTCTATGATAGGCCATTGGTTATGGGCTGCAATAGTGAAAACATATCAGATTCAATCCCTGCAGGTGCCCAGGGGCATAACAGCTCATTCAACAAGGAACGCCGCAACGTCGCCAGCATGGGCCACACAGGCACCAATATCTGAAATTTGTTGAGCTGTAACTTGGACCTCCCCATCACCATTCATTAGACATTATAAAATTGAAGTGTTTGCATCCACTGAGGCTTCCTTTGGCAGAAGAGTTCTGCAACAGGTCTACAGGGACCAGGGGGAGATTCCAGGCCAGACGGAGTCCCTCCCATAGGGCAGGCCAAGCTTTGATATGCCCCACTCCTGGGGCATATCAAAGGGCATTGGTACTTACCTGACATACCCGTTCTCTTTGAGCTGTGAACTCCAGCCCCACCCTTTTCCGTCTGGTGGGATTGTGTTTCGGCCAATGAATTGTAAGGGCAATGAGGATGAGAGCTTTTATTTCTCTCGTCTTCGCCAAAACTGTGGAACGCTGAGGAGGAGTCCCCTGGTGGAGGAAGAGCGTTCCACAAATCAAGCTCAGCCTACAAATGCAGAGACTGAAGCACCTCCCACTCTTGGATGCTCTTCACAGCTCAAAGAGAATGGGCGTGTCACCAATGCCCTTTTTCAGCACCATCAAATAATATCTGTCTATCCCAGATCTTTGGAAAAATGCCAAATCCAGTCTGAAACTCTGGCTGACTATGCAACCCACTATAATAAATTACATTTCTATGGTACCAAACTCCCAGCAGCTCTGGGCAGTTGGAAAAGAAGTAAGTGTAGAAAAGATTCAATATAATCCCACCTTGATTTTTCATTGTTTAAGAATTGACAGAGGGAAACTCTGACAGACTTTCAAGGTTTTGTTATTATATCCTACAATAGTAGAATTCAGTCCTAGTGGTATATGATTGCTGACATGGCCTACCTCAGAGTGATGAGGCACAAGCAGCAGAAAATACTTTCTTCTGTGCCTGTATTCATCAGCACAAAATGATGCATGTCCGTATTGCTATCTACCCAATATGATGCTAGTGGAGTAAGTGTCAAATTTGGAGCTTTAGAATACTGAGATCTAACCTGTATGGTGATTATGCCTACATGTATTGCTGTCTGACACATAACTCCAAGAAGCAACTGATTCTTTCTATCTATAACTTTGGACAATGAATAGGATAAGGGTAATGAAGCTGAAAATCAATCCAGGAAAAAAAATAAGCAGAGATAAACTTGGTCAAATCTGGAATTAAAATTGAGCCTGTTCTGATGGGATATATTAAAAAAAATATTTTTAAAAAAATTGAAGTTCCATATTCTGAAAATAAACATGACCACATATTGCCTCTGGTCTCCCAGATGGGAGTAGCAAAAAATATTTGCATTATTACAACTCCTGTGTCATTCTTGAGGTAGTTGAATTTGGCAAGAGTTACCCATACATTAATTACATTCCAGCTTGTCTACTGCAGTGTGTTTTACTTGAGAATACCCTTGAGAAGTAGGCAGAAGTCTTAATTGGTGCTAAATGTCACTGCCAGGACTATATAATAACAGCAGTATATTTGACTAGTGATCAGTTGCAAATATATTTGTTGTTGTTGTTGCTAGCTTTATTTTTAATGTCCAACTTGAGGCCTAAATGTATTGCTTTCAACATATACCAGTCCAGACGTTAATGTCAACAAGAGAGGACTCTTTTGCCAAGTGTTCCCTTCCCTGTACACACAAGCACACACACACACATACACAATAAATTGTGTATCTGTGATTTGAAGGTAACAAAATCAAAATTGGATAAAAAAATAAAACAATAGTTTATTAAAAAAGCTAGGGCAAGACTCATTCTTCTCCTTTTCAGAGAATGATAGGAATGAAATTACATAAGGCTAAGTAGTACATAGCTCTGATCTAGGAACCAGCTTGGACCGAAGCTCCACCATTAAATAGTCTCAATGTCTTATAATAAGTAATTTCTTCATTATAATCAGGATTTCTATTGGTTGCATTTACTGAGAGAAATCTTTTTCCAGACAGTGTTGGTTACATAGTCCTACCTCTTTTCTTCTTCCAGGTGGCTGTTCTTGAAGTCTGACTTTAGCACCTCTGCACTGAATTTATGTCAGGAAATCGGAAGCTAGTTAGTAAGAAAATTGACATTCATAATATATATCATGACATAGCAGCACAAACATCACTTCACTTTCTGAGTTCATTAGTTCAGTGCTACAAAGAGCTCCGAAGATACAGAAAGTCCTCATTCTGTCAATCTCTTTTTGTTTGTATTAGTTAATAAAGAGAAAGGCAAGAGTTGAGCTTTATTTCTTGTGGACTTTATGGACATGTCCACATAATTTGGAATTGGTATTGTTATGGGATGTGTGGATGATCTTGGGGGACAAGGGGAAGAGATGCTGCCAGGAAACAAACAGATAAGACAGGCAGTAATATATTCACAGAAATATATGATACAATATTGAATTTGGGACAGTACCAATTGCTAGTTGTTTTTGTTAGTTGTGAAGTTGTATCTGACCCATTGCAATCCCATGGACAACATTCCTTCAGGCCTTCCTGTCCTCTACCATCTTTTGGAGTCCATTTAAGCTCATACCTACTGCTTCAGTGACTCCATTCAGCCACCTCATTCTCTGTCGTTCCCGTCTTCTATTACCCTCAATCAGGGGTGGGATTCTACCAGTTTACACCTATTCACAAGAATCAGTTGTTAACATTTTAAGCAGTTCAGAGAACTGGTTGTTAAAAGAAATTACTGGCCTAATCCTGTAAGGAAGGCAGGAAGGAAACATGCTGGTGTTGTTTACAGAAACTGCTATCCATTAACCCTTATTACATTCTTGGCAGGCCAAGATTTCCTGTCTCAGGAATGTCTCTGGAGTTTTTTTTCCCCTCCTTTGCTGTTACTTTGCTTGTGTGGAGTGACCATTCAAAGTTACAATGGCACTGAAAAAAGTGACTTATGACCATTTTTCACACTTATGACTGTTGCAGCATCCCCACAGTCATGAGAGGCCAGGCGAGGAGATGCATGCCTTGATGTGAGTGATGTTGAGTTGGCCACGCCCAACCAATAACATGACAACCAAGCCACGTCCACCCAGTCACATGACCACCAAGCCACACCCACCACCTAAGCCCTGCCCACAGAACCGGTTGTTAAAAAATTTGAATCCCATCCCTGCCCTCAATTCTCCAGTGAGTCCTTCCTTCTGATTATGTGGCCAAAGTATTTGAGTTTCATCTTCAGGATCTGGCCTTCTAAAGAGCAGTCAGGGTTGTTCTCCTCTAGGACTGACCAGTTTGATTGCCTTGCAGTCTAAGGGACTCGCAGACATCTTCTCCTATACCAATTGCTAGTATAAGTTTTTTTTAAAATAATAATAGAAAACAATATTTGATTTATTTTTTACAATTTATACATTACTAATGAAATGCATAATCATATTTGGTTACTTTTGTTATTAACTTTGTAATTTGTAAATACTGAGTTGCATACATAGGAGCAACTCAAGTTCCAGACAGAAGATGCAATCACACATTTCCATGTTTTTTTGGGAAAAAATAGAGGCTTGGAACTTTTTTTAATTTTACATTCAAAACAAATTGCAAATATGAATGATAATCATCCTATATATGTATGGCACAAAATCAGATTTAAAAAAGCTGGAGATTAAAATAAATTGTTTGGATCCCTTTTTAAAATAATGTTAAATCAAACTCTTTAAATCTGACAGCCTCCAGTGTTAAGAAATTGTTTAATAAATTATGCATTCAAATCACTAAATACTGACAAGCAGCCCAGTTGTACGAAGATAAATTAATATTTCCAGTTTGGTTCACTAAGAGCAGTACCTTTTATATTTGCATGTAATGTTCCATTTCCTTAATACAAGTTTGCCTCCTGTGACACTGAACTGCTTAACAGACTTAATACTAAAGATTCATAAAAATGGGTTAAATTAATAACATTCAAGAATACTTATGGAAACAAGGAAGTTCACCTTCAACAGCAGAGAGTAAACAGTTATTTGTTTTTGAGAGCAATAATTGACATGTATTAATATCCCTTACACTAAAATGAAAACACGCCAAAGGAATATGCATAAATTCCTGGAAACTGAGAGAAATATAATTTATATAATGTTTATATTCACAAAATAGATCACAATGAAGCTAAATCAATAATGAATTCTGAAACAACATTACATAGTCACCATGCTCATAGATTCCACTGTGTGTTATATCAGGAACATGATGCAACCTGTATGTCCAGGGGTGGGCAAAAATTTTAGCAAAATGTTCTCTACCCGGTTGCTTGGTGGGCATGGCCATGGTGGACGTAGCCTAGTCGGCCTCCTGCACCACAGTGAGGGAGGGGTGCATTTTTTCCCTCCCTGAGCTCCAGAGCCTGTCCTTAAACCTTGGGGGGGGGGGGCAAAAAAGGCTTCCCTGGGCTCCGAAGGCTCCCTGGAAGTTGGAAACAGGCTCATTTCTGGCCTTCCAGAACTTCTGAGTGGCCTGTTTTTCACCCTCCCTAAGCCTCCGCAAGCACCCTGCACTTACTTGCATACAAAACAGACCATGTGGGGACTCCTGGGAGGGGTGGAGTGGGTGGAGCCAGCCAGGAGTGGAATTTGGGGGTTCTCTGAACTGCACAGAATCTTAGCTAGGGGTTCTCCTGAACCCCTCTGTATACATCTAGTTAATGATGTAGGTGCTTGCTGTGAATCTAAGTTTAAGTCCCCCTTTTCATTCAAAAAGTCAAGTTGGTAGATCGGACAATGCCTCCTTCCATTTTTATTCACAACAAAAATAGGAACGTTGGGCTTAATGTCACTCAGTGATTTTTTCAGAATCTATGTATATGAACATGAAATATCACTCATGCATCATCACAAAATCTCCAGAATTGTCAAGCCTACAAGCTTGAAATTTAGCATGTATGTTCCTCTTGGCTTCTAGGTGCTCACTAAGAAGAATTTTTCAAAATGACCATCAGAGCATTAGCATTTCATATCCTATTTTTAGCATGCTCTGATTCTCAGGACTTCGACTCACTCTCCCCACCTGAAAACAAAAACCTCTTCCAAATGCAAAACACAAGCAGAGGAAAGAAGTTTCAGTTTTGGTTTTAGTTTTAGTTTCACAGCTCCAAGCAGCTTTAGTACAGAATAGTTGAGCTAAGACACGCCCAGGCTCCTTGCTGTCTCCTTCTTACTCACACAGCAAATATTGTTTCAGTTTCCATGTTTCAGTTTCCAAACAGCCCCCAACTCTCTCACATACTGACAGGATTCTAGCCAGATGAATATCAATGGATGCTGGTAGGCAGAGGCACAATTTTTTTTCTCTTATTTTTCTCCCCAAAAACTAAGCCCGATCACATAGTTTCACAGTGGAGCATGGGTATAGAGCTGGTTAAAGATAAACATTAATCCCTGATCCCTCCCTGGTGCCAGTCCAATAACTGAATCATTACAGTAATGTAACCAATATGTTGGACAATCCAGTAAGAGAATCTCCAGATGTAGAACAGGTTCTGAAAAAGTATTAATTGGATCACAAAACCCTGGCCCTTCTACAAAAGAGATTGGCCACATGCTGAGTCATCTGTGACAACAGGATGACATCCATAGATGGGAGGTAGGAGGGGAAAGATACAAAAAAAAAGGAGGCAAAACTTGCTAAAGTTTGAATGAGAACCAGAATGAGATAGGAAATGAGACAAGCCCATATCATATGTTCCCCTTCTACTACTTTTTACTTCTAACATAATAAAGCTGACAGCCAGCCCTTTTAAAAAATTTAAACATCTGAATATGTTTATTTACCAATTCGTCAGAAACTTTTCTTATCTAAAAATGAGGTTGATCTACAAAATGACAACAGAAATATTTTTTTCCAGAGGTGCATTTGAATAATAAGACTTTCACACTGGACAAAAAAAAATCTCAAATTAGTAAAATATCTGTTTCCTCTTAGGTCATCTTAGACTTTTTTGCATTCATGAAACAGTTAAGATAACACAAATTAAGCACATAACAAATCTCATATTTTTTGTAAGTCAAAATATAAACACTTAAATGAAATAAACCTAATCAAACTATGAAAAATCAGGAGTAGAAGAAAAATAAAAATAAAATAAAAAATAAAATAGAAATAACCAAAAAATTTGGGGGGTTGGGGACAAAAGAAAAGAAAATGCTAAGAAAAGGAAAAAAGCAAGAATCTTCAACTAGGATGAGTTACATATGAGATGAGTTAAAAGTACAGAAGTTCCCATGAGCCCAGCCAAGATGGCCATTTCTTTCTTTAGGCATGAAATAAATAACACTGCTATTTCTTTCTTTCATATAACATTAAACTTTTCAACTATTTTTTTTACTCCAAACACAAACAAACAAACTCCAAATAAACAAACAAAAACTTTTTAAAAAGAAGCTTAATTCATATTTTTTTATTTTATTTGGGTTTTTACCCCCCCAAAAAATAATACAAATAAAGCATCTTTTTTGAAAATAACATGGTCCTGGGTTATCACTTCTTCATATGGACACAAACTCAATTTCATGCTCATTTTTGTATTCTATATCTTATTACTATTTTGCATTTTCTATATAGTTTTTCCCCTCTTTTAACTTTCTCAACTTTATTTTGATTATCTCATCTCAATTCAAATCATAACTATACTTTTGTCTGTCCTGTTTCAATTTCATATTATCTTTTCTCATTAAACAAATTTTCCCCTGTAGTTACTAATTGGAGTATGTCACCTTTACATCTTTTAATTTTATCCATTCATCTCTTGTTTAAGCTTCAATGTATACCTTTAAGATTATAACATTCAATATAATACATAACTTCCAATCGAATTCTGCTTGGTACATTCTTAAAATACACACTATATTCTTAAAAAAAGATTATATACATATGTAAATAAAGCACTCATTCCATTCCAATTCAATTCTATCATTAATACTCATTAAAATCTTAACATTTTGAACATTTCTTTTCAATTAAATTCATACTTCCTTGGGAACACTTATAAAGTTTCCATAATTAATTCTTTTTTTCCCATATTTTTCTTCATTTATATTTTACAAATCATTAATAATAATTAAAATGTTCCCATCCTTTCCTAATTTAATTCTCTCATTCACTTTATTTCATTTATTTATTAACAAACATTCCACTAGATTACAATAAATATTTTATCCATCATTTTAATAATATTTTCTAAAATTATTTCTATTTGTAATATAACAATCCTATCTTATGTACCTTTGCAGAAACCCTTTTACAATTAAGTTTTCACCCATTATCTTAAAACAGGCTTATACTTTTAATTGTTATACCTTTTCCCTGTTTCTCTATATCTTGTTTCTGTCCTTTATAACTTCTTTTCCTTTCTTTCTTCCCCCTCTTCTTCTCCCTCCCCTTTTTACCCCCTTGTCTCTCTACTTCTAATTTTCTCTTCTGTAATCCCCTCTTCTGTTGCTTTCTAATATTTTTCAAACTATTATTCTTTTTTTTTTGGTTGTTTTTTCAAATCTAAAACTTTTCATTCTCTTTCCCCCTTTTCCTATTTTTCTCCTACAAAAAATTACTTGATCATTAAAGATGGCTTCTTCTTTGTCCCATTCTTCTTGTTCTGCAAGCGTTTCTTGTTTCTCATAGTTCCAGATCTCCATTTCTACGAATTGAAATGCGAAGCCAAAAGAACCTCTCTCTTCTTGTGCATCTTCTTTGTACTTTTTAATTTCCATTTTCAGTTCTTCTAAAAGTGGTGCCATTTTAAACACTTTTAAACAACCACCCGTTTGATTTTAGTCATTGAAATGCAATAACCAAAAATCCAAAGATCACCAAATAATCCAAATTATCCAAAGCTGATTCTTCTTGCTTCTTTTTTCCAATTTCTCTTTCTGGGGTTCTATTATTTTGTTGCCAAGTTTCAGTTAAAATGTACCTTTTAGGAATCTTGTTGACGTTTCACTGTAAATTCCTTTTCGTTCCAGGCAGTCTCCTCCATTTTTCCAGATCCTGCCCTTTTATTCTTTTTCTCTCCTTTCCTGCTTTTAAAATCTCTGAAGTATCCAGAAATCTTTATTACCCCTTTGACATTTTATTTTCAGCTTAAATGCCTGTTGATGTCAAAAAAAAATTTGGATTGATGGATGGATTTTTGATGGATTTTTTTTTCAATTTCTTGCTTAAGTCTCTTAGCTGTCAGTATAGGGAAGGGAAGAAAAAAAACCCAAATCCTTTCCCTTCCCTCTCTCCTTCGCTGCTTCAAAATCTCCTTTGGGAACAATGTTATTTTTTTAAAATAGTTTAAATTCCAAGGTACCTTATGTTGTTGCTTTTGCAGTTTAACCCGGTCAACCAAAACTTTCTCTTCTTATCTTCCTCCTGCACATTCTTTTCCGGTTGAGTTCTTCTTTGAGGTGGCCATTTCTGACCACTGCTGCAACCGCCTTCAGGAAAAGGAGTAATGGCCAGCTGAGGAGGAGAGATGTGGCTCTCTTCAACCCTGCTGGCAGTCTCCCCCCTCTTCACCACCTCTATGGGGTGGCTTAGCCCTGAAACCAGCCAGCTCAGGGCACTCCGGCAGTAAGCACAGATCGAAACTGCATGATCGCAGTTTTGGTCTGTCAGCGAAGGAATTCACACAGGAACTCCCAGCTTAATTCATTTTTATTTAGCTACCAAATGAGCTTTAGTGAATTATTTTTGCTTCGATTTCCTTTGTAGCAATAGATCAGCAAAATCATTATCTTTACATTCCATTTCCAAGATCCTGCTTGCTAAGATAAATAAAGAATATTTTTATATTGTAGATCTAAAAAAAATGCTCAGTGCTCCAAAGTGCACTGAAGATGTCTCCTCATATGGGGATGAAATATTTGCAACCAAGCTCAGAGCTAATCCCAAAAAATAACTACCAACCTGACCTACTAATATTCAAAGACATTAGATAGCAGAGCTAAAAACATGAAATATTGGTGTTTTCAGATGTGGTTGTGTAAGGATTTGCCCATTTTCTTTATGTCTACAACATCAGATAGGATAAATCAGTGATGCCTAAGAAATTCAGTACCCCTGTTTTGAAGTCATTTTGTGATGACCTGGGGCATGGCACAAAAGCAACACAGTCAGATAATCAGTAAGAGTCCCTTTATTAGCTCCAACTTTGCCCCAATGTCCTGGTTACCTTCTGGCTGGAAAAAAAAAAAAAAACTCTCCCAGGAACAGCCTTTGGCTGCAGAGAATCAAGTCCAAAACATGGTCAAGAAAAACTAACTGTAAGTCCAATCAAGGCAAGACGAGGCAATTAGACTGGCAGGGCAGGAGAAGGAATTCCAGATTTAAAGGCACAGCAATAACTCAACACAGTTGGGAAGATGCCAGGAACACAGATAATCAAAGTCAACACAAGATAAACTCATGTTTGCTACCAGCAGATGCCGCATTCAGCATGCATCTCTTTTAAACTCTCTTCCCAGGTGAGGCTAATGAAGGGAATCAGGGACCTTTCCTCCCCTATAAGCCACACAACCCATGTTGCTCTTTTCTCCGTTCTTTCCTGCCTGCCCTAGGATGAAGAGGATGATCAGATGACTAATTCTCCTTTATTGTAAGGTTATATTTATAAAACTTGCAAGTTTGAACTTGCAGTACATTTCTCCAAATAATTGCCCCCTCCAATTTCATATTTACACATTTACATCCCAAGAAACTCGAGAAGGTCTCTTCTGAGAAGTTTTCCACATCTACAAATATTTGGGGACTAAGCTATCTCTTGTCTGTGGCTCTTCTCCCTGCTTTGCAAGATCATTTCCATGTACCATTACTAGTACTGAACCCACACCTTTTTCTGATACATATTACAACAGGCACAGTAGCGAATCCAAAAGTCTTGAATTGTAATATACTTCCACGGATTTTTCAGCATTCATTGTTTGATAACTCATCCATACAGTGTAGAGAAAGAAAGGCATATTTTATAACATGAAAACTGAAAAAAAAATGGAGCTGTGAAGATCATCACAGAGATGATTCCCTTCTACAAAAATTTGAAGAATTAATTCCCTCAAAGCCACTTCATGAAGCAAGAACTTTATTTCATTCAACCTTGCTTTTATATATGACAATAATAGCAGGACAATATATACTCAAAAGGGCAAAGGTAACCAACTGACACACTGTATGTATATAAAATGGAAGAGGATTTTACGTTTTTATATTTTTACATAATTATGTTTTATATTTTACACACCCCAACCAGGCACCTAGATGAAACCTAGTTTCCTAATAAATGATAGCCGTCCGTATACTCGGAGCCAAGCCACAGCACAAAAAGCCTCCAATACAGCAAGCACAATGTTGCCAGTCAATCAAGACAAAAAAAGCTACAAAACAGACAGAAGATATTAGAAACACCAATCAAGCAGAACACAGTAAACTCCAAGACCAACAAACACAGACCAAGACTCCCAACCAATCAGGATGAAGAAAAAACCATTCTGGCACAGCAGATGGCTAGCACCAAATTGAAAACAGAAACGGCTGTGAAAGTCTGACTCACAGAAGAACATAATACAGAAGCCTGATGATAGAAGCTGAGATTCTGCCGAAACGTTGCTACAACTTTAAAAGCACAACTATAATGACGTGGGAAAATACCCAAACAAAGCTGAATACCATACATGTAAGTACCAGCGAAAACTTAAGAAAATATATGTTTTCTTAGGTTTTCGCGGGTACTTACATGTGTGCTGTTTAGCTTCCTTCGGGTATTATCCCACGTCATTGTAGTTCTGTAAAAGTTGTAGCAACGTTTCAGCAGAATCCCATCTGCCATCCTCAGAATCCCATCTGCCATCCATACAGAAGCCTGAGGATGGCAGATGGGATTCTGCTGAAACGTTGCTACAACTTTAACAGAACTACAATGACGTGGGATAATACCCGAAGGAAGCTAAACAGCACACACACACACACACACACACACACACACACACACACACACACATAT
>BLBF01000031.1:19428953-19521424 GCA_015471245.1 Laticauda colubrina | reverse complement strand
ATATATATATATATATATATATATATATATATATATATATATATAGAGAGAGAGAGAGAGAGAGAGAGAGAGAGAGAGAGAGAGAGAGAGAGAGAGAGAGAGAGAGAGAGAGAGAAACGCCCACACAGCATGAATAAATGAGATGATACCTCCCGCCTACCAGCCATTTGGAAACCTGTCCTCATTAACAAATGAATACCTAACATGAAGAATGACACCAGACCCACACCCACAAGGGCCACACAAGATGCTACCACCACAGCCAAGCCCCAACCAATGAGAACACATCCCCACCCCATCAGAACACAGCCAAGCCCCCACCTAGTCAAGTCGTACTCCCACTGGCAGTTAAAAAGAAAAAACAGCTGCAAGCTCACATTACTCCGAGAAGCACAAACCTGAAGACACAAGCCTGAAGATGACGAATGAGATTTCGTCGAAATGTCACCAAAATACTTCCAATTTTACATGGGAGAAAACCCGAATAAACAAAGATCCATATATATAAATATATATGTGTTTTCTTTTCGCGGGAACTTACACATATGTTGTTCAGCTTCCTTCAGGTATTATCCCACGTCATTGTAGTTGTGCTTTTAAAGTTGTAGCAATGTTTCAGCAGAATCTCATCTGCCATCATCAGGCTTCTGTATTGAGTCACAGCAGATGGCTAGCACCAAATTTAAAACAGAAACGGCTGTGAAAGTCTGACTCACAGACGAACATAATACAGAAGCCTGATGATGGCAGATGAGACTCTGCTGAAACGTTGCTACAACTTTAAAAGCACAACTACAATGACGTGGGATAATACCCGAAGGAAGCTGAATTGCATACACACACACACACACACACATATACATCCATATACATATACATATACTTGATTGACTGGAAACCCCTTATAGATGTTTTGAATAAAATGAAAAGATTCACTCATGACATGTTTTTGATGACTAGGGAAAAAGCAGGAACAGCAAGAAAAATGAAACTTTTTTGTAATCACACAGTAAGATAATTTTGTAGTCATATTTTCTGCAGGGAAAATCAGAAGCTTCTAGTTCTTTTTATTCTTTCACATTGCACTTGTTTTCTTTCCTTTCTTCTTGCTCTTTCCTTTTTCTCTCTGTTTTGTAATAGTTTGTGTTATTTTTTATGTTCTTTTAAATATTTTTTAATAAATTTTGTTTTTTTAAAAAAGCAATGCTGCTGCATGAAACAATGTAGTCTTTTTTTTAAGAACGAAACAAACTGGTTGTGTCTTTTCATTTTGCCTCTTCAGATTGCCTTCTCTGCCACTTCTAAGAGCTGTCAGGTATTGGAAACATTAGAAGGCACTTCAGTGTATGCACTATACATGCAAAGAAGTGTCTTCTAACTACTGGAGCTGCCAGTTTTGGCCACGAGGTGACACAAACCACCTCTTGGGAAAATTGTGTTGCCTTTTCACCTCAGTGAGTGGAATCATGCCACCTCTGCAGCTTTAAGTACCTTATCAAAGTGAATCCAGTTACCTTGTATAGCCCTGAAAAATACACATGTATCCTATTGAATGAGATTATGCTGGCATGCATTTTTCACACAAACATATCCTGAAAGGGAATTTGTTTCCAGTGGCATTTTCAAGGAAAGGTCAAAATTTACATAATGGCAGACATACTTTGGGAAAAAAAAACTTTGTGAGTAATGTCGATGCATATCTAAAAGGACAGAGGGGGCAATGAAACATTATGCCAACATGTTGCCAATTTTGACACCTCTCCTCCAAGAACCACAATTTATTTCTCCCTTAAGAAATCCTGACTTGTAGTACATACTCTTTTGGTGTGTTCTAGGAAGTCCCACCAGTTGACAGAATTGCAGTGTAGCATTACAGATCATGCCAGAGTGGTGCGGTGGCCTAGAATTGGAGCTCTCACCTCACAAACAGGAGGCTGTGAGTTCAATCCTAGGTAGAGGCAGGTAGTTCTCTCTCTGGGCATGATGAAAATATATCTGCTGAATATAATTCTGCATTGGCAACAAGAAGGCATCCAGCCAGTAAACACTCAGCTCCATTCAATTGCCCAAACTCTACCCCGCAAAGGATTATGGGGTCATTAAAAGGAGATAAAGATGATTACAGATCATGCAAGTTGTGCCTTGAAAGAATTTGATAGGTCTAGGACAATTTGTTGTGGCCAATTCTCCTCACGACAACTCATCACAGGACAACTTGCTGCAGGATAATTCACCACTGTATTAACCATTTCATTCAGTTACTTTTATTATTGTTGACCACATTTTCATTAAAACTATTGTAACTCTTGTATTTCTGGATTGATTTCATTTTTTTTTATTATTACCATTGGCCATGGTTCCATTAAAATTAATTTAACATTTGTATTTGCAGAATTGTCCTGTGGCAAGTTTTCCCATAGAGGGTTGGCCAGAGTAAGTTAACCTGCAGCAAGCTGGCCATGGTGAGTTGGCCACAATGAGTTTGCCTTGGCAAGTTGGTCCATTCCAGCCCCAGACTGTGGCAGATGTGCAGAGATTTGATGGCAGGCAAAACATGTGAAAAGTGTTTCCTCTTAGTACTGAATTGGAAAGATCATGTTCAGGGCAAAATCAATAGCACTTTGTTATTCTTGAAATTTTAATCTAGTACATGTATACATATATTCATGAAAAGGTTAATTTCTGAGTCATCATATGGGAAAAATATGTTGATCTATCTGAATTCTAGCCTCAGAATCACAGGCATTTTGAAATTGCTCACCTTTCACAACAATTATTTCATATTTTATTTTCCCAAATAGCAATAGCACTGAGTCTTATATACTGCTTTAAAGTGCTTTACAGCCCGTTCTACGCAGTTTACAGAGTAAGCATATCGCCCCCAACAATTTGGTCCTCATTTTACCCTGCTTTGAAGGATAAAAGTTTGAGTCAACCTGAAGCCTGGTGGGATTTGATCTGCCAAATTGTAGGCAGTTGGCTGCAGAAGTAGCTTGTTGTACTGCACTCTAACCACTGCACCAAGATTAAATAACTTAATACTATATTATTTATAATTTATTTTTGCTCACTTGAGCAAAATTTTTAGAGCTTTGTATTTCTGAATAAACCACGGCAGAGAATTCATAAAATGACTATAAAATAAAATTAAAAGTTTTTTGGTAAATATTGTTGAGATAATTTAATTATGTACAGATAAATCCTTTTATCTCTTGTCCAGGTCATAAAATTTTCATTTCGTTTATTCTGCAAAGCCAATATAGCAACCAACTAATTGTTTACAAAGGCCACATTGACAAAACTTATCTTCAGTTTCTAAATGAATGGGAGACCAGAACTGAAGAGTTAAGCCTATCAAAGTTCTGCATTATACTATTCTTTTTTTTTTTTTGTTTTTTTGCATAGAGCTATCTCTGCAGGAAAAACAAATCCCTGCCATTTGCTCTCCTTTTTACAAAAGCAGTCATTATTTTCTTTCTGGTTATATAAACAGAGCTTTAGTTGTTGAAAAATAAAAAGGCGAGCAAAGATCTGCTTTTTCCCAGATAACTTTTTTTTACTACCTGGCCTCTTATCAATAAACTACTAAAACCTTCATCGTGTTTATCTGTTTCTCCCCTCAAGTTAGCCCAAAAGGTGCATAATGCAACAATTTTGAGGTATGTTGCCCAACCCATCCTCATCTCCCTCTCTCCTTTCTTCTCAGTTTTGCCCTCCCTCCCTCTCCCATTCCTTTTCTCTCACCATCCCCATCTTCCTCTTTCCCTGTCCCCCTCCCATCCTTCCTGTTCCTGTTCCTGTCCTTTCCTTTTTGCATTTTTCCTCCCCATTTCCCTCCTGCAAACCTCCCCCATTGTTCCCTCTCTCCATCCCCCCCTAAGCCCCCTCCCTACCCCCTTTCCCTTTCGCTCCCAGTCTTGTTACCCTTTCTTCACTCTTTCCCTCCTCCTCTGGCTTTCCTCTGACCATCCTCATGTCCTCCCATTTTTCCCTCACTCTACCCCCTCCCCTTTCCTCTCTTCTTTCCTTTCCCTCTCTCTACTCCTCGTTCCCTTCCAACCATTTCTTCCAGTCCCCTGTTTCCTTTCCGTTTCCCCAGCCCATTCCCCTCCTTGTCCTCTTTCCCCTTTATCTCCCTTCCTCCTCTTCTTCTCCCTCCCCTCTATCCCCTGATTCTGACCCTCAACCTCACACTCACCTTCATCCTATCTTTCACTATAACTCTCATCCTCACCTTAAACCTAAGTCTAGTCTCAACTCAAACTCTCTTCCTCACCACCACTTAACTCCATCATGAACATTTCCTCAGAGTCCAGGAGCCCTTCTTTTTTGAAGGCCCTGTCACACTGCCCAACGGATTTTTATTTAAGGCCCTGTCACACAGCCCAACGGATGCAAAACGTTAGTAAAAAGGACACAACGGACGAGCAAAATGTTCCATCCGTTGTTATCCGCTCTCAAAAGGGGCAAAAATTTGCATAACTGGAGCGGATAACACGGAAAGGAACAGACGCGGGGAGGACGCAGAGCGGATGGAAAGCAGATGCGGAACGGAAGCCCAGCGGATGGGAGCAGATGGGAGCGGATGGCACATCCGCTAGGCTTACAGGGGACCTCAGCAAAGAGGATGCGGAATGGATATAGCAGATGCACAGTGGATGAAGCGGATGCAGAGCGGAAGCCTAGCGGATGCACAACGGATGAAGCAGATGCAGAGCGGAAGCCTAGCGGATGCACAGCGGAAGCCGAATGGATGCCGAGTGTTAATTGCGCATGCAGGGGGGATGCATTGCGTAAGCCCCGCAGATAAGCAGCTCCCAAGAAGGTCACCATTCAGAGGAAAGACCTGCTGCCGGATACATTGAGTCCTTGCCTGCCCTGCCTGCATGCCTGCCTGCAAGACTTGCTGCAACCATTGCTGCCAGCCTTCCTGCCAGCCTGCCTCCAAGCCTGCCTCCCAGCCTCCTGGCCAGCCTCCCTGCCAGCCTTGCTCTCTGCATGCTTGCCAGCCTTGCTACCAGCCTGCCTTCCAGCCTCCCTGCCAGCCAGTCTGCCTGCCAGCCTTGGTGCCTGCCTGCCTGCATACCTTCCTGCCAGGCTTCCTGTCAGGCTTCCTACCAGCCTTGGTGCCTGCCTGCCTGCCAGCCTTCGTGCCTACCTGCCTGCCAGCCTTCCTGCCAGCCTTCCTGCCAGCCAGCCTCCCTGCCAGCCGGAAACCCCACAACCATGGGGAAGAAGGGAAAGCCTCAGCAACCTGCCGCCATCCCTGGCAAGAGGGACGGGGCCACCCCCCACCCCCTGTCCCTGACTCTGCTTCTGCTGGGGCTTCTGCTGCTTGGGCTCGCTCTTCGGGTGCTGGAGATTCTGCTGAAGCTGCTCCTGGCAGTGGTGCTTCTGCTGGTGCTTACTCTGCTGAAGCTGCTCCTGGTCTTGCTGGTCCTGCTCGTGCTCCTGGACTTGCTCGTCCTGCTCGTCCTGCTTGTGCTCCTGGTCTTGCTCGTCCTGCTCGTCCTGCTGGTCCTGTTCGTGCTCCTGGTCCTGCTCGTGCTCCTGGTCTTGCTGGCACTGCTGGTGCTTACTCTGCTGATGATGATCCTGATCCTGCTGGTGCTGCTGGTGCTGCTGCTGCTGCTGCTGCTGATCCTGCTGCTGCTGCTGCTGATGATGATCCTGCTACTGCTGCTGCTGCTGCTGATGATGATGATGATGATCCTGCTGGTGATGATGATGATGATGATGATCCTGCTGGTGCTGCTGCTGCTGGTGGTGTGGAGGAGCAGCCCCTACTACCTGGGAGCCCCTCTGATAAGGGCCCATCTGGTCCTGCCAAAGGGAGGAAGAGGCGTATGTGACAACGGGAGAGGAGGCAATACTCCATTGAGGAGGAACATGAGGATGAGGTGCTGGAGTGGCTGAGAGAGAATGACTATCTGTGGCGGAAGGGACACCGGCTGTACAGGGACACCAAGCGGAAGCATGCTGCTTGGAGAGAGAAGGCGGAGGGTATGGGCTACACTTCGGAGGTGCTCCTTGGCTGGTGGAAGCACATGCACACCTGGTATGGGAAGCTGCACCTGAAGAAATCTGACAGACAGAGAGACCTACATCATGGCCAGCTGCAGCTTCATGGAGGGTGAGATCCGCCACCAAGGAGCAGCCCCTCTGTCTACCCTCTCTCTCCGGTAGCCTGCTGACAGCCAGTCCTCTTCTGGCCGAGAGTCAGTTCCTGTCTCCGGGTAGGTTTCTGTGGAGCGTGCCATGGCGGAGAACCCACGGACAGGGGTTGTAACCGTGGTGGAGCACATGGAGGAGTCCCTGGTGCGGTGGGAGAAAGGAGATGGCGCGTCCACCACAGCCGTACCCGCATCCACCCCCAGATCCACCTCCACAGAGGCAGAGAGCCAGACAGCAGGAGGGGCAGAGCCACACTGTCCTGCTGGAGATCAGGGACACCATCCGGACCAGCATAGATCTCCTCTCTCAGCTGGTCCACACCGACTCCTCATCCTCCAACCGCAAGCCCTTCCTCACCTATGTCAACCAGACCCTCAGGGACATGGCGGAACCCCAGTACCAGGTGGTGAAGGACCGGATCACCGAGCTGCTTCACAACCCTCCAGATCCAGAGGAACCTGCTCCCACCCAGTCCAGGTCTGCTCCTCCACCCCAGGTGATGTCCCTCCCATTCCAAGGCTTCCCACAGGCACCCACCTACCAGGGCTACAGCTATCAGGAGGTCCAGCAGCATAGGCAGCAGTCCTTCCCAGTCCAGGCACAGAATCATTGGGCGACACTGTTGCCATCGGTTCCACTGATGCCACCGATACCACCCACGACACTGATGCCACCGACGCCACCAACGCCAGTCCTCACCCAACTGCAGACCAGACAGCCCCACTACACTGCTCCTTCCTCCACCCCACAGCCAAGTCCGGCCTCAGTACATCTGTCATCGGTACTGGGGCTGACACCTCATGGCATGGAGGAAGGAGCTCTCAATATCATGGGTCTGAGCCAGCTGTCCGAGAGCTTTCTCAACACACCGTCACCTGTTGTCCTCTCGGGGCCAGGAACCCCAGTGGTGCTTCAGACCAGCACTCCAGCAGCACCCACCTCCACAACACCTAGACCCTTCACCCCTGAGACTGGGCACATCTTCGAGTGACCAAGAGGAGTGCCAGAGACTGGCTGGCTGGCAACCTGTGGACTTTATTTGGACACTTGACTTGGGTCATTTTTCTTTCATAGCTTGTTGTTCAATAAAGTCTATCTTTGATTCACACACTTGCTTCATTTCTTTTTTTTAATAAAGTCTTGCTGGAAACTTTTAGAAATGGTTTAAGCCTTTGCATGCTTGTGGGATGGGTTAAGATAGCAGTGGGGTGGGCAGGGATACCTGTGGAATGAGCAGGGATACCTTTGGGATGGGTAATAGCTGTGAGATAGATAAAGCTCCAGTGCAAGCATAGTGGGACTGTATGGTCCACCCTCCCAGGTGCCACACCTACGGCCCTTTATTATCAATACTAATGTAATAATCATCCACACATGTCAACACAAACACAACTCTTTATTAAATGCCCTGATCATTGTAGGGCCACCCAACATGCATGGCCCAATCTCATCAGTGTGATGAGACAGGCGGAAGGAAGCATCCATTAATCATCTATCATCCTGTCTTGCCACTCCACTGCTCCAGCTGGGGAGTTGCACCAGTGTTTCAGGAGGTTGCACTGCTTCTTCCCTTCATGTGAGGCTCTGTTGGGGCCTTGCACATCCTCAGTGTCTATTAGGTTTTGCCCTTGCCTCCATTCCCCAGGCTCCATGTCCCCATTGCCTTGTTGGAGGTCAACGAGCCTGTTCTGCAAGACTGGGTAGTGGGTGCGCATGAGATTGTGCAGGATGCAGCAAGTTTCCACGATCCTCCTCACGGTCTCTGGGCAATGCTGCATGGTGGTGAGAAGTACCTGGAACCTGTTGGCCAGGATGCCAAAGGCGTTCTCCACCACCCGCCTTGCCCTGGACAGCCTGTAGTTGAAGATCCTCTCTTCACGGGTGAGGAGTCTGGAGGTGTAGGGCTTCATGAGGTAGGTTGTGAGGGAGAAGGCATCATCCCTCATGATGAAGTAGGGCACATCTTGCGTGTTGCTGGGCAGGGGGTCTGGATCTGGGAAGCCCACAATGAGGTTGTGTTCCAGCCCCTCCTTGAGGTCACTGGCGTTGTATACCTGGGCATCTGAAGATGAGCCGTTGCCTGAAGCATGGATGTACATGAAGTTGTAGTCAGCATCTACCATGGCAAAGAGGATGATGCTGAAGAAGCCCTTGTAGTTGAAATAAGTGGACCCCGACTTGGCTGGAGCTTTGCAGGCCACGTGCTTTCCATCTATGGCTCCATCAGTGTGTGGGAAGTTCCACCTCTGATACCACTGCTCTGCAACTTTCTTCCAGCCTTCTTCAGTGGAGGGGCACTGGAGGACCTCCTCCATGTATTCTTCGATGATGGCCTGCACCACTTCTCTGACCACAACACTGATGGTATTGTGTGGCACCCTCCAGCCGTACTGCTGAATGTAGGTGGTCCCTGAGGCCAGGTGGCCAATTGGTCCCTGAGGCCAATGCTCCTGTAGGTGGTCCCTGAGGCCAGGTGGCGCACAGTGAGTGCCACCTTGAGCCCAGGTTCCAGGCTGGGCCGGAAGTTGGTGCTCTGCTTGGTCAACCTGGCTGTCAGCCGCTGCACAACTTCTTCAAACATGGCTGGAGGCATCCTCATGAAGTTCTGGAATGCACGAGTGTCTTCGTTCCTGAGCTCCACCATCAGCTTGTTGTACAGTCCGTACTCTGCTCTTCTCCCGATCCATCTTTGGACCCAGACGCTTCTTGGCCGCCTCTTTTTCTTCCCGTAGTAGAGTTCACAGAGCCTGTAGATGGCTTCGCACTGTTGCAGAACGATGGTGGCTGCCAAAAGGACTGTGTTACGATCCACGGTTGACATGACTAGATGCTGTGGAAGAGCAAGAGTCAGATGAAGGCTGCAGAGGTCTGCACAGCTGGGCTGCTGGTCTGAAAGTGAGATCCAGATGAGTTGTTCCCCCTTTTTATAGGCAGTATAGGTTTTCCCCTAGGTGTCCCTTTGCATCCTCTAGGCATCCTCTAGACATCCTTAATATCCGAGATAGGTCTTCTCTGCAAATGTTTTTTCCATTTTAAATGCTTTGTTTCCGTGCTGCATCTGCTAGGCATCCGTTCTGCATCCGTTCTGCGTCCGTTCCGCTTCCTCCCTGCGTCCGAACGGATGCGAGTTGCACGGATGCACAGCGGAGGCCTAGCAGATATAGCAGATGCATAACGGATGCGTAACGGATGCAGAACGGATGCAGAACGGATGCCTAGCGGATGCCTAGCGGATGCAGAATGGACGCATTGGATACATTTTCTGCTCAAAAATTTTGAGCAGTTCAAAACTTTCTGAGCGGATGAAACGTCAATAAACGGATGCTGGACGGATAGAGAGGAAGCAAAACAGAGGCAGTGAGTACAGAACGGATACATCGCGTTAACCAACGAATGGCAAGCTTTTTTGTCCATTTTACATACTCTTTCCATCCGTTGGTGTAGTGTGACAGGGACTTTAGGTTTTTACAAAACATATAAATACAAATAAAATATATTTTTTGAGAACAGCATGACCCTGGGTTATCACTTCTCCATACATATTTATCTTATACATTCTAATCCATACCTTATAAATATGTTTGCAATTTTTTCAATCGCTTTTCCCTTTCTTTACTTCCTATAGCCTTATTTTAAATTATCTCATTCCTTTCTTAATTCAATTACATATCTTTTTCTAATTTTTAAAATCTTTATAATCAAAGTTTTTATACTTTTGTCTGTCCTGTTTACAATTTCATATTATCTTTTCTCATAAAACAAATTTTCCTCTGTAATTCCTGGAGACTGGAGTGTAACACCTTTGTATCTTTTTTCAAATCTTATTCAAAAATTTAAGTTACACCTTTACAGTTATAACATTCATTTTCTAACCTCTATTTTATAACACATACCTATTTACAATCGAATTCTGCTTGGTACATTCCCTTAAAAATGCACACTAAATTCTAAAAAGAAAAAAGTACATATGTGTATATATCTGTGTATATATGCATAACAATAGTAAATGGAATAATTATTCTATTCAAGTACAGCTCTTCCATTAATATTAATACCAATCTTTTACATTTCTATTTCTTTTCACAAATATTACCTGGTAATGTCAGTTGTCTTTCATTTTAATCATCTACATTTCATATCTTACTTATTACTGTCTTTAAATAAAAAACAAAACAATCGCTATTAACAGTAGTCAATAAAATTATTATTCTTATTCAAATTCATCTTGTCAACTGATAAAAATCTTCCATGTTTGTTTTCAATTTTTTTTAACTTTCTTTTTAAATCATTGAGAGCCTTATTCCCTTTACAAACAAATATTCCATTACACATCAGTACAATTTTTTTCTATCACTTTAATCATCTAAACATATTTTCTTACCCTTTTCTATTTCTAATATAACAATGCTATCCCATGCACCCTTGCAGAATCCTCTCCTTAAGTTAAATTTTAACCATTGTCTCTGCATCTTTTAAATAGGTTTGTACCTTTAATTCTTGTATGCTTTTCCTGTACATTTATATCTTGTTTCTGTCCTTTGTAGCTTCTTCTCCTTTCCCTCTTCCCTCTCTTCTTCTCCCTCCCCTTTTTATTCCCTTTTCTATCTGATTCTCCCTTCTGTGATCCTCACTTCTGCTTCTTCCTGATATTATGATTGCTTTTCAAATTACTCCTTTTTATGGTTGTTGCTTCAATGCTTAAGTTTTTAACCCCCTTTTCCCCCCTTTCCCTTTTTTACCCCACTTAAAGTTGCTTGGTTATTAAAGATGGCTTCTCCTTTATCTCGCCCTTCTTGTTCTGCCAGCATTTCTTGTTGTTTTTCATAGTTCAAAATCTCCATTTCTAAAAATTGAAATACAAAGCCAAAATATCCTCTTCCCTCTTGTGCTTCTTTTTGTTCTTTAAGTCTCATTTTTAACTCTTCAAGGAGTGATGCCATTTAAAAAAAATTAAACCCTTAATTGATTTTATTTTGTTTCATTTGGATCCACCATCCAAAATTTCAGGAATCATCCAATAATCCAAAACTGTTTCTTGCTTTTTTTTTTTTTTTCTCACTTTCTCTTTCCAGGGGCTTTGTTATCTTGTAACAAAATTTCGGCTACAATGTATCTTTTGCAAGCCTTGTTAAAATTCCACTATCATTTTTTTTAAGTTCCAGGTGGTCTCCTCCATTCTACAGATTCCACACTCTTGTTTTCTTTTTCCCTCCTCTGCTTTCTTTCTTTTTTTAAGAAAATTTTTTAAATTATCCAAGAATCTTTATCATTTGACACTTTATTTTCAGCTAGAAATAGCCTATTAATATAAAAGTGGACAAGTATCAATTTCTTATTTTAATTTCTTTTTTTTTAATGTTCCAAGTCAATTAAAACTGTCAATATGAGAGGAAAAAAAGCCAATTCCGTTTCCTGTCCCTTTCTCTTTTGCAGCTTTCGCAGTATTAGTCTTTAAAGTTAAGGTTCCAGGTACCTTAAATAGATGTTATCCATTCAACCCAGTCAGTCAAACTTTCTCCTTTAAACTTCCTCTTGCACAATCTTGTCCAGTCAGGTTCTTCTTTGAGGTGGTCATTTCTGACCACCGCTGCAACTGCCTTTGGGAAAGGGAGTTATGGCCAGCCAAGGAGGAGAGATGCAGCTCTCCTCAACCCTGCTGACAACTCCCCCTTCTTCACCACCTCTTTGGGGTGGCTTCAGCCCTGAATCCAGGCAGCTAGGGGCGCTCCAGCGACAGATCAAAACTGTGCATGATCATGGATTTTGGTCCGTTGTTGAAGAAGCCCAAACCAGAAGTCCAGGAGCCCTTCTGAAGACCAACTGACCTCTTTGCAGGCATCTTCACTCTGATAACTGCTAGCAGGCAGTAACTATCAGTTTAGCCAGTATGGACAAGGTGATAAAGCCATCAGAATTTCCAAGGAGATGACAGACCTCCCTTGGCAGCCTATCAAAGGTCAGCTGTTCCCACCATTGTTGCATACACCAATGCCAGGCCAATGTCTGTAAGAGGCTAGCAATCAAATCATTAAAACTGTGAAATTCTTACTTTTTGCTCATAAGGCATAGCTCCTTGGATGTAAACTGCATCTTTATATAGAAGCTCTTCTAGGCTACCTGACTGAGGCAAGACTCATTGGTGCAACTCTTGGTCAACTTCAAGTCTGATTTCTTTCTATTGCCATATTGGTTTTTTGTTTTGTCCCAACATACCTATGTCTTAGGAAAAAGAAAAATTAAAGAGAAAAGTAAGAATTTAATAAAGAAGAAAAGAAATAATAAAAGAAATAACTTCCAATTTCCATTAAAACAAGTATAATCATATTTAGTGATTCTTCATTCCCTCTAAAGTTGCAAACATATACATTATCTCTTCATCCTGTAAGGTCCCAGAAGTTTCCCTGAGTCATGGAGATGCCAAAGAGTGAGATTCAAGATCAGGCTTGCAAAAACAACAGCTTTTTTATTCTTTGACCAAAGCAAAAATCTGGGTGAATATTATGTCCAAAACATACAAACAAAATGCATGTAAGGAATAGCCACACCTTGCGAGAGTGGCTCAGAGTATTATATACATTTTATGCTGATAGAAACAAAGTTTATCCAATCAGAGACAAAAGTTCATTATTAATGTGGGCAACGTCTTGCCTATGCCCTCCCCTTCCTTATCCATGGAGTGTTCTTTGTCCATGCTCTGTCCATACTTTGTTATTTTACACAGTATCCCTTGTCCTTGTGTGTTTGTGCTCCAGGGCAGCCCTCCCCTTATCTATGGAACAGGATGTTCATGGAAATTGTCTCCAAGGATGTGTCTAGCTCTGAAGCAAATTGCAGAGGAGAAACCAGGATACAATTCTCTTACAGAATGAATTCCTAACAAATTATTTCCATCCTTAGCAAAATAGTACAAGCAATTTCTTTAACAGATGCAAAGAGTAAAGGTTAAATTGATTCATGTCAAAATGTCCCTTCAATCCCTTACATCTTCTGTAAAAAATTCCATAAAACATATTTTTTCAATCCTGGTATCAACAGAAAGTTCAAAAAGGATAGCCAGAAGTACCAATATATCTTGTTTTAATCTTGATCAAATAAACACACTATTCCTTCCACTAACTTCTAACAGCTTTGCTTTTTATTTAATTGAAATATTGTTGCAGGATTTGATTTTTTTTTTCCATTCTTTGTTGAATCACTCTGACTTCTTCAAGATCTTAAAAGGTTTCTTTTGTTAATCCAATATGAAAAAATATTATCCAGGTCACTCTCTTGGTTTGCCATTTATGTTTCCCTTTTAATGATCTAAAACTACTCTCTTCAATAATGGTTTTCAAAAAACATAATGACATTTATTTTTTTATGTAATATATAGCTGTCACATTTTATTTTTCTGAATGATGTGTAGCTATACCTGGACTAAAAAAAACATGATCTCATATGTTCTTTCTACCCACTAGGTCAAAATTGTAAAAAAAAAAAAGTTACTAAATTAAAGATTATTTTCATGAGGGATTTGGTACCCTTTAAGTACTTCATTGTTTTTCCATGTACAAGACCTCCCAGCTTCAATTGTCACTGTCAATTTCCAAAGTTGTTTGAAAACTAACCTTTTCTGGTACACCAAATACAGAAAGCAAATAGGATTTTTGCTCAATTGTTTCACTCTTATGAAATCAATAAGCTTCTTTTCATATATAGTAATAATTTATTATGAATTACATCACACAGACACAAATAATTCAAACTATAAAAATAAGTTCTCAATCTTTAAAAAGCAATAAAAACAAATAAAAAAGTAAAATATAAAGTGATTAAGACATGAAGGTTTGGTCAAAGTTGAGTTTGTGAAAGTTAGACTGTAAGTTCAATAAAACCCCACAACTTCTACCTGATTGCAAGCAGCTATAAAAACCCTGATTGCTCCCACCTATTCACATAAAACAACAATGAGGGGTATGTGTGGGCAATGTCAAAGACCCCTGCTTTATCTGGAGATATTTTCGTGTTCTGGATTCAGCATCCAGCTGCTATTTTCAGCTCCAGTGTCTCCCACTGCTCCTCAGAATTTCAATTTGCCATTTTCTCACTGAAAGTCTCCTGAAATCATTTAACTTCCTTGGCCCCCATATGTGTGGGGAGCACAATTCCCAGATTTCTTGACCATGATGGTTTGATATTCTGTGACTGATATTCTGTCAACATTTTACCAGATTGATTTAAAATGTAATTAGGTCTGGTTTGGGGTGTACTTCCACAAGCAGCTGATTCTGAATGTTATTAATTGGTAGTAATGGTTAACTGCTATCCTGTGGAGGGAACTGTTGTGGAATTTTCTGTCTCAAGTGCCAAGATAACTTGGCCAGTCTAGTTTACTAATAATCATAGATCAGGAGAAGCAATGTAAATTTTGACAATGCATAGAATTAATTGCTTCAGCAGGAAGAATAATAAATAGCTCTAAAGGGGGATGAAAGGCTCAAGCTAATCATCCAGGAGCAAAATGGGTCTGCTCATAAATTCTTGTATCTATGTTTTAAATGGATAAAAATGATTATTAGAATGGAAAAAACAGCCCTAAAATAAAAAAAAGATCAGAGTTTTTCTGATCTCCTGAAGTGTGAAAAATGCCTACAGACCTATTTCCTCGAGCAGGTTCTGCACCTGTCAAAGAGCACTAATGGTCTGCAGCTTCCTCCTGGCTGTACACTTCATAAAACCTGTTTGGCTCCAGGTGTGAAATGGATCTCCGTATGCCAAAAAAGCAAAAAGCAGAGCTATTTTTTGAGATGCAAAAGACCATTCATAGATAGGCAATGCCTCCATATGAATGTGCTGGTATCTGAAGCTCCATATAAATACTACAGGGCCACTATTTATTTATTTGGCAGAAACATGGCAAGGTGCCGTCCACCACAAACTGAATCCATCACAAATTAGCTTCTAGCAATTTTTTTTTCATAGGGTTCAGAGTCCATGTTTGGTGATACATTCAATCCTTGCAGAGGAGTGATTACTTAAAGGGTGATGAGAGACTTGTGAGAAGGAGGACATGGATCCATTTCCTCCCCAATTATGTAATAAAAAAACAATGTGTCTATTGGTCCAGGCATATTATTCTTTAATTGGTTTCATAATATGTATCTTCAGTTGTCCACATCTGGACAAAGCTTGTGGCGAACAGGATGTAGATAGAAAAGATTCTGTTTTTTCAAATAAAAAGATTTTCTCTATCACTGACATTAAAGAATAGGAAAGGGGTGGAGGAACATAATTGTGATTATTAGCTAATCTCTCTATTTTTGGTTGTTCAACAGAAATATGAATTTATAATTAGTTTAATGATACAGGAACAGATGGTCAAATAATCCACATTAGGAGAGGGAGGAGGGCATTTGCATGTGTGTCAGTTCAATGCTTTTTCTACTTGCTTCTTTGACATAGCATAGGAAGTCTAAGTACAACTATGTATGTGTACCGGTAATTAAAATAAAATTGAATATATTATTTAGAGCGAAAAGAACTCTCTACTCTGTTTATGCTGGGGGGAAGCAAACATATGGATCTGTTTTACTGTTTGTCATAAATCATGGTAAGGGTTGCTTTTTGTTGTTTATTGTCTACATAGAGAAAAATAAAAAAAAAATCAGAAGATAACATTGTTCTTAAGGTTTCAAGCACTGTCTTATTATCTGCTGCAGAATATAAAAGGTGAAATGTGTATTCTGTGATGCCTAATCTGTTACTACAAGTTATTTTTTTCTCTCTAGCATGACAACATAGAGAGACTATAGTTTAAAGAAAGACTGATCTCAGTGATGCACTGATTGAGCTTTCCCTCTCCCGTTTGGCCCATTTGTGTATACTGACACAGAGCTGCAGATAATTCTTATAGAGCTGCAGATAATTCTTGATGGTGATCCTTAAACACAATGAAAGCAAGAACTGATAAATTCCAAACAGTGTGGGGAGAATAATAATAAACCTATATGGACAGAATTTGGAATAGTGTTAAATCTGTAGGGAATGCCACTACAGATTCAACCATTTTGGTCATAGAAGGGTATACAAACGAATAGCTTGTACAATGTCTTTTTTTTAATGGGGATGGAATGAGTAAGTTAGCATTTGCTCATCCCTTTGGCTAACACAGAAGATCTGGAGGAATCAATTTGGTTCTAAAATGATCCAGGACAATTTGAGGCTGAATTAACAGGTTGATCCTTCGGACTGCCCAATCATAAACCAGTGAAATATGCCACACATACAATCAGGGGCATTGTATGAGAATCATATGGCATTCATGAAAACAACACCATGACAGAACATGACTATTATTACATTATTTTTGCCCAATATCTGTTCTGAGGCCACCTTCAGATGGATATGCAATGGCATAAGAGTTTCATTTCACCTGTTCTATGGAATTGAAATGTGTTTGTGGACTGAGCATATAAATAGTTTACATAAGCTATATGAACACAGATTCTATTCACATAATCAGAAATGTTCATATGCCCCCCAAAATTATGCAGATGAAACCAATATGAATTCAGTATGTATGTATGTATGTATGTATGTATGTGTATCTGTATGTATTTATGTATATGTATGTATGTACTGTATATATGGCTGTATATAGGAATGTCCCTTTAAACTTTCAAATTTGCATATGGAATAAAACTAACAAATGAATGGGCACCATCTAATTCATCCCTGCACATGTTGCCTACTTGGGCATCAAAGCATTGAGTGACATTTATATGCTCATGATCAATCTTGATTTTAGAATATATCAACACATCATGGATTGTTGTGTTCCTGTGGAAGGCAATACACAATGTTCTTTTTTAAAAAGCCAAATGTTTTTAATTAAACTAAATAACACATGTTTTTAATAGAAATATTTCATGAGATCCTTAGAAGCAATGCTTAACTAGCATAAACAAATGTTTTAGTTGAAGAACCAACAACTTCTTTCAGAAAATAGTAACAAAGGCCTTCAGGAATACACAAAGGACTAGGTTTTATCTCCAGGGTAATAAAACTAATTAAGGTTAAAACAATTCCCTCCCTCCAGAATACAACAAATACAAGAAGTTACAGTTGTTTGGTGTTCTACATTTTATTACCCTTTATACAGATCTAGGATACAAATAATATTGAATGATCCAGTAAATGATAGCAAGGAATTAAAGATATTAATTTTTTTATTTCATATCATTCTAATCCTTATTGTAATTAGACATTTGCAGATGCAGACATACAGTAGTTGAAAATGGGACAAACTTTACACATACTATGTATGTAGGGATGTTGGTATTGATGTATACTTTACTGCTTTACCTTAAAACATCCGTTGATATTTTTAAAAAATTGCCTTATCAAAAATCCCCAAATTTCCATTGATTTTTTTTAATATTCACATTTAAATAGTCAGCTGCAGAATATAAAAAAAATGTGTAAATTTTGAAAAAAATTAGACCAATAAAAATTGATGTGAAATTATGTTAATGTTTCTGCACAACTTATATAAAATGGGATGTTTATTTTTGACTTACATTTTTATCATAGCCCTTCAAGGAAATGAGATGCAATTCCATCATCATGACAATTCTATGATACAGATTAGATCCAAGGTTACTCTGTGAATTTTATGTCTGAAAATAAATTTAAAATTTTCTGTCCATATTACATCAGTCAGTTTCAAATCTATTTTTATACTGTTACATATCCAACGTGCATAACAATAAATAATAAAATGAACAGTCTTTATGCTTTTTGCTTTATTTTTCAGGATTTTCTTGCTAGAATCATTCTCCCATATTTCTTAGATTGCCTGATTTTTTTTTAGAAATTTCCCTTAGGTGTGCCCAAAATTTCATATCTTTCCAGTTCTCAGTTTAACTTTCACTTTGTTAAAGCTGTTAATTCAACAACAATGGCTGTCTTTGGAGGATTGATCTCAGAATGTCTTACGCCTTTTAAAGCCCATGTCACACTGAACCAACGGATGCAAAGAGGATGTAAAACGGACAAAAAACCTTGCCATCCGTTCGAAAACGCGATGTACTCACTGCCTCCGTTTGGCTTCCTCTCTATCCGTCCACAATCTGTTTATGGACGTTTCATCCACTCCAAAAGTTTTGGGCTGCCCAAAACTTTTGCGCAGAAAATGTATCCAGTTCGTCCGTTCTGAATCCGCTACGCATCCGCTAGGCATCCGTTATGCATCCGCTATATCCGCTAGGCATCCGCTACGCATCCACGCAACTCACATCCGCCCGGACACAGGGAGGAAGCGGAACGGATGCAGAATGGATGCAGAACGGATGCCTAGCAGATGCAGAACGGAAACAAAGTGTTTAAAACAGAAAAACCGTTCGCAGAGGGGACCTATCTCAGATATTAAGGATGTCTAGAGGATGCCTAGAGGATGGCTAGAGGATGCCTAGCGGAAAACCTATACTGCCTATAAAAAGGGGGAGCAATTCGTCTGCATCTCACTTTCAGAACAGCAGCCCAGCGGTGCAGCCTTCATCTGGTTCTTCCTCTTCCACAGCATCCAGTCATGTCCACCGTGGATTGCAACAAAGTCCTTTCGGCAGCCACCATCATTCTGCAACAGTGCGAAGCCATCTGCAGGCTCTGTGAACTCTACTGCGAGAAGAAAAGGAGCCACCCAAAAAGAGTCTGGGTCCAAAGATGGTTCGCCAGAAGAGCAGAGGACGGACTGTAAAACAAGCTGATGGTGGAGCTCAGCAACGAAGACACTCGGGTGTTCCAGAACTTCATGAGGATGCCTCCAGCCATGTTTGACGAAGTTGTGCAGCGGCTGACACCCAGGTTGACCAAGGCAAACACCAGCTTCCGGCCCAGCCTGGAATCTGGGCTCAAGGTGGCACTCACTCTGCACCACCTGGCCTCAGGGACCTCCTACAGGAGCTTGCAGTACGGCTGGAGGGTGCCATCCAACACCATCAGCATTGTGGTTAGAGAAGTGGTGCAGGCCATCATCGAAGAATACAAGGAGGAGCTCCTCCAGTACCCCTCCACTGAAGAAGGCTGGAAGAAAGTTGCAGAGCAGTGGTATCAGAAGTGGAACTTACCACACACCGTTGGAGCCATAGATGGCAAGCATGTGGCCTCCAAAGCTCCAGCCAAGGGCTTCTTCAGCATCATCCTCTTCACCATGGTCGATGTTGATGACAAGTTCATGTACATCGATGCTTCAGGCAACAGGTCATGTTCAGATGCCCAGGTATACAACGCAAGTGACCTAAAGGGTAGGCTGGAACGTAACCTTGTTGTGGGCTTCCCAGATCCAGACCCCCTGCCCAACGACACGCAAGATGTGCCCTACTTCATCATGGGGGATGACGACTTCTCCCTCACAACCTACCTCATGAAGCCCTACACTTCCAGACTCCTCACCCGTGAAGAGAGGATCTTCAACTACAGGCTGTCCAGGGCAAGGTGGGTGGTGGAGAACGCCTTTGGCATCCTGGCCAACAGGTTCCAGGTACTTCTCACCACCATGCAGAATTGCCCAGAGACCGTGAGGAGGATCATGGAAGCTTGCTGCATCTTGCACAATCTCATGCGCACCCGCTACCCAGTCTTGCAGAACAGGCTTGTGGACCTCCAGCAAGGCAATGGGGACATGGAGCCTGGGGAATGGAGGCAAGGGCAAAACCTGATAGACACTGAGGATGTGCAAGGCCCCAACAGAGCCTCACATGAAGCGAAGAAGCAGCGCAACCTCCTGAAACACTGGTGCAACTCCCCAGCTGGAGCAGTGGAGTGGCAAGACAGGATGGTAGATGCTTAATGGATGCTTCCTTCAGCCTGTCTCATCACACGGATGAGATTGGGCCATGTATGTTTGGTTGGCCTACAATGAACAGGGCGTTTAATAAAGAGTTGTGTTTATGTTGACATGTGTGGATAATTATTACTTTATTATTGATAATAAAGGGCCGTAGGTGTGGCACCTGGGAGGGTGGACCATACAGTCCCACTATGCTTGCACTGGAGGTTTATCTATCCCACTGCTATCCTAATCCATCTCACAGCTATTACCCATCCCACAGGTATCCTTACTCATTCCAAAGCTATCCTTACCCATCCCACAAGCATGCAAAGGCTTAAACCATTTCTAAAAGTTTCCACCAAGACTTTATAAAAAAAAAGAAATAAAGCAAGTGTGTGAATCATAAATAGACTTTATTAACAACAAGCTATAAAACAAAAAAGAGTCTCTGGCACTCCTCTTGATCACTCAGTCGCTCAGGTGAAGGGTGCAGGTGCTGTGGAGGTGGCTGGTGCTGGAGTGCTTGTCATCAGCTCCTTCAGAAGCAGAAGCAGCAGAAGCCCCAGCCCCAGAAGAGCGAGTCCGTGCTGCAGAAGCCCCAGCAGAACCAGAGTGAGGGCCAGGGGGCAGGATGGTAGCCCTGTCCCTCTTGCCAGGGCTGGCAGCAGATGGCTGAGGCTTGCTGTGCTTCCGCATGGTTGTGGGGTTGCTGGCTGGCAGGGAGGCTGACAGGAACCAAGGCTGGCAGGGAGGCAGGCACCAAGGCTGGCAGGGAGGCAGGCACCAAGGCTGGCAGGAAGGCTGGCAGGCAGGCAGGCAGGCACCAAGGCTGGCAGGAAGGCTGGCACCAAGGCTGGCAGGAAGGCTGGCAGGGAGACAGGCACCAAGGCTGGCAGGAAGGCTGGCAGGGAGGCACCCAGGCTGGCAGGGAGGCAGGCACCAAGGCTGGCAGGAAGGCTGGCAGGAAGGCAGGCACCAAGACTGGCAGGGAGGCATGAACCAAGGCTGGCAGGAAGGTAGGTAGCAAGGCTGGCAGGCAGACTAGCTGGCAGCAAGGCTTGCAGGCAGGCTGGCAGCAAGGCTGGCAGGGAGCCTGGCAGTAAGACTGGCAGGGAGGCTGGCAGCAAGGCTGGTGGCAAGGCTGGCAGGCAGACATGCAGGCAGGAGCAGGCAAGGCAGCCAATCCGTCCGGCAGCAGGTCTTTCCTCTGAATGGCGACCTGCTTCCGAGCTGCTTCTGTTATATCCGCGGGGCTGACGCAATGCATCCTCCCCGCATGCGCAATTAATGCCAGGCATCCATTAGGCTTCCGCTGTGCATCCGCTGTGGATCCGCTTCATCCGTTCTGCATCCACTGTGCATCCGCTGTATCTGTTCCGCGTCCGCTTTGCTGAGGTCCCCCAGAAGCCTAGTGGATGTGCCATCCGCTCCCATCTGCTTCCATCCGCTAGGCTTCTGTTCCACATCCGCTTTGCATCTGCCCTGCATCCTCCCCGCGTCCATGTTATCCCTTCTGGTTATGCAAATTTTTGCCCCTTTTGAGAGCGGATAACAATGGATGGAACATTTTGCTCATCCGCTGTGTCCTTTTTGCATCCGTTGGGCAGTGTGACATGGGCTTAAGATCCTACTTCTTGAATTATTATAGGATAAGATGAGGATGGGGATACTCCACTCATTGTCAAGAATCCAGCTGTAGAGGTGGTCAATAATATGAAGTATCTGGGGGTTCAATTAACTAACAATCTGAACTGGTCTTTCCACACTTCATCCTTAGTGAAGTGTGCAAACCAACATTTGCATTTCTTGCATCAGATGAGGAGATCACATCTTTCTCCTTCTATCCTGGTCACTTTTTACAGAGGCACAATTTAGAGCATTTTAACAAACTGCATCACTGTTTTGTTTGTTAGATGCAGAGCCTCAGAGAGAAAATATATTCAGAGAGTGGTAAGGACAGTTGAGATTATAGAAAGCTCGCTTCCTGTCATTCAGGATACTGCTTATAAGTGCTATGTCCTTAGAGCTCAAAACATTGTTAGAGACCCTACACGCTAACTTCATGGTCTGTTTCTGTTGCTCCCCTCTGGGAGGAGGTTTTGAAGTCTTTCTAGCAGGACCAGATTCTGTAATAACTTTATTCCCTATACCATCCTGTGGTAAACTTGTAAGATTTTTTTCTCTCACCATGTACATATATACATCCAAACTAAACTGTGTTGTTTCTCTGTGTCATATGACATATATGGATATATGCATTATTTGTTTATTTGTTTATGTATTTATGTATATTAGAAGTGAAGACCCTTTGAAAGCTGTATGCAATGGAATTTCATTTTAATGTATGCTGATTAGTGTACAATCAAAGTGACAATAAAGTTATTCTAGTCATGTTCCAACAGTTCTGACATGTCCCCAGATATACTATTGTAGATGATACTAAGCTGGCAGGAATAGCTAACACCCAAGAAGATAGGCTCAAGATCCAGATGGATCTTGGCAGACTAGAGCACTGGGCCATATCTAACAGAATTAAATTCAATGTAGAGAAAAGTAAAGTCCTACACTTAGGCAAGAAAAACAAAAAGTACACATATAGACTGGGTGAAACCAGGCTCAATAGCAGTAACTGCAAGAGGGATCTTGGAATCTTAGTGAACAACCAGCTAAATATGAGCCAGCAGTATGCAGCAGCAGCCAAAAAAGCTAATGCAATCCTAAATTGTATTAACAGAGAGAAACAATCAAGCTCAATGGAAGGACTAATACCACTCCATAAAGCCTTCTTAGTAAAACCACACCTGGAGTACTGCATCCAGTTTTGTTCACCACATTATAAAAAAGATATTGAGACTCTAGAAGAAGTACAGAGAAGAGCAACCAGGAAACATACAATGAATGGTTGCAGGAACTGGGCTTGGCTAGTCTAGTAAAGAGAAGGAACAGGGGAGATATGATAGCAGTCTTCCAATATTTGAGGGGCTGCCCCAGGAAGGAAAGGATCAAGCTATTTTCTAAAGCACCTGTAGGCCAGACAAGGAATAATGGATGGAAACTGAACAAGGAGAGATTTAAGCTGGAACTAAGGAGAAACTTTCTGACAGTGAGAACAATCAACCAATGGACACCTTGCCCTCAGAACTTGTGGGAGCACCATCACTTGAGACTTTCAAAAAGAGATTGGACTGTCATTTGTCAGAAATGATGTAAGGTCTCCTGCTTGGGTGGGGGGTTGGACTAGATGACCTACAAGGTCCCTTCCAACTCTGATTATCTGTTATCTGTTATATAATTTGTGTATATACTGTTGGTGGTGGTGGTCAGAGCCAAATACCAATCAGTATTGTTTGGAAACTGACTCAGACTTTTAAGGGTCATCTCCCCATAAATCTTCACTCCCAAAATAAGTGCATCCTGGGAAACCAGACTCCATTTCCTTTAGCATTCTGAAAGAAACAGAAACACTAGGAAGAATCCAGCTTAATTTGTAGCACACAATCATCTGAGGACAAAAATTCACATCCCATACACATTGCATCACTGGTAAGATTTATATTTATCTGTATGTGTTAATTATTATGCTCACTAGCAACTCAACACTGTTTATTTTGTATTTGGGTTCTTATTGTATGTATTTCTATTTTTCCCAGTTTCACCCATCCTGTTCCTTTAATAAAGTCCAGATCTACACACATGGTCTGTTTTATTGGAGATGGGTTTAGCTGCATGTCAAGCCTCACACAGAGTAACATGTAGAGAGGACAAAAAAAGTTCCCTTAAATTTCATATTATTATTCTTTTGAAAAGCAGCCTTTCACTGAGATACATCAATAAAACTAAGGGCTACTTGTTACATACAATTTTCAGCTCATAGTGAAGTTCCTGAAAAACAATGCCTCATTTTAAAATGTTTACTTAAGGAGATAAACCTATATGTATGATTCTGTGTGTTGGCTCACATATATGAATTTTCAGATGTTATTTTTAGTTATCATTTTCCTGCAATATCTCCCAGAATTTTGTGTATCATTAATTATTTTAGGGAAGATAAATTTATTCTGTTTATACTTTATATGAATTTCTATTTCCCATTCTAGCCTCTAACTTAAATATACTTCAGGGTTAAAATAAAGACTATCAGATTATCTCAATGCAATGTTAAAATGTGCATGTTATGTCACATATGCTTAATTTACAGAAAACAACAACAATATGTGCAAACATTAGGAAAAGTTATGCATGCATTACAAATGTTCATGTTAGAGAAAGGAGCACAGAAAATGCACTGGCATTTTTATGTGGATTTATTTTGGGTAATAAATTTGCAAAATGATACAGAAATATGATAAAAAATAAATATAGGGAGGAAAAATGAGAAACAGACCAAATCTAAAATAGATTTACTCATTCCTATTTAGAGTCATCAAGCTGAATGCAAATATCAATTATACATGGCAGTTTACAGGAGCTAGAGGGTGCTTTTGGTTTTGGCATATGTTGAAAACCTAATCAGCATTGGATATGGCTAATACTGGCATAGGAGATTCAGGAAATATTGGGTTTACCAGATTTTCTTTTCAAAAATCCAAATGACCATTAGATGGTCACAAATACTTCGGTATTTCCTGTAACTCTTTGGTATAATCTAATCATTTTTGTTTGTTTGTTTGTTTGTTTCAGTTCAGATTTGATAGCATTAGGAAATTCCAGATTATAGAATACACATAAGAGTTGGGGGGGAAAAACAATCCTGAAGAAAGATAATGACAAAATATTTTTATACTGTTGCCAGGGTCTGGGGGAAGGGGGAGGATAGGAGTATGAAATCACCAGGTATCAAAATTGACTTGGAGACATTACCTTTTATGTCTGCACTTGGGGATTGTCAAGCATCTGGCACATTCTACCATATGGCTAATGACCTGTGTTCATATTCCTGAGTCATAAAATTAAGAAAGTTAGTTTAGGCACATAGACATTTGAAAGACTGGAAAAGTCAGGTTGCGGCATATGCAAAATCTGGCAATTGTTTTAAAAGTTTGTTCTGTTAAGTTTTTCATTATCTTTTTTTTTTTTTTTTGCTGGGGCTGTGTTCTGCCCATGACACTTTTGTATGCTTTATAGAGCACTTGATTGTAGAAGTATAGAAGTGGAAGGTTTGGGTTTTTTTTTTCTTTTTGAGTATAACTTTTATTATAATTGTTAAACAAAAAGGTAAAAGTTAACACAAATTAATAATCAGAAGGAAAAAAAAGGTGAGACTGTAAAGAGAAAGTAAAAGATACATGAAAAGTAAAAAAAAAATAAAGAAAAATAAAAAAGAGAAAAAAGTATCATTTTCAGACTGTAAGATGCACCTTGGTTTAAAGGAGGAAAACAAGAAAAAAATGGGGGGGGGGTGTTTGGCTCTGTGCATTCTATTTTTTTCTCTCCGATGTCCAGAAGCATGCACAGGCACGTTTTTGGCCTCCAGGTGATGGGGAGGGCAAAAACAGGAGTCGCTGAGGCCTCCAGAGGCCCAAAATGAGCACATTTTTGGCCTGCAGTGTGTTTCTGGACACCGGGGAGGGCAGAAATGGGACGTGCAGAGGCTTTGGAAGGCCAAAAATGGAGCTATATTTGCTGTATAAGATGCAGAGACATTTGCACCCACTTTTTTGAGGAGAGGAAAGTGTGTCTTATACTCCGAAAAATACAGTAATTTCCAATATTCTTCACAGCAGGTATAAGTATAAATTTTGACCTCTCTCTCTAAAGTTACACCACATTAGCTCATCCTGTAATCTATTCTGTCTAATCATAAAAACCTTATGTTCATATCATTTATATTTGTACAAAATGTCCATAACAGAATTGAAGTTAGTAATAACTGTAAATATCTTTTCTCTAATCAGAGAAATTAATTTATCCATTTCAGCAATATCTATTCATTTTACCAACCATTCCTGGTGGAGGAAATCTGCCCATCTCTATGCATTGGAAGCAGTTTTCATTCAGTTCAAAACCCTTCTTGATTCCTGACATCTAGCATGGAATCAAGTGGGAACCATTGAATGGAAAGAATAATTATTCAACATCTTTCTTCATATACAATATAATTAAAAATGTATGTGGCTTACAAAAGGTCATCTGGCAGCTAGACTATTGTTTTTTCACTAATGCTTTTGTTACCCACATTTGCTGGCATGAAAATATTTTATGTCCCAGGAACAGCTCAGAGGTCTACTTATTTGAATGAAAGGAATAGTCATTTGTTATTTTTTCTGGATATCAGAGGAGAATAAGTTAATTTCACTCAAGAGAAGAATTCTTAGAATTAATTTCAGCATGCTCTAGAGGAGACTCTTATAAGATTTTTATCTCTCTCTCTCTTCTGCTTTCTTTTCTCTCTCTGTCTCCCTCTCTCCTTATTTGAGTGAGATGGGAAATAACTTCTTTTTGGGTGGGATGGGGAATTAATTTTCCTTGACTCAATGAAATATGGGCGTAAATACAGATTTCTTCACCTACTACTTACCGACCTATCTATGTATCCATAACTCCCCAAAACTATGGTACTTGATTGCTGATTTGGAAATGCAGGGAAAATCATAGTGGGACCTTACAAAATGGGTGGGTTGGCTGCCCAAACACAAAACCTGCATACATTGGAAAAGTATTTCATGGGCATGTTAGATCCAATTTCTGAAATCTGATCAGTGGACAGGGATAGAAAGTAATGAAACAATAACATCTTCTCTGGTATACCTTGCCTCAAATCTTTGAGTGACCATTAATACATAGTGGATTTGGATTAACAAAGTTTATGAGGTACCTTGTTAAGAGAGATGCCTGATATTTTATCAGATGAAGAACACAATAGCAGAATAACAAATTTGGAAGGGACCTTGGATGTCTTCTAGACTAACCCCCTCCCCCCACTTAGGCAGGAAAACCTATACCATTTCAGACAAATGGCTCTCCAATCTCTTCTTAAAAACCTCCAGTGTTGGAGTCACTTAAGCTGGTTATTCAGTTATCTTTCATTTCATCCCATATATTACTTCTAACAATTAACTAACAACAGTTAGCAACCCATTGTTTAAGGGAGTACTTACTTTTTAAATAGCCTTTATGACTATATATCATTTGTTTGAGGGGATAATTAATTATTGTCTTTGGGAGTGATGAAACAATAGTAAGAGTAATGTAATATCCCAACTCTGGGTTATTTTGCAACAGAGAGGGAGTTATTTATTTTCTACCTCCTTCTGTCCAATTGTATATGTCACCTCTAATGAATCCTTTAAAGTTTTTTTAAGTTTGGCTCAAGAATCATGATTTAATTAGAGCAATAACTAGAATCCTGACACATACATGAGATTGTAATGAGATACTTATGATTAAAACACACAGAGAGAGAGTGTGTATATAAAGAAAGGGATAATTTTGTGAAGGTTTTCACCATAATTGAAAGCTGGAAAGCAGATGTTCAGCACTGGCAGGGAGATATAAAAGACACTAGTGGCTTCACTTGCTGGCAGTGGTGGGATTCAAATATTGTTTCCACTGATTTAGGGGGCGTATCTTGGTAGGCGTGCTTTGTGTGCATGTGTGTGCCAAACACACACTTTGCACAGGCACAGAGGGGTTTCTGCAGGTGCAGAGGCATTCTAACTCACCTCCTGCAAGCCTGCAGGATCCCAGTTGCTTCAACAGCTGCCATGCAGCACTATTCCGTGCCATGCAAAGCAGCTGTGCTTCAAATTCAGTAGATAAAAGTGAGTATGGAAGCCAAGGCAGGTGGGTGAGCCCAACAGCAGAGCAGTTGAGAAAACCAGTTCGGACTCTGCTGCTCATCACTCCTACTGGCTCACCAGAACCAGGCCGAACCGGTCAAATACCACCACTGCTTGCTGGAATAGTTGATTTATTTTCTGCTGGTCCTTCTGAATTACCATTTGGTTCTGGTTCTGATGCAAGGCAATCAGATCTATGGGTAACAGCTTGTAAGAGAACCAGTAGCCAGTTTTAATCCAGGAATCTTGAGTGTATTTCTTTCCTCCTGTAGATTTGGGAATAAAGAATAGACAATTGTCTCATGCAGGCAATTTAGAATAAGGGGAAAGATGAGAAATAGTCCAGTATCTGAAAGAAATGCCTGTCTACTCTGTAGTCTCCTTTTGCAGGAGACATTGGGGCTGCCTGCATCTTCTGAAATGTAGTCACCAGTGAATAAAGTTGGGCCTTTTGATTCATTTTCTTGATGGCAATATTATGGGAACCAAGGTATCTACTGAAGAATTAGTTGTTCTCAGTTTCTTCTCTCAGGCTGAGTTCCTTTGCCATTTTGCTACTTGTAGGGAAAAAAAGAGGTGTGGAAATGCACTGATCATTTCAATTACAATGTATCCCTCATCATGGATGCTTCATTAATTCATCTGAGATGACTGTCAGATTTAATCAGAGCCTCAGTTACTACTAGCAGTCTTATGCCACCCTCTGAGTATTCAGCTTCCTTGATGAATTTTCAATCTGGCTTGACATTTTAGATAACTTAGGATGCTGTCTGATACTTCTGCTTTTCAATAGCAGATTTAAAATTGTTCCATTTCACAATCTGGCAGCTCAAACTATTCTTTTAGCCAATTGCAAAGAAGGAACACTTGATTATAACAAGAGGTCTGGATCCAATTTTCATTCTGTACGAAACTGAACCTGTGAAATTTTTTGTGGCAATTAACCATTTCTTATGCCACTTCTTAAGATATTATTAAGTGGCTCTTCAGCCACTTATGTTATTCAAACTAGAGATACCATACAAATCTCTGAAGCTAGTCTTTGCTCCTAGGTGATAGGAATTCCTCAGCACATCCTTAAGATGTCTGAAAAATGAGCTTGCTGACCTAGGTCAGATGATACACTGGCATCATTAAAACTTTTTTTATTTAGCAAGGCCCTCTTTCATTCATGGTTTATTGCTATTCTTTGTTTACAATGTTTGATGTCTCAGCATCTGAAGAGGTGGGGCCAAAAGTCCCATGATTTCTTATGTGAAGAAAAGTTTGCAGCAATCCTGTCTTCCTTTTTTGAGCAGCAGTAAATTTAGTTAAACAGAACCATGATCAGCAAAAGCATTTGGCACAAACTTAGGCTCCCTGCCAGCTTTTTAGAACTTGTCAGTTCCTCCTGGTACCAATGACCAAGCTTTCCCAGCTGTTTTTTGTCTCCCATGCTATTCTTCATCCCTTCACAGGATGCACATATCTTTAAACCTAGTAATTAGCTTTAGTAGTTGCTCCTGGTGAAATAGTATGGATTGATAAATCTTCACCCAATATTAACTGTCCATTACTTCTCCTTTCCTCCTTCCATGATTCATTTTTTTTCCTTTTTGTTTTGTTTTGTAATTATTATTATTTCTGTAAAGTGCTGGTCCCTCAGGAAAGCAAAATTCTTGACTTCATTGAGTTGAATCAAAAGAATATTTACTGACAGTGTGGTTGCACTGAAGTCAGGCAGAATCTGAAGGTCCTGCGCAAAGCACAAAGCAATTCTTCCTTTTCCCCAAACCCAATCCCCTCCCCACTCGACCAGTCCACTGGCAGTCAATGTGATGCTACAAGGCTGTTTTGAGAATGCTGAGGTGCTAGGCAAATAACAGTTCACTCTCAGGACACTATGGCCCTGAAACCAGCTGGGAGGGAGTCTGCTCCATCTCCAAAATAATTCCCCTCCTTAATTCCCAAGTGGTTAAAATAAAAGCATGTGAAAAATGCCAGCAAGCCCCCCCCCCCCCCCCATTTCCAATAGAATGGCAGAACATGATGTTGGACCCGATACCCCCATCTTCTTTGTCTGGATTTTTGTGAGATTGGAATTTTGATCTGATCATTCCACTGAACTAACATTGTCCCAAGTGTTGAGTCAAGTTCTACTAGCCAAGACAGACTTGTTCTTCTATGCTCGTGCTTTTGATTTTATTGAACATCTTTAACTTTCTTCACCATCACCTCTATTTTGTTCCAGACATAATCTCCAAATGTTATTTGGAGCTGGTAGTTTTTCCTGGTTTCTGGACTGCTACTGATAGAACAACTTTCTGGCTTGTATGTTGCAAATGTTTAATTTTACTTCATTTAATTAGTGGCATATTATTAGTAAATTTTATAGGCTGTAATTTACCTATTTTTGTAAAGTTTGGTAAAGTTTGAGTTTGTAAAGTTAGAATCGCCTAGGTTTATTGTATCTATTTTGTATTTCTCTCTCTCTCTCTCTCTCTCCCTCTCTCTCCCTCTCTTTCTCTCTCTCTCTGTGTGTGTATATACACATACATACACATTTTTTTAAAAAAACTTTATTCCTTTATTTCTTGTCCTTGTTCAGTTTTATGCATAATATAAATCAATGCTATTTAAATTTATTAATCTTGCTGTCAGAGTTTCTCCACTCCTTCTAGGAATGCAAATATACACTTATGAGCTTATAGTGGTAGAGTCAGTAATAGCTTTCAAACAGATAAATCACATATTTTTGCAAAATAAATAAATAAACAAAAGAAAAAAACACATATATAACTTATAATAATAAAGATAATCTACTGCAGAATCTAGCCATCCATGTTTATATGTCAGTTCTGGGAATTAAACCTGTATCTCTTTTTCCAAGTCTTACATCATATTGAACATTTAACTATCAGTTTCTCTATCTTGGACACAGAAAACACCCAAACAATGTTATGATAATGGCCATGTATGATTTCAGAGATTATTTGTAGCCTTCCTAGGCTTGGTCCTGATATCCCTTAGCAGAGGAGAACAACTTTTCCTTAATCTGTGTCAGCATTTTAGAAAATTAATTTTTAGTGACAGAGACATATCGCATTAGCTCATTAGGACACCTGGAAATTCATTCATTGCCATTTGTTTGCTTTTAAAACATTGGAGAAATGACATATGCCTTTGTGCATCAAATAAAATTAAATAACCTTGCATATTTTGTGACCCTCTTGTGGAACACCTAAGATTCTGTAATAATAAGAGCAGAGACCTTCATAATTTCCAGGAAGAGATTCCAGAAGGAATTGAAATGAGGTGACTCTCCCACAGGGCTAAATTTCAATTCCTCTGAATTGCAGTCAAGGGTTGGGATAAGGTCTTTGGGCTTGTTTTCTCAACATTCATATCTTGCTGATGCAGAGGAAAATCCTAGCAGGAGGTTTGCCTGATACCAAACACCTAACAAAGTAAGAAGCAATCCTGACCTTTCATCATATTTTTGCAATAATCACAGTGCAATTTTTCATATACATTCATACAAAGATACATACAAAGATACATACATACATACATACATACATACATACATACATACATAATGATAGCAGTTTTTATGATAACAGTTGTCAGACTGACAGTTTCCTAGATTTGGCATGTTAAAGCAACAGGATAATGAATCAACGGGGTTTCACTGTTGTTTGCAAAGCAAGAATATCATTTCCAGGGGTAATCATAAGTTTGGAATATTCCTACTGAGTGGAAAATAGGATATCACAGGCTTTATTTAACAGAAACAGTGGAAAGCGTAGCATCAGTGTCATGTTTTCCCCCCTCTATTTTAATAGAGATTCTTTTTTATGTACCATGTTTCTCCAACAATTTGTCCAACAATAGGAAGCCCCACCATGTTTTATTGGCATAAAATCAAATTTAGCCCGTCTCTCTCCCCGCAAGATCAACGTCTGTGCTGCGGCTGAGGAGGAGGAGGAGGCTATAGCCGGTTCCTCCTGCTTGCTGAGAGGTGAGGAAGCTGCGGCCTTGCAGAACAAGCGAAGCGCTGCTCACCCGGGCGAGATTTGGGAACAAGAGGCAGGAGGAGGCACCACACACCCGCGGCTCCCTTTCCCGGCTCTGCCCAGCCTGCATGGCTCTGGCGTGGCCCTGGTGGGATGAGCGGAGGGTCCGGCGGGGAGGTGCTCGCTGCCTTGGTGAGAGCTCTACCGCCAGGAAGGAGGGCCCACCTGTCAGCTTAGCCTGGGGCATACTCTGGTAGTATTACTAGTAAAAATATTTCTGCTTTTAGGTTTATTTGTTGTACTGTTATTTCTTCTAGCCATCATTTTATCTTTAACCAATATTTTTGTGCCAATGGACAGGTCCACCACATTTGATAGTAGGATCCCTGTATCTGTTTACATTTCCAGCATTCTGGTGACATATTTGGGGACATTTTTGCCATTCTTTCTGGTGACATGTGCCATGTATAAAACATTTTGTACAGGTTTTCTTTATGTGCTATGAATAGAGATTCTTGTCAACAAATATTTTAAATTAATTTAATTCTAGAAATATTGTGGGGGAAGTTTACATTTCAGATATGAATTTTATAAAAAAATATAATAAAAAGGACAGTGAATAGAAATAAGTGTTATTGCTGACACTGTCCCAAAAGGGTATGTAAAAAATAAAATAAAATCTAGAAGTCATACAGTGTTACAATGGTCAGGTTTTATTGACATAACATTCTTATATCAAACGCAATCACTGATTCCTTTTCCCTAGTTTTGTCAATGACAGATAACAGTTCTTCAGAATTTCAAGCAAGTGGTTTTACAAGACTATTTGAAAATGCTGGAGGTAAAACCAGGGCTGACTTCATCACTAAAGAAACATATAGTTATATTAGCATAAATTATTGTAGAACATCTTGTGATGTAGTTTCATTTTTCCAGCATAAAATCTCACTCCAGATATTACAAATATCCTGTCTACGAGAAAAAGAAATTATCCCCTTTAAACTTTGACAGCAAAAGAATTTAACCTAGAAATTATAATGAGAATTTATACAGCTAAAAATTATAAATGAAACAAATATATTTCTAGTGTTCTAATAGTGCACACTTTAATATTGAGGGAGAAAAATACACACCATTTTAATTATTCAGTCTTCTATAGTCAATTACATAGGCTCTAATGAACCAAGCTGATTCCTCTGGGACTTGGCATGTACTAATCAAAATGGGTGGTAGGTTCTTGACTGCCAGTTGAATTTTCTGGATAGAAGAAAAACCATAAAATAATAATAAAAAACCCCTGCAACTTAATTTGCAGTATTCAATATTGCTCTAATTAAATTTTTGTTGTACATGAATAGTATTGTCTCATGATTATATATTTTATTACACCTTCAAAATGTATGTAGGCAATTAAAAAAGAATTCACATTTCCATCGAAGTCAGTAAACATATGTCAACTCATAAAACATTTTCTATACATGTTTTATAGTTGTCAACAGAAAGAAGGGGGCGTGGAGTTTCAAAGAGCAGGCAGCAGTGTTAATTAGGGTAACTGCTGCAATCCTGACAACATACTGAAGTTCCTGTATGGAAATACATATAGAAACATGTGCAAACACACATTATTACTTCTAACAGATCAAACAGCAATCATATGCATTTGAACATATTGCTTTATCAGTATATGTAAATTTAACTGTAATGTATGGATTACAGAGAAATTAATAGCGAGTTGCAGTAGAAACTAAATACTTACACTAATATATTTTGTTAGTTGACAGTCCTAGTTCCTATAACCCATTCCCCAACAAAGACATTAAAAAATATTTGACTGCAGGTATTTCACTAAAGATCTACTAGTTGCAAGAGAATCAATATTGTATTCAGTACAAACAAAACAAGCCTACGATTGCTAAATTAAAAGTTCACAGAAATTCCACAGTATTCCAATGTAACAAAACAGTTTAATTCATTTCTGCTTATCAGTCATTAATTAATTAACTAGTTGATTAATTATCAAGTATTTTTCAACACTACTGTTTAAGTCTGCTTTTTTAAATGGCTATCAGCTATTTAGATAAGGCAAGGAAGAGATTTTTATTTTCATCCTTGATTTATTTTTTCTGGTGTTGCTTTTTCAGAATAATAAAGTATTGCTTTTCTTAGAACAACAAACTACTGCTTTTTCCAGAAGAAAAGTATGCTATTAAACAGGGGAAAAAAACTTATTTGACTACTTAGACAAAATTGCATATTCAATTATTTGAATGTCTTGCACTCAATATTTTTTCTGGGATGTTTCTAAAGGGAACATCTGTTTCTAAAGAAGATGATCGTTCCTTTGAAATGTCTAATTTGTCCTGAAAATCTAATTAGTTACTACTTTTCTTTGCCCAAAAAGTTTTTTTACAATATTACTGAAAGAGGGAGAGAGACAAGGAAACAATATGATAAAAAGAATATTTGTTATTTTTGATATTTTTAACAAAGTCAGTTGTATGTAAGGTAATATAAAATTGTCTACAAGATTACATGCAATTAATATTTTAGATCAGCACAAGAAAAACAAAATATGAAGATTGAAGTGAGAATGTAGGCATGATTTTGATAAATCAGCCTTTCAAACATTTCATCTTTATTCATCCAAGATTATAAAATCACCCAGCAATGGATTGATTGATTGCATGGTAAAGACTGTAAACCTAAATACAAGAGTTCAGCTCAATCTGCCATTAAAATCGCAAAAGGCTGTGTTCTGTAAAAGAGTAAACTCTTGTTCTTGCTATGTTGAATAATTAAAGATAATAATATTTAAACAATAACAAACCACTATTTGGAGATGGGGAGGTTATGTGGGGAGAGCTTTACTGCATGATGAGAAAAGTCTAAGCAATTTTTATTAAAATAAATGTTTATTTTGTTCACTTCAATCTGGCCAGCAATCTGTTTTGGGGTTAAAGCAGTGTTGGTTGTTCAAACCGATGAACTTCATTAAAAGGAGCACAGGGAGTACAGACAATTCTGGCTTTTATTTAGACCTCTAGTTCTTTTTTGTTTAATTCATGTTATTGTGGATTTTTTGTTATTTAATTTTAAGGGAGATCAGTTTCTCAGGGATTCCTATCCTATCTTGTGGATAGGTTTCAGAGAAAGATATGCTACTCTGCTACTTTTAAGTGTAACAGTTCCATCAGGTTTGATTTGCTCCCTAAGATCTTTGGCATAAAAGTATAGGATTTGGATGTGTTGGTATTTTTTATCTCTTTTGGCCATTTTATCATACCCTGGAGAATCTATGGCACTCCTAAATCAGTATTCAAAGAGCAAGTTGAAAATCAACAAGTTTAAATTAAATATAGACAAGACTAAGTTGTTATTTTCCAGAAATTTTACTTGCCCAAGAATAGAATGCTATATTGTCTTTAACTTAGAAATCTTGTGACTATATATTCTGTGGTCAGCGAAGTTTTCATCAAACTTGGACCAGTTGCTATTGATGGTATATGCATATGTAACTAGAGTTCTGTATATATTCAGTCATCTCTCAACTTTAATAATTTTTCCACAAAACATTCAAAAAGAAAACCTCAGCTAGTTGAATACTGTTGCTAAGATGCTAGCTGAAGCAAAGTGCTGCATTCATTCTAGTTGATCAAAATTCATTTCCATGTGCAATTCTAAGTAGCAGCAATCAATTTCTTCAATATTATAAATGGCTGTGGTCAGGGATAAATTACAAGCATTGTTTCCCCCAAAAAACCTATACCAACATTTTGTAGAAGTTTTGAATTTCTTCCAACAAATCCAAGTCATGTATGCCTATTTTATGCCAGGTTTGTATTATTTTGAGTAACCAAGCTCAGTTTTTGCACCAAAGAGATACAGATAACCCAAATTCTTTCCTGCCATCCAACCATATCTGCAGTGCTGTTGTCCAAATACAGTAAACCAGCCTCATTTGATCAGATTGGTTTAAGGAATTAAAATAACTACAAGGAAGAGTCCAGTTGGGAGTGGGACTGTTTCAGCAGGGTCCAAGAAAATGGCTCCCAATGCTCACTATATTTGCACAGGTTGAAATGCTGGCTCTCATCCTTCTGCTCACCTAATTTGGAGTATCCATCATACTTCATTCTGTGCTTATAAACATATATTTATTTGCTCATTTATTCACATTTAGGATGACATGTCTGTCCCTTGGCAGCCTCCAGTTCGACCTGTAATGCCCCTGCAGAATCAGTTGGGCAACATAAAGCTTTCCCAGAGAGAGGCCCAGATTAAGAGAATACACAATTCTGAACTGGATGAGGGAAGTGGGAAGAGGTTCGGGGCAGCCATACCCTAGAATCTGTCAGACTATATCTATTTGGGTAGAATTTACAGCTTTAGTTTTGTAAGATTCTATCCATTAGATATAAGCAAATAAAAAATTAAACTCAAATGTACTTCACTGTGTCAACTCTGGACTTGAGCATGACACAACCTTAGATCATCTAGATATAGCTTCTTCCTTTTCTTTTCAGAGTAAATACCCCCCGCCCCGCCATACATAGAGAGAGGGGGGGAGGGGGAGGGGGAGGGGGAGGGAGAGGGAGAGAGAGAGAGAGAGACAGCCCTGTATGTGTTTGCATATAATGGGCTGCTCTGTACAACTTCTATTCAACAATGTAATTTTCTGCTAATTGGTATTGATCTTTTTCCATTAAATAAAAGTAATCACTTGGAATACGTCCAGTCAAAAAAGTAACATAGTACCCTACTTCAATCTGCCATGTACTTTTTTAGTTTTCAGGTTAGAGGATTTACTTTCTCATTGTGCCTGGAGGGATAACAACTTGAATTTGATCTTCAGACTTACAAAGTTAACAGGAATCTTATTTAAAAAGAAAACAAAACAAAACACTGTTTTGTAAGGATGAGAATGACCATAAAAAATATTTATGAATAAAAAGAGTTCAGGATACAAATCAGTGGTGAAATGCTACTGGTTTTGGCCCAGTTTGGCCAAACCAGTGGTAAAAAAAAACCCTCCATTAATCAGCTGAAAGAAGAAGAGAAAAGTGCAGGATCGGCTCTCTTACCTGCCCCTGCCACACTGATGTTAATGTAAATATGGAAATGAATTTAATCAGAAAAAAATCATTTGTTTTCATTTATTAAGCCATAAGGTATTTTCCACCCTCTTATACTTGGGCATATAGCAAAACATGTGAAATGTTAAAATCTCTCAAAATATTGCACTGTTCCTATGGGATTTCAATGTTTTCCAGCTAACTACTTCTTAAATAGGCAATATTGCTTTTTAAAAACATGCTTTTATTTTGTAACTTCATCTGAGTCATTCGATGAGCTTTGGCAATATCTCATAGCTGACACAAAGAGAAGATTGCTTTAGCCTGTATTTCTGAATTTATTTATTTATTTTTGCTGAGTGATTCTGGCCATATTTTAATTTTTTAACTTTAGCATTAAATTACCATAAAGCAACACATGTCTCAGGATTTCACCACTCACTGATTTGTAGGTAAGCCATTTTTTAGAAGCAAACGATCTATTTCTATTTCTTTTTTAACTAAAATACAACAGTCTTATAAAGCAAAACACACCATATTAGGATAAATAAGATTAGATAAAGCAATAAAATAAAATAATAGAACATACTTAAAATAGCAGTAAATTTCTGCAGCAACATATCTGATCACACAACTGCTTACTAGATGGAGATCAACAAGCAAGAAGGAATAAGAATTTAATTGTACCATGTGTTTAAGACTCCTCTTACCTAGAGGAGTCATTAACTTAATCACTCATGTTTCATTCCCTTACATAATGTCTCTTTTCAATATTATTGAAAATAATATTCACAGACACAAGCACACATATATACATTTCTGAGGTATCTATAATTCATGTTCAGTTTTTAGGGCTCTTTAATGTAAAACATGTAGTCTACATTTCCAGAATTCTTGGCAAAGTGACTTTTTTCTATGTACTCTCCATACTATACCAATCTTATACACAAAATATACTCAGGATATTTTTAACATTTAATTAGCTATTTCTAAATATAGCTTTCCTATATGAATGAGAAAGGGATGCGATTGATGTTTACAAAATTATGCATGCTGTGGATAAAGTACACAAAAAAATAAGCTATTTTTTCCTTTCCCAGAATGCTAGAACTTGAGGTCACTCAATGAAACTGAATTCTGGAAGAATCAGGATAGGTAAAAGGAAATATTTGTTTGCAAAATATGTGATTCAACTTTGGATTTAATTACCGAGAGATGTGGTGCTGGTTACCAGTTTGACTGTCTGGGTTTCAAAACCATCTGGACTAATTCCTGGATGTCATGGAAATCAGTGGCTCCATTTGGAGACCAGTGGGCATCCTTGTGCGATCGGATGGTCCCTATGAAAACAGACTGCTGGACTCGATGACCAATAAGTATTGCTTATATTTTTATGCAAGGTACTTCATGTCATACATTTTACTCACAAGATGCATAGATAACTCAGGTATTATCTTATCTGAAATATGGGAATGGGAAAAAAACCCTTTTACTTCTTTATCCAGGCTATATTTATTCTGTTTAAAACAAAACAAAATATTAAACAATGCCACAAGTACACACCTTTTCTATTTTTCAGATCTCTCTTTGTAGATGAATGGAACACAAATGAGATATACAATAAGATCTTTAGTAGAAAAAAGAATTGTAAAGGGTATTTTTTTAAAAAGGTTGTGTGTCTTTATCACTGTGCTATTACAGAAATATTATGTTTCCAAGATTCTGGAAATCCACTTACCTGATTATTTTGATAAGAAACCCATGGTCATCAGGTGATTCAAAAGTTTAGAAGAACATTCTGAAGAAAATCACTGATTGGGGAAAAGGAATCAGTGATACTCTAGATTGTAAAAAAAAACTACAGTAAAGTAGAAAAACTGAATGATAATGAAGCACAAGTGATAGCCAACAAGAATGAAAAAAGTAAATATACATGGCCCTAGAAACTGCTAAAAATATGAGTTTACTGCCCAGAAAGTCATTTATGCAATTAGTTGAAATTGCCAGCTTAAAAAGGTATCTATCTGAGAAGGGTAAAATTGTTCATTCTAGTAACATACAAGAACAGTTGAAACATAAAAGTGAATGCACAATTTGCAAGTCATAACAAATAGAATGCTTCATAGATTCTTCCTTCAGGAGCAAAACTACATTTACAAAGAGTGTTTCAGCAAAACCCATTTTGTCAACCTCAAATGAAAACCAAGTAAAATGGAAAGGAACCAGGTTGTCAAAATAATGTATAAATAAAATAAAGATTGAGTATGCACCAGCTGCTATTCTGTACCTTCAAACAGAGTTTAAAATGTCATATGGTAACCCCAAATTTAAACATCTGCCTGTTAGAAGAGCCCTATGAAGAAAAGGCATGAATAATAATTAAGTTTCATATGGATTGTAGTATATGAGTGTAAAACGTTGTTCAATCACTAAGTTGTGCCCGACTCTTCATGACCCCATGGACCGCAGCACATCAGGCCTCCCTGTCCTACACTGTCTCCCAGAGTCTACCCAAACCATCTCAATCTCTGCTGTCCTCTCTTCCTTTTGCCTTCAATCTTTCTCAACATCAGGAACTTTTCCAGTGACTCCTCTCTTTTCATGTGGTGGCCAAAGTATTTGAATTTGAGATTCAGTATCTATCCTTCCAGAGTACACTCTGATTTCCTTTATGATTGACTGATTTGACCTGATTTCAGTCCAAGGGACTTTCAAGAGTCTTCTCCAACATCACAATTAGAAAACAATGAGAATGAGATACCATAATTCAAAAGTGCTCCACATTTACCATCAATACTGTGAAAAGGAAAGATGATTCCAAGTATAAGCAAAGGCAAAATAGATCTTTCAAAATTTATTTAAAAGACTTGCATGGCTGCCTCTCTAAAAAAACATAATTTAAGGTGTTGTATAACAATTATTCAAAGCCAACCATTGAAAACAAAAAACATTAAAAGCATTTTCTTTCTATCTATCTGTCTGTCTGTCTGTCCATCTATCTATCTCTCCATCCATCCATCCACCCATCTATCGTCCTAATCAAAATTAATCTCATTCACTACAGTCAGCGCCATTATCTTTTTTTGACTGTCATGTTAAGAAGGTGAGATTAGAACATACATTTCTGTACTTTGTTGTTATTCACTGGGATGTTAAAAATTCTATCCAATTATCTAAACAAAATGACAATATGAAAATCTGACAACAGATAGAAAAGTGTTTATGTGATTGGACTTCAAGCCCAAGCAAATGATATTTGGTAAATCAGTATGTTTTATACCAGGATTTCTTCACCTTTGATCTCTCTAGCAGACTATATGTACACAGAAAATATCAGTCATGACAATGAAGAGAGTCTTGGTATTGTCCAGATTGGGAAAAAAAGCCCATCAAATTTAATTTGTGGAAAAAAATATTTATTTGTACAATTTATTTTTATAAAAGTTATTGGAAAATAACATGATTTTTGAAGAATTATTAGGTTCTTCAGTCTTAATTCGTAAAAATGTTCTGTTCAGTGAGACAGACCATAAAATTAGTATATACAGTGAGACTTATGTAACATATATAAACAAAAAGTAATCTAAGTAACAAGAATGTGAGCTATTTTTTGGTAGTGTTTATAGCACCAAGCTAGAAACATGGATTCTAGCTTTTCCTTAAGTATAAAACCAGTTGGATATTCTTAGGCAAGTTCACCCTCTCTCAGCTCTAGGAAGAAGGTTTGCCGGTTCTCCGAACAACTCAAAATGTCCGCTACCGGTTCTCCAGAACTGGTCAGAACCTGCTGAATACCACCTCTGCTAATGCTAGATTTGTACAGAAGTTCCCAATAATACCAGCCCCAAATTTTTACACACACATATGTACATGCACACGTGCACATACACACACAAAGTCAGCCTTCCCAAATCCTAATATTTTAGTCCATCAGCTTGCTACCATCATGACTGAGTTATAGCTAAGCATACGGAAAGTGAATTGTTCAAAAATTTCTGGGTTGAAAACATACAAGTCACTTATACAATGGTATAAAATTACATCAATCTAGCTATCTATTAATATCCTTGTTCTAACTTCTTACTAATATAGTACACAATTCCTCCATTATGAACATCTTGAGTTTTTGATATTCTCTTTCAATCTACCGATAATATTTTCATTACATTTAAAAAGTGTTACTCTGTCCTCATTTCATACATTTTTTTGTTGTTTTGCATACTGGAATTCAAAAATATTCAACTCTTGTTATTGGAAACTTTACTAAAAAGTAAATTTTACTTTACTTTGATATAAGCTTGAGAACATGATCTTTATATTCTTATTTCTGCCAGACAACCAGAAGAGTTGATAAAAAATAAATTGCAAAAACAAAAAGTTTCAATTCATTATGAATCAGTTTCTGGAGTTATAAAACCTAAGCTAACCCACAACAAAATGGTAAAAATCTGAAACATAATACAGGTGAAACTCAAAAAATTAGAATGTCATGCAAAAGTTCATTTATTTCCGTAATGCAACTTAAAAGGTGAAACTAATACATGAGATAGACTCATTACATACAAAGTGTGGAGAAATATTACTGCAATGATCAGATAGTTTTGCCTTGCATTAGCCATATAATCTTTTGAATAAGCTATAGCTATATTGTTTGTCCATATCCTGTTCCAACCACGAACTACCTCGCTGCATATGACATTCTGCAACAGAAAAGCTCTGTAGAAATATGACCACATCTGCTGTTGCAAACTGCTCAGAAACCCTAACCACAGGGGCCTGTCCGAAAAATACTGGACATGATGTAGAAACTGTTTTTTACACATAGAAAACATCTACTGACACCCAAATATGGATATCCATCCCACTCAACTGTGTTTGCAAAACATCGTTGCCATATATGTGTATTCAACCCAATGTGTCAGTTTGAGTATGGTCAATCAGGATCACATGCTTGCCTTCTGATATTTTGTAACCCACCCAAACCTCAATAAAAAAAGCTTGCCTCGAGCTAGTTCGGGGCTCGCTCACCCCGAGGAGAAAACGTGTGTCATGTCTTTCCTCAAACCCATTTGGCAGTTTGTGGGGAGCCCTCCGGGAGAGCGATGCCTCAACAAAGCAAGATAGTTCAAGCCATGATGTGTCATAATTGAGATGATTATGGCTTACAGCTCATGAAAACCCCAAATCCACAATCTCAGAAAATTAGAATATTGTGAAAAGGTTCAATATTTTAGGCTCAAAGTGTCCCATTCTCATCAGCTAATTAAGCCATAACACCTACAAAGGGGTCCTGAGCCTTTAAATCAGTGGTTCCCAAAGTGGGCGGTACCACCCCCTGGGGGTGATGGGATGCCCTGGGGGGTGCTGAGAGGCAAGGGGGCTGGCAGGAGGGCTCTAAGAGGCAGCAGGGGGGTGCTGGAGTTGAGTAGCAGGGCACAATTCAGGGGTGAGAAAAAATGCTGCTGCTGCTCTGTTTAAGGCAAGGCCCCGCAGGATCACCAGAGTGGCTTTCCTTTCCTTTTCAAATATCCACCGCCGCTGTGTTTGAGGTGGCGGGGCAGCACCCTGAATGCAGCGTTGGGAATAGGAGAACAAAGCCTTTTCAAACATCCCACTGCCATGTTCAGGGCGGCGGGGTGGCCTTTTCAAACATCCTCCTGCCACCATGTTCCAAACCATTAAGCCCCTTGCACCGGTGGCACCTGCCCAAGCAAGTCTGAACTGAGCAGTACACGAAGTCAATGGGATGAGCCTGAGAGAGGAAAAAAGAGAGGAAAGAGAGAGAGAGAAAAAGAGAGAAGGAAGAAGAGGAAGAGAAAAGGGAAAAGGGAAAAAAGAAAAAGAGACAAAGAAAGAGGGGAGATGGAAGGAAGGGACAGAAAGAAAAAGAAATAAAGAAAAAGGGTCAAAGAAAGAGGTGGGATGGAAGGAAGGGACAGAAAGAAAAAAAAATAAAGAAATAGGGACAAATTAAGAGGGGGGATGGAAGGAAGGGACAGAAAGAAAAATAAATAAAGGAGGGAGGGAGGGAGGAGAAAGATAATGGGATATCTATTCTAGTCCAATCACCTGCTCCAGCAGGGTTAGAAAGGACTGTGTGTGTGTATGTGTGTGTGTGTGTTCTTGTAATTTACCAGAACACCTTGGTTTTGCCTTCTTCAGAATTGGCACTGTAATACACTGGGGAAAAGTATTTTTTTAGGGTGAAGATCTGGTCCAATGGATCCTGTTTAAAGGATCAACAAAATGTGAGAGCTTCCTGATAGTCTTGACCATGTTTCATCCATAAAATCTTAAATTAATAGAAGTCAAAGGTGTTTCAATATGCTGGCAAAGATGTTTCAATGTGGAAAAGGGCCTCTAAACTAGGCCTCATTTCAATCTGATGAATCAGGTCTCTCTCTCTCTCCCCCTCCCCCCTCCATGCCCCCCCTTCTTTGTCCCGTTTTCTTTCCCTTTTCTCTTTCTTTTCTTCCTTCTTTCTTTTCTCTCTCTTTCCCCTCTCCCAGGCTCACTCCATTGATTTGGTGCACTGCTCCATTTGGACTTGTTTGGGCAGGTCCATCCAGTGCAGCGGGCTCAATGGGGTGGACCTGCAGGGCCGGCACCTAGAGTGCGGCAGTACCGGCACGTTTGAAAAGTAGAGCAAAGCCAGAGGTCAGTAATTTTTGCTGCAAAGAATCACAAAAGCTTCCGGGTTGTGCACAAGAATGGACATTCAATAAAATTCAGCAACATAAAATAAAGAAATACAAATAAAACAAATCAACAAGAATCAGCAAAGCATCTCTGATTAGATTTTATTCATTACTAGAATCTCATCAGAGATGCTTTGCTGATTCTAGTCCAATGACCTGCTCCAGCAGGGTTGGAAGGGAGTATGCGTATATGTGTGTGCATGGCTGTCAAAACTCCCAAAACAGGTCAAGTAGTTCTGGGGAGGCCAGTTATAAATTAGAACACTTGCGAAGCAACCAGCCATTAAGTGAGGACCACTTGCATTTGGTTTGCCAGTCACCAAACCAAGCCCACCCAGTTATGTGCCCAGCAAGCCACACCCACCCAATCATGTGACCAGAAAACCACACCCTCAAATTAGGCCATGCCCACAGAAATTTGAATCCCGCCCCCGGGTGGGGGGCATTGAAGATGAGTTTGTAGCACTAAGGGGGCAGTGGACTGAAAAGGTTTGGGAACCACTTGCTTCAAATGGTCTCTCAATCTGGTTTAGTAGGAATCACAATCATGCAAAAGACTGCTGACTTGACAGTTGTGCAGAAAACCATCACTGACACCCTCCATAAGGAGGGAAAGCCTCAAAAGGTAACTGCAAAAGAAATTGGATGTTCCCAAAGTGCTGTATAAAAGCACATTAATAGACAGTTATGTGGAAGGGAAAAGGGTGGAAGAAAAGGGTGCACAAGGAGCAGAGATGACCGCAGCCTAGAGAGGATTGTCAGGAAAAGGCCATTCAAAAGTGTTGCGGACTTTCACAAGGAGTGGACTGAGGCTGGAGTCAGTGCATCAAGAGCTACCACACAGAGACAGATTCTGGACATGGGCTTCAAATGTTGTATTCCTCTTGTCAAGCCGCTCCTGAAGAACAAACGTCAGAAGCGTCTTACCTGGGCTAAAGAAAAACAGAACTGGTCTGCTGCTCAGTGGTCCAAAGTCCTCTTTTCTGATAAGAGCAACTTTTCCATCTCATTTGGAAACCAAGGACCCAGAGTCTGGAGGAAGAATGGAGAGGCACACACTGCAAGATGCTTGAAGTCCAGTGTGAAGTTTCCACAGTCTGTGTTGATTTGGGGAGCCATGTCATCTACTGGTGTTGTTCCACTGTGCTTCATTAAGTCCAGGGCCAACACAGCCGTCTACCAGGAGATTTTGGAGCACTTTATGCTTCCTTCCGCAGACAAGCTTTATGGGGATGCTGACTTCATTTTACAAGCACCAAAACCTGGTTCAATGACCATGGGATTACTGTGCTTGATTGGCCAGCAAACTCTCCTGACCTGAACCCCATAGAGAATCTATGGGGCATTGCCAAGAGAAAGATGAGAGGCATGAGACCGAAGAGCTGAAGGCCGTTACTGAAGCATCCTGGTCTTCCATAACACCTCACCAGTGCCACAGACTGATAGCTTCCATGCCACGCTGCATTGAGGCAGTAATTGCTGCAAAAGGGGCCCAAATCAAGTACTGAATACGTATGCACGCTTATACTTTTCAGAGGTCTGATATTGTTCTATGTACAATCCTTGTTTTATTGATTGCATGTAATATTCTAATTTTCTGAGATTGTGGATTTGGGGTTTTAGTGAGCTGTAAGCCATCATCATCACAATTATGACAAATCATGGCTTGAACTATCTTGCTTTGCATGTAATGAGTCTATCTCATATGTTAGTTTCACCTTTTAAGTTGCATTACTGAAATAAATGAACTTTTGCATAATATTCTAATTTTTCGAGTTTCACCTGTATTAGGTTTTTGGAAGGAAACCAGATTTTGGAGTTCAAAATAGCTTGTTCCATAGCTTGGAATCTGACTATTTGAAAGATTGTTTCTTCCTGTTTTAACCTGCTGTTCCTTAGTCACAGAATTGTATTTTATTCCCATAATCTTACAGAAAGAATTTTTACTTTAATCACTTCTCTTTGTTGTATGCTAGGCTGCAGAAATAAATTTATTTTTCTCCTGTGTAAGAGTTTGGAAATGTAACCTGTTTCAGCAAATAATCAACGTGGCTTTTTGAATGTGATCAAGGGCTCTTTCTATGTATTACCACATAGCTTGGAGTAGCAATAAGAAATCAAGTTGAGTTTTTTACCAATATACAACGATTCCCATGTATTTTAACTTGTTCTAAATGAAAGCTATTGGGAAAAGCTTAACAGTTCAATATTTGCTTTTTTACTACGCCCCACTTTGCTTATTAATAGTATGGCCAAATGCATCAGAAGCATGTCAGGAACTTTTTGCTCTTCTCTTTGCTACAGATTGTGAAATGCATTAAAGAGGTGAGGACTGTTTAGAGACAGTAGGATAGGGAATGTGTTAAAGTTAAAAATAAATTATATATGTAGAAAAAGGAAATCAATGGGTTCCATCTACCATTTTCCATTGATGTTACATCCTAAATATGGAAGTTAACAGCCATTATTTTGCACATTTTGGTTATTTGCAATTTGAAGAATGCCAGATCTCTCATGGTCTAACATTTAACCACAGAAAATGGTTCAAGGGGAGACACTAAAGCATAGCCTGCCATTTTATATGCTACAGTTGGCTGACTATAAAATACATAATAGCCATACTGGGCAATGTTTAAAAGGCATTCAGCATTATCACTGAAACTTGGTGAGATGGCACAGATGATTGCAATAAAACTCTGGAATGTTACAGCCCACGCACAAACCATAAACTCAAAAAGAAAAAAGAGGGTTTTCCAAGGTACATAATAAATATGCCTACCCGGAATTGGATCATGTTGAAAGCATCTGGGAAAGGATGTGAGGAGAGAAAAACAAGCATAACATTGTTATTGGAATTTAGCATAGATATTCTGGACAAACATAAAATATGGATGCAGCATTTCTGTGTCAGATCAATAACAGGAAACTTCAAATACTTTGACATCTCCTGGAATTCAAACACTACCAAGAGTCAAAAGTCCAAGTAATTCCTGACCTCTCTTGCTGACAACTTCATTAATGAGAAGGTGGAAGAAGCAACAAGGGAATCTGTCTTGCATGTAATCCCTGAAATATAAATGAATCAGCTGAAAAGGTAAAGATAGCTGAAACTTTGAATATAAATTATCATGTCTTCCTTGAGTTCATATAATGAAGAGAAGGAGAAAAAGGAATAAAGAAGAACAACCATACATTTCATAAATTCAAGATTTCAAGAGTGAATTTTGATCCTGAAAGAAAAAATATTCAGGAAGGACATTTGCTATTGAATAAGCAAGACTCTATAGATACAGTTAGAAACAATTCCCACAAGAACAACAAATGGGGGACATTTTTTTTGACAATATCTTAAATTGCATCAAGAAATCTAATGGGAGCTAGTGCAGCTCACAGAGTAGAGTTGTTATATAGGTATGAGAAATGTCTATTAATTGTCCATGCCATTTCAAATGAAATTTCTGGATGGTTTACAGTATGTTGCAGTAACCCAGTCATTAGGTGACTAAGATGTGAATAAATGTAAGTAGGGCCTCGCCATCTAGTGATGAGCACAATCAACACACAAGAAAAATTGTCCTCTTCTAGCAGGAGGTATGAATCTAGGAGGATGAAATCTCTCCAGTTGCAGTCTCCTCAATGGTAATGTTCCCTTAAATCCACATCATGTTGCCAAGCCTATTGTTTGATCATCAATGATTAACCCTGTGGGTTAGAATCAGGATCATAATATGCCAATTCAGGTCCATGGTTGCCATAGTAATCATAGCTACAAGTTCACCCCTCGGAAGGGCAGTTGTAGTCCCTGAAATTGTGAACCTGGGGAGTTTCACTGCCAACCAAGAGAAAGAGTGGGCAGGGAAGAAGCTGCATAGCAAGGAGGCTAATAGAGTAGCGGCATTCCCAACCAATCCTTAAAGTTCAGCCTCACAAGTTGGACCTCACACCCAGGTAACTGCTGAATGGCATGTCTGACAGCTCTCGAAATTTTCCTATGCCCCCTTCAAGGTTAGGGCTTACCCTGTCCCAATCATGAGGTTGTAACTGGTGACAAATCTGAAGCCCTGCAGGGCACATACCAGAGAGGGATGTGCCTGGCTTGGTCTCAGTATTGCATCTCAGGTGAGGCTTCTTCTCCAGTATACGAGATATGAGATATGATATGATATATGAGAATCTTAAAAGTTTGAAGATCTTAAATTCAGAACTTACTTTGGCCCCAGCTGGTCCTCACTAAAGGAGGGTGATAAAGAGAGAATGTAAAACACCTCCATTGTTATCTGTCTCCATTGCTATCCTAGAGTTCATATAGGGACAAAATATATATAGAAACAAATGTACATTTACAGCTCTGTAGACTGTTATTTTATATATGTTCATTCATACCTTCAAATAATACCACTGTACATATTATCATAGTATTAATAGTGAAAATGTTTACTATGATGATTGTAATACACAATCACAGTAGATGGGTAAAATGCAACGTAACAGCCTAATTTGTCTAGTACCATTTTCAACCTTAGACCTTATTATCTGCAATCCTAAAATGGATTCATTTTTTCCCATTGGCAATTATTCATTTGGATAATTGCAAATACTTGCACTTCTAATTCAGATGTGAATATAAAAATGTTAACCCTAAATGTAGTACTCCCCAAACATGCTTGATATTTCACCAAGCCAAGTACTATCTCATAGAACTAAATGCTTGTGTTTTGTTTTTGGTTTCCTTCCTAAGTGCATATGTTTTTATGCTTTTATTTCTATTTACTTATACAAATATCACTTTCACTTTAAAATGCATATTCAATAATGCATGTGATTTAAATGGATGCATTCAGAACATCTTTCTATACCCTTCTGCCATCTGCCTGCATTAAAACTCAAATACTAACATCACAGATTATATAGTCAAAGAGCCAAACATGTGGCATATACTAAATCTGGGAAAGTTGGCCTAGATACTTGACATTTATTGATTTGTAAGGAAGTTAGAGTTAGGAATGGTAAGACTGCCATTTCATATGCTTAGGCTCCTTAACAGTTGAATAGTGGTATCTAACTCTGATAATATTATTTTTAAACTGATTTACAGTATAGATAAAAGAATTGCTGTGACTTGCTAGAATGTCATCTGTCAGCTTTTCTTCCTCTGTGGTTCTATCTAGCCTGTCCCATGCTGCAATTGAAAAAGCTTATACTTCTATTTCTAAGAAATAGAACTAATAATGTTGACTGGGGAAGTATTTAAATTGATCAATAACTGTACAAATAACTAAAGGGTTCAGTAATAAAGGACTGAGTAATTCATGTAGAAATCTTCACTTTGGAACTGAAAATGTTATAATTATACAAGCATGTTCCTGTTTTGATCTGAGCATTATGGCAGGATGTGATGAGCTATGTTTTCTTTTCCTCTTATGATCTCTGTTGCCTTGCTGCCAACTAATAGATCTGAGTACATGGCATGAAAAGCAGAATTGAAAGCTTATGAGAGAATTATTATTATATGCCTGGAAAGGTGGGGGTAGTAGATATGTTTTGTTGGGAACATAGATGCAAAGATAAATGTAATGGTCAAAAGCAAGCAACTTTTGCATAAGAACCATTAACTGTGCTCTAGCCATGAAAGCCTTGAGTCTCACATGTAACCTCTGCAGATCCAAAGTCCAAATTCAAATGAAATGGCAAATGAAAGCAGTTTGTTTCTCTCTTATGCTCTCCGAGTGCTGAGCTCTCTTAAATCCCAACCCAATTCCTGTGTGTTTAAACACACCAGCCTCCGTCTTCCCTTTTTTAAATGTCTATCCTAGAAAAGCTGTGCCAGCATCAGACTGTATCTTTGTGCTTTGACTAAATCTGAACATGATAAGACTTTGGCTCTTTACCATGGACAAATCTCTGCAAATGCCTCTTTACCTGATGCATAGTTTTCAACATTGCCAGGTTTTCTGCCAGTCTTAGCACCCTTTTTCCCAAAGTGCCTCTCCAGCAAAGGCTGTGCCTTCTGTTTGAGTCCAGCAGCTTCCTAGCTAAGAAAAATGGTGGTGGGCTTCCAGGAGCATATGTGCTAGTATTGCCACTTATACGTTAATTACACTTCTGATGGGATGCCAAGGATAGCTGGGCAAGCCGAGTCTGGCACTTGTTTACAACTGACAACAAATTTGGATCAGCAAATAACACTTCTTCTGCTGCACAGCACAATGAGGTGCACATCTAGATTTAGGCAAATCTACCTAAATCTAGGTAAAGCTCTAATCCTGTCTAGATGTATAATATTTGTTGTACACTGAAAAAGTACCTTGAAAAAAAAGATAACATGGGGAGACACGTTCTAGAGCTTTGAGAGAAGTTGAACTGAAAAAAACACCCCATGCATCAATTATACACATCCATTGAACATTGCACAATAAAAGTGTTCTCAGAGGATAGTCCTGTAAACTAAAGTAAGAATCTTAGCAGGACCCAAAGGGAAACAACTTACGTGATATCAATACTAACAGAATCTTGCATCTTTTGAATGACATCTTTTAAAAGCCTGACATGATCATGCTTCACTTCCTAATCTTCATATAAATAATGTTGGTCAGAACAAGGCTCTGCATGCATATTTATCCATAGTTACATAAGGACTGTCCTTGGCAGTAAATTCAGGCTATGATTTTTATTGTGCCCTTATGAGACTGCTAAAATGAACATATGGGTAAAGTTAAGCTCATGCCAAAGGTTTTATTTCAGCATTAGCATCATTCTTTTTTAAACTGAGTCAGCTTTGGGAATTACATTTTTGGGTGGGAGGTGAGAATGGCATTTATACTTAACACTTTCCCTATTAGTATTCCTTGAAGAGTATGATCCCAAGTCTGCCTCTGATTGCTTGAATCTTTCTTGTATGTTTACTTTTGGTTTCACTGTTGCTGATTTGATAAAATAAACTGGAATAATTATGTGGCATCAAATCATTTTTGATTCCTAATGACCATTTAGATAATGATGAACTATGCTTAACCAATTTTTCAGTTCTTGCAACCCTGCAAACTTGCTGCTGGTTATCTTCTTCTGTTTTGTTCTACCTTCCTCAGCATTAGAGTCTTTTCTAGAAACATGGCTCTTCACATAATGTGCCTAAAGTAGGATAATTTGAACCTATACATTTGTACTTTGAGTGAGAACTCTGGTTTGATTTGTTTTATAATCTATTTGTTTTCTTCAATATCCACAGTATTCTGACAAGTCTTCTCCAACACATAACTTCAAGAATATTCTTAAAAGAGTTTTATTAGTACTTTGTTATGAAGATTATTTACTGGTGTTTCCTTTCTATTCCTTCTATATTATATTCCTCATCTTTTCCCCCAAAAGGCAACTCATGGGGATAGTTAATTCACACTGCTTCTCCCACCAGCAGTCCTGCCAATCACAAGTACCTCTTTCTCAACTGTCATTCCTAATAAGGTCACTCCACATTCAGTATTATGACTATATACACACCCCTTTGTCAACTAACAATTCTTTCCAGTTCCTCTCAGCATCATAGAAATTGTCCTCACCCAAGTCTGATAAGTGGCTGTTGCATCTGACCTCTCACTTCTGCAGAAAACTCAATTCATTATCATCTTCTTCTGACCAGGCAAGTTGTTCAGAACATGAGTTCCTTCACTAATTCCACCATCACACTATATTTTGAAGCCCAGACCATTTCATACCATCCATCTTTTCTCTTTAGTTACCAATTCCATTTCTCCACATCTCTGCTTTGGATATAAAATTCTCATTACTCTTCAACATTTTGTTTCCAGTCTGTAGTTTCTGGCCTATGACCTGTTTTCGTAGTGGGTTTCCTTCAGATTACTGCCCTTCTAACACTTGCCAGTTCTAATACACTTGGCTAATGCAGCCATAACTACCAGAAGACTTCTCTTGAGTAGCTTCAGCTGTAAATGATATTTTTCCATGGCACAACACAGTAAGTCTAAGATCTGGCTCATTTCATTCCTTTTCTGATACCACTAAACTGCAATCACCAGTCACTTTTGAGTTTTCCAAGCTGAGCCTGCTTTTCTCAGCTGAAAATCATCAAGGTAATCTTTACCTTCTTCAAAAACTCCTTTTTCAGCCTTGTTTTTGAACTTCTGTGCTTGCTTCCTCCTTTCCCTATTATTTTGACCTTTACTTCCTTCCATAAACATATTCCTAATTCTAATTTCAAGAGTACTTATAAAAGTACTTTTTGTATTATTTTTTTTCTTCCAAAATTATTTTCTCTACAAATTCCCTCTCTTCCCCATGTCCTGCTAAGTTGTCTCATACTGATGGGGAGGGATGAGCAAAAAAAAAAAAAATGTCAGGAGTGTACAAAAGTAGAACTCCAGTTGAGTCATCCAAGGTGTGAAGTTCAACTCAGCTCCCCAGCAAAAGCAAGTCAGCACCTACATCAGGAAGTAGCAACACAGAAAAAAAGCTAATGATTGCTTTAGCAGCAACGGCAAAAGCATGATTCATACAGCATTTTTGAGAATGCAGTGGTAAACCACAGCTATATATTATTAAGAAAACCAGATGGATAGATAAAGTGATTGACAATATTATGTCAGATGATAGTCCCATCAGGTCAGATGGCACTCAACGTACTACTTGTAAAATGCTGAGCATCTTTTGAAGTTCTAATAGTGTTTATGTTGCAGCTAGCTTTGGGAAAGCTAGTTGCTGATGCTATCATGGAGGTAAGAAATCCAAAACTGTAGACAGAATTATGTCCAGACTTTTTTGAACTGGGTGGCTCACAAATTTGACAAATTATATTAAATTGGGGAGGGAAACATGGGAACATAAAAAGAATGAATATGGAAATTTTCATTTACAATGAAAAAGTGAAATGAATTGACCATGCATTAACATTTTAGGCATCTGCACATTGAAATAGCCTGGAATTGAACATTGTCAGTCAGAATATTCTCTATTTGGAACACAATAAAAATAAAGGAATAGAGTTGCTTTCATAATCAGAAAGAATGATATGACAACCTATTTTACCTATTAGATTTCATATTTTTATTCACATATTAATAAATCACTTAATTTGTCTATTGCTTATGATGACATCTTCTATCTATTGGAAGTACCTTGAATGTTAGTTAACCTTGCTTATTAGGCATAGATGAAAGTAGTAGATGAAAACCAGACCACCTGCCTTCTCACTTATGAATGCCTACTTATTAAGGTAATTGATAAAACTGGTCCTGAGTTACTTAATAATGGCCAATGTAGGAATGCTGTTGAAAAGAATAAATGCCTTAGTGAACCTTCTAACCTCTACTTCAACTATGTTACTGTGACATAATAGGGTCCATTCCAAGCAGGCTCACTTCTAAATAGCCTTTCATTTGCAAATCAAATGGAAAAGATTCATTTATCTGGTCTGGTGATTGGGCCTGCATATTGGGCCAAATATTTTTGGAAGAACAAGAATGGTTATAGTGATGATAGATGTAATGTAATCAATGGCCAAATAACTTAAAATTAATTGTCAAGTCTTAAATATGATAAGTTATTCTAGTGTATGCTCTAAACACTACTGCAGAAAACAATGACTCTTGTGTTCAGATTCAGTCTGACAGCCAGAGTGTGCAAAATACAACCTATCGATGGAATAGCTCTACAATTCCAAAGCTAAAAATAGGTAAGGAAAACATAACTGGATGGTATGATCTAAGAAATAAAAATAAACAGAGTAATGATTTGTTCATAGCTAATATGGTCATCAAACAACCAAAATGATATATGTATACATGGGCATCAACAGATGAGCTATATAGAATTGTTATATCTAAAAGGAGGTAGAGGAGCAAAACTGTAGCATCAAAGGCATGGCCAAGTGCTGATTGTGGAACAAACAATAAACTATTCATATGCAACTTGCAAGGTAAGGTAAAATGGAAGAACAAAGCCAGCCACTTCCCACATTATGATCTTGAACATACAGCCATCTTTGTGAAGGAGAACATCAGGAATCACTCTGACGTCCTGAATCTCATTTATAAGGAATCAGAGAAACTATGACATGAAATCAAAGAAATTGTGAAAGATCAGTGTGAAAAAAAGCTTGCCAAAATCAAGAAATAGAAAAAACCAAAGATGTCACAGCAGAAGATAAAAAATTGCCACAAACAAGTCAAATATGTAAAGCAAGAATTTAACAGAGAATTTTAGACAGCTGATATAAGAGACAAGAAAAAATTCCTAGACAACAATTGTAAAGACACTGACAATAGAAACAGAGGTGGAAAAATAAGGAAAGCCTTTCAAAAGATTTATGAATTCAAAAGGAAGTTTCAATCTTGAAATAGTACACTAAAGGACACTGATAAACAGATATCAACAGATTCAAGAAATATCAAACAAGATGGAAGGAGGACACTGAAATTCTGTATAGTAGAGCTGTCAACATTAAAGATACCTTAAAAGACATTTCTTAGGGATCTCTAGTAGTAGATGTTGAAATCCCATCAACATTCTGGGCGTTATCAAGTTTGATGGCTATAGGAAATCATAGAATATCTTTTGAGGTTTGGCAGGTAACAGAAGAGGAAGCAGTAAAGTTTCTAATCAAACTATGCCAGCAAATCAAGAATGATACAGTTGTCAACAGACTGGAAATGATCACTCTTTACATAAACATCAAAGAAAAGACTTAAAGACTTAACACACAAACTACCATATCCTATTTTTAATTTCACATGCTAGCAAAATAATGCTCAAGATGGAGATTCTAATCTCCAATGGTGAGATACATGGAACAGGAGAAGCCAGAAGCTCTAGGTGGTTTTAGAAAACACCAAGGAACAAAAGACATTATTGATGATGCATAGTGAATAATTAAGAAAGCAAAATAATACCCAAAACAAGTCGTTATGTGTTTTATTGGCTGCAGAAAGGCAGCCAAATGTCAATAGAAAGCAGGAATACGAAAAAGTTTATTCTGCTGGAAGCTATAGAATAAACAGAACATAGTAAAATTTTCAAAGTCCATAATGCTGAGAAAGATGGAAAGAAAGAAAATAATTAATAGTAAACTGGGTCCATTCAGTTATAGCAACAATGAATGCTTTCAGAGGAAGAAAACACCTACACAAATACTTCAGTTATAGATAAGTTGTGAGGTATTAAAAGGATGTGTTGCAAACAGAGTAATCTACAAATTAAGGACAGGTAACTGTTTTGTAGTCAAGTCAGTGATGTATTGTAATGATATCATCAGGTATTTTTTGGCAGTTCCCCTTCATTTGGAAAGCCTAACTTTTAAAAAAAATTGTAAGTGAATGCATTAAGGTCTGAAACTCACATGAATAATGTGCGATCCAAAATTGAATGTATATACTTAGCCTTGGCTCAGCAGATGTTTTACCAGAACATAAAATGTTCTTAAGGGATATAGATCTGGACCAGCAATAGTTATATATTTTACTAGTCCTTAATACATGGTTGATGAAACAGTTCCAAATATCAGTCAAAGAGCTGCTGCTTATTTATGTTTTAAAGACTTAAATTGGTTTCTCTCTCTCTCCTTCCCCCCACTCCATACTTGGAAATTATACAATTAAAACCTAACCAGTTGGCTCCTTTAAATGCACTGAAATCACAGGGAAAAAAAATCTTACAAGAACCTGTCCAAAGAATCAAAAAATCCTGAACAATTTCCTATCTTCTCATCCTCCAAAACAATAGAAGAGAGGTCAAATTTTGGGTCAAATTTGAAAGGATGAACTCAAAATATGAGTATAGGACAACTACATCCATATTTGGACCAAGTCATCTCTTGGAGACTGAAGTGCACTCTGTGTGGGGCTACTCCTGAAAACTGTCCATAAATTGCAACTGGTTCAGAATGTTGCAGGTTGATTAGTTGATTAGTCAGTGGAACAGCTAAATATAACATAATAACATAACAGCAATGAAAAGGTTTCTTGAGAGCTACTGTGCCCAATTTAAGGCAATAATAGTCTATAACAGGGGTCGCCAACCTTTGGGACCTCAGGGACCACCAACTCATAATTTTAAATCCCAGGGACCACTAACGAGTTCTGTAGGCATGGCCCAATTTGTGGGTGTGGCTTGGTGGTCATGTGACTGGCTGGGCATGGCTTGTGTGTAAATATTATAAATATTTATATAAATATTGTTTTTTTTATTAAAAAAGAGCAACTTTTACTCAAAATCAGGCAAAACAGTCAGGCAGATTAAGTTGCTCACAGAATCATTCAGTGATCGATCTATCTGCCATCGGCTAGCTCAATCTGCCACATAAGATTTGCTGATAAGCAAACTCACAAAATTAATTCACAACACACCATGTATATAAATATTGATTTTTTTATTTTAAAAAAGAGCAACTTTTACCCAAAATCAGGCAAAGTAGACAGGCAGATTGAGTTGCTCACAGAATCATTCAGTGATTGATCTGTCTGCCATCGGCTAGCTCAGTCTCTCAAATTTGCTTGCCGTGAGTCTGCATTGAATAATAGAACCTTCAGTCCTAAGGGAGGTTCAGCTGTGCTTAAAAGCAGAGCCGAAGATCTAAAGACTAGCTAGAAAGCAAGAAATCCAACCATTTCCTGCTTCCTAGCTAATCTAAATCTCCTGGCACAGCAGAACAGATGATGGCCGGAAAAATAGCAATTTAGCAGGCAAGTTTGCAGGTAAGGAGTGAGTGGGCGTGGAGGGTTCCTGTGGGCCATGTTGGCTGTGCAGCTTTATTTCTGTGTAGCCTGGATTACTTGCTTTGGGGAGGGGATGCTCTGGGGGGTAAGATTTCTCTGTGGCCCACCAAAATTTTATCATGGCCCATCTGTGGGCTATGACCCACCGGTTGGCAACTGCTGGACTTTAAAGCTGACAGGAATTTAAAAGACTGTCTTCCGAACACTATTAATCTATGCATTAAAATCTGCTGGGGGAGGGGTTGCACATTCTTTCAGTTGTGAGCCTGGTAGGCAGGTAGGTCCTTCTGATTGACAGCATTCTAATTATAGTACTTTTCAGAATTAAAGATATGTCTACTTTCCCTGGACCAGTCTGCCTTTAATTTGTCTATTCATTTGCTCTTCAATTTTTTTTTAACTGAGATATTGGTTTATTTTGAGAATTTGTTTTAAGCATTACAATTTCCTTTTTAAAAATATTTTAAATACACTTTAAAAAATGTTTCCTCTTGTAAACAATTCTTCCTGGAGAAAAATAAATGCACAAATAACAATTATATATAAATCAATGATGGACATTTTCTGCTGGTTGATACTTTGTCATGATTGTGCTCAGAAAAAGGTCCTGCAAAAGAAATTGGCTTAAATGTTGTTCCAGTCCAGACAGACCCAACTATGGGCATTTTCCCCCTTGTTTTTGTCCTTCTAGCAAAATAACTGCAATGTCTCTTACAAATGCAGCAAACTCAAACAAAGAGGGTGTAGTTTTGGATTCAGCCTTAAAGGCTGAGAAGGACTGCAAAAGGCTTACTCTGTTGTGCAGTTGCTTTATACTGTGATCTCTCCAGGGAATCTTGCCTGGTGCCCTTTGCATACTGGGCAAACAAATCCTTTTTTAAAGAAATATTTGCTATCATTCAAAAGATTTATTTCTTTTTGTAACTTATTTTTTAAAGCTTCACAATCTTTTTGTTTTTTTGTTTTTAAACTGGTCCTGTTCACCCAGCTAAGACATTTGAAATGCGTATTATTGTTTGGCTTTCAATCAGGTTTTTTCCCCCCTTCTAGATGTATTTGCCTCAGTTCTCTTATCTTTCTAAAACTCCTTCTGAAAATTTCCAAGATCATGAAGCAAAGATTCTTTCTGTCTTATACAGAAATCATAAATAGACTTTCCCACTTAGGATTGCTTCTTGAAGGGAACATGCCGTGGCCTGTCAACTGAAGTCTCAGGGGACACACACGGCTTAATGGAAATGGAACAGAAGAATCTTTCTGAAGTGAATCCCCTGCCTTAATTCCAACTCTGAAGGGGGTTACTAGGTCCAAATATGCCCAAATGGCTTATGGCCCGTGGAAGCATATACCATAGTAAAGGTATGGTGCTATATGAAAGGAGAGGGGTCGGTTTGACATATTGCAGATCAGAAGACCCAGACCATTCTGTTCTTTCTTCCAAGTGGTTTTTCAGAGCAAATGGGTAGGTGAAAATATCGTATTTTCACAGGTTACAGTTCTTAAATATGATCCCCATTTATCTTTAACGCATTCCACTTATTCCAGGACATTTTAAAAAAATGATTATAATTATTATTATTTTAGAAGTAGATGTTCTGGCTTTTATCCCTTGCAAAACTGGTGGCTACTTGGCTTACACGTGCTCCCGAGTCTCTCTCGAAATAGTTCCAAAATATGACCATGTTTCCTAACGGGTTCTTTTCTTCCGGGCCAATTCCTCCCGCACTTGATGCCTTCACCCCGCCAAATAAATAGATCAACTATTTATAAGAATTTCTCTGCTCCTCCCTCCCACCCCCCACCCCCCGCCATCTCTCTCATTTTACTGAACAAACCCTCCTGGCTAGCTGGCGAAGCCATTGCTTCCTTTCGATTGCAGCGGCCGTGGAATCTGCTCGGATAAAAGGTTGAAAGCGAGGAGGCCGGGCGAGATCGCCCTTTCCGTCGCCTGCCCGCCCCACGGCCGAAACACGCCAGCGTCTCCTCACCGGGATGAGGAAAAGGGAGGGCGAGGAGAAGGCTGTGTGGCTCCGGCGAGAACCAAACAGACAAGCGGCCGCGGCCAATCAGCGCCGCTTTCCCGAGCCGCAGAAAGCAAAAAAGCGAGCCAGCAGCTTAGGAGGTTGTTGGGTTTTTTTTTTTTTTGCTTTTTTTTTTTGCTTTGGAGATAACCCAGAGCTTGGGATTCAGTGCGCCTCTCGATCGCGGCTCTCCCTGGACTGGGAGCAGCTGCGCATAGGGAGGATACAAGTCTCCTCTTTCCTCACCCCCTCAGTTTCTCTCTCTCTCTCTCTCTCTCTCTCCTCTCTCTGCCCCCCTCCCCCCTTCCCTTCTCTTATAGCCCTTAAAGTTCCCTGTCACCAGTTAGGGCACGCCAGCTAAGGTAAGGCTTTGAAATGAAACGACCCTTCCTTCCCTTCACCCGACCCTCAACCCTTCTCAACCCCCGAATCGCTTGCGTCCTTCCCGCGGCGGGGCAAAACGGAAGGTTGCCGTTTTACACACAGCCCTTGCAGCGCCAGAGAGGTCGGGGCATCGGCGACTTGCAATGTTTGCACGGCCGCGGTGCGTCTCTCCTTTTCCTCCTCCTCCTCCTCCCTCCCCCCCTCCTCTGCCTCTTTCTTTCTGCTTTTTCGCCCGAGAGCTTCTGAGAGCCTTGCCCCCGCTTCTTGCCACTTCCCTCGGTTGCGGTGGGTTTTGCTTAGCCTAGCCCAGAACGTGTTCAGTGCAAGCTACCGGTAAAAAGAAGAAAAAAAAGAAAGAATAGGAAGGGGAACATCCTCGCCCGGGTGGCTGGGTTGCGCGTGCATGCATATATATATATATATTGAAAACCTTCCTTTCTCCATTCCCCCACCCCACCCCACCCCACCCCCACTCGTGAATGTCAGCGGCGAACCTTGGTGCCGCTCCTCATCTTTGGTGGGGGTTGTGGGGGGTCGTGCACCCCGTGGAGTGGGGCTGTCAGTCAGATCCTATCAGGAGAAGAGGGCGCAGGTGCGGAGTTTGCTCGGTCGGTGCATGGAAACGCAACCTGCTTGAGTCCCCATTGATCTTGCTTTCCCAGGTGCTGAACTATTTTTTTTAATTTTTATTTATTGATTTTTATTGATTTGTTGATTTATTGATTTATTCTCCCTTCCCCTTCCCTTAAAAATGCAACGAAGGAGGATGGCTGCCGGGAGGAGCGCCTTCTTCCTAAGGCTTTCAAACTTTCTCTGCCTTTTACTTCTCCAGGATAGAGAAGGACATTGGAAAGGAAATGAGATGCAGTTAGAAACCTGCCCCGTTTTTGCCACGGGGTGGAGGTGGGGGTGGGGCAGAGAGGATACGTGCAAGACTGTGAGGGGGTAACTGTGAGGGGTTGCGGAAATAATTTGAAGGCTCCGGAAACAGGGGCAAGCAAGGATGTCCAGACAATCTTTTAGCTCCTGATACCTGTCTCAGTTGAATGTCTTGGCCTGGAAAAGAGGCCAGCTGTGTTCTTTCTAAATTGCCAGTCTTTAAAGAAGCATCGTTGCATACTGGAAAAAATATTTTATATATTTATATATATTATATTACACTATATATAAATTTTAATCTATTCCACATGAAGGCGTTAAACAGGAATTTGCAATGAGAAGCATGAGAGTTCTTGTTTCGTTTTCCTAATTTGTATGTGAAATCATAAAGTGCTGATTACAGTTTAATGAAGTAAGAGTGGACTGGGTTTAATCTAGCTAAATTTAAATATATTTCCGTTCCACTAAGTTCAGTGAATGACATTCAAGCCATCTACTCACTTTTTCTCCTTCTCAGCATTGGAAGGTAATAATGCTTAACTTTGCTGGATTGTATCTTCAAGTTAAAAATGATTGATGAGTAATAAATTTTCTTTAATTGTAATAAAGCCGCTGTTTTAAATACAGTTATTAATCAGAGCACTATACAAGGTGTAAACATGATTGAATAGACATTCTATACACTTTTAGAAAGCTTGGCTATATATCTAGTAATCTATCTTAAGGCTGGATCTATCAGCATCCAGCACTGTGTTGCAACAATCTGTCTAGATTCCTTCCTTCCTTCCTTCCTCCCTCCCTCCCTCCCTCCCTCCCCCCTCCCCCTTTTTACAAGGGATATATGAAGTGATTGCTAGTAATAATATTGCAGGTGTAGATTTCACTCTGCTGGTGATAACTCAGTGGCATTTCTCAATGTTGTTTTTCCTGTTTGTCACCTATACATTGGTTTCTCACAACTGTACCAGTAATGTAAGTTCTATTACACCTGCTAGTGGTGGCAATATTTTCCTTGGAGCTGCAAGTCATTGCACACTTACTGGATGAAAGTCTCAGTGAAGACAGTTAGATTTGCTTAGAAGTTAAAAAAAAAAACCCACACATTATGTGGTGATCTTTTGCATAGATAGAAGCTAAAGTATAACTGTGGAAGTATAACTCTCCATATTTTTGAACGAATTTGCATTTTCAGTTCTTAGCTGATTATCACTTTGTAAAGATGACATGAAACTTCCTATCAGCAATCAGAACTGTCAGAACTGTTGATATATAAACCATAACAGTGTTGAAGATGAACTGAAAAGAAGGTGTAATTATGGTGAATAATTCTGAATAAACTTTGAGAAATGTTACATTACAACATATAAACCTTTAGGAAAATCAGAAAATATTCCTACTTCATTAATAATAAAGTGCAACCTCTGCTTAAATGAATAGACTGTAATAGGGAAAGGCTTATGCAGAGGTTGTTTATTTAATCACATTTGTACAGCTACCCATCATACATAGTTAATGGGTGGCATGCATAATAACAAAAACTGTTAAAATTACCAATTTTGGATTAAAATAAAAAACATAATAATAATGATATAAAATGGCAAAAAAACCCACCCACAATGAATTCCATTAACTGTTATTCAGTCACCTGGCATGTGAAGTTTTTGAATTTGTATGCTTATCTATAGGTTCCTGTGAAATCAAAGAGGAAAGCAAATAAGCCATCTGCATCATTAAAATACATCACAGCAGGAATCTTAAAATGAGATGTAGTTCCTCTGCCACTAGTCATTTCATCGAGGTATGTGAAAAGAAGGTTTCATTTTAGAAGCGAAGAGGGTGGGCAAAAAACCTCTTCACTTCAAACCTCATAGTCAGTAGCTCTCAGATTAAGTCATTGTGTACTCTTTTGAGTATTAAACAGAGATGAGTTAATTATATATCACTGACTTGAGTTTGACTGGTGATTGACAGATTTGAACAAATTCCTCATAACAATTTTCCAAGAATGTTCATTTGGTTTCCTTGATTCATCCATTTTATCCATTGTCTTCCCTTTTTACTTTTCACAACTTTGCCAAGCATTGTCATTCATTCATTCATTCTTTTTATCTAAGGTACATGAGTCTTTGCTTGCACTGAGGAAAATTGGCTTGTTGATGATAGTCATGGTAGCTTCATCAAAGTGGTAGGATGTTCCCATTTTAATTGAGAAAGACTGCTTACCCCAAGAGTGTAATGGAAAGAGGTGAGCATCGAGGACAGAAAAAAGAAACCACCCACATACATTCATATATGCATATATACATGTGTGTATTGTGTGTAAATGTGATGTTCAGGTAATTGTTAGGCTGGAAACAGTAGTATTTATTTAATTAATTATGTTTTACTATTCAACAGATAAATAGTTTTGTAGCATTCATTGCACTGACACAAATACAGAGGATTTAAAAACATCCTTTCCTTCCAATCCTTTCATTAGAGTAATTGAGGGTCCTTTTGTTGGTCTTATCTCCATGTGTGAGGGGAGAGAATTGGTTGTTATTCCCTTTGGGTTACCCAAGATTTTTGGATTTCATTTTAGCTTTTGTATAAGTTAAATCACACAGACCTATTGGAATTGGGTGCCTAGAAAATTTATATATAAATAAAGTTGTCACAGTTGTTTCACTGATCCAGAAGTAAACCAGCCAAGCTCTGTAACATTGCTGAGCTTGTGGGAACACGGAGTTCTGAAACTACATTCATTCTGATGCATAATCCTCATGTGGAAATACTCGTGGTCTGGCGATTCAGATGATTTTTTGAAAATGAGTGTTGAACAAAGTGAGATATGCAAAGTGAAATATGGATAATAAACATAGTCTCTGTAAAGTAAGCCTGGCTAAAAATAGGGAAAAAAACAATATCATATTCCATTTCTTTGATTGGTTGATTGATTGCTGGATTCTATTATTTGTATTCCACACATTTCAAAGTGATTGTTGATGGTGTGTGGAATTGGGACAAGTCTGCTCATTCAGTACAGAAGAATTAAAATTTTATTAAAATAAATGCCCATTTTCTTTTAATGTTGAACTATTTTAAGAAGTGGCAATAGTAGGTTTTGGGCTTTTTTATTTTTTTGGGTTGAAGTGAAAAATGTGTGCTTGCTTGAACAGTGTGTGATCAAGCATATATATAGGTAAGCAGGAAGAATTCTAATACTGTATATACTGAAAATACTTTCCATAGATTGCTCAATGGCAAGAGAAAATTTGCTTGACTGGAATACAACATTTTTAAACATTGATATATAGCATTAACAACTCAAATTGCTTACTCTTCCAAGTATAAAACCATAATTTACAAGGAGAAAAATAAGCAGCACCACAGCAAGACACATATTGGCTAGCTTATCCAACAGAAACATTTACAGTCATGAGAGAAAATAATGTTCATGTATAGTTGGACAGGTGTAAACTCTAAAGTATGTGTATCATTACATTCATTGGATCTTACTGTATACTAGGCTGTTTAAGTTACAGCCTAATACGGATTACAATTGCAGTCCACTTTATGTTTATTCAGCTGTAAGCCTACAAAATAGAGTAAAACTTGCTTCCAATTCAGCAACCATAGGATTATCCTGCAAATCTTTGCGGTTGTCCTTTTAAGTTTCAAGTTATAAATGTTCCACTGCATATTAATATTTTATGATGTTTGAGCATTTATAAAATATGTTCAGAAACACACACACACGTCTGTATGTATAAAATTCTCTTTCAACTGTGCAACAGAATATGATATGTACAAGCATTATCTGTTATATCAATGGACTAACATGTCATGATTATATAAATACTTGGTGAGCCAGGACTTACTTTCTTTGTTTATTAGAGTTTATGTGGTTTGTTTAGATGCCTCCAGTTTATAAAGCAAGCACTCCAGGTCCAAATTCAGAATTTTGTTTTAGCTACTATGAGGCAGAATGAAGCAATTGCATTTTGTCAATAGACTTGTGGTAATGGAATTATTAGTTATTTAGTGTCATTGACTATTCACTCTTTTGGTGGTCGAAAGATCTTTGAGGATTATTTTGTTAGTTTGGGACAGGTAAATGTAATTTTGGGGTGACCCCACCCCACAATTCTTGCTGTACTCGGAACTCAAAATGTCTTTGATTACTTCCAGATAAAGGAAGTAATCCTTCCTTCCTTCCTTCCTTCCTTCCTTCCTTCCTTCCTTCCTTCCTTCCTTCCTTCCTTCCTTCCTTCCTTCCTAAGGAAGCTTGCAACAACAACAGTATCTGGGTCCAGTATATATTTGTTTAATAACTGTGGGAACTCCACTTAATATATTCCCCATTTTTGCAGGAGAAACAATAAATAAGAGATGATGCTGCAAGGAAACAATTGTCTGTTAAATATGTTAATTTTGATGCTTGTAATATGACTCTTACTATTTGGCTTGAAGATTAGTTACAACTAAGTTGCAGTTAATATTTTGATAGAGTGTGTGCACTACACTTCTGAATCTTTTAATGTTGTTAGTCATCTAGAGTATTGTGATGGTCTGGGAGTGGACAGGTCCAACTTTAGTCCATCTTGAACAAAAGGAGTGAATTTGAGCTAGTTAAGTTTCTTAAAAGTTGTTGTAAAAAGAGATAATACCATATGTGCCATTTTGACTCCTAAGTAAAGGGTAGAATGAATGAATGAAGTCTGACCTAGAAGCCAAGAGACTGTAAGGTCTAGATCTACTTTTAGCCTGAAAAGCCAGCTGGGTGACTGTTAGCCAGTCACTCTCAAACCAACTTGGCTTCCAAAGTTGTGAGGAAAATAGGATGAGAAAGGAGCATTGATATGTTTGCCATCTTGAGTTATATATGAAAGAAGCAGGATAAAAAAATATCCTAATTTAATAATTAAAAATGAATACATAACTGCGGAGTGAGTCTTTTAGAAATTGGAGTTGGTTTTGGTGAAGAGAAAGTACGAGAATTCTTCCCTCCCTTATTTTGCTTTAATATCTTCACCTTTCATAAAGTCAGTCTTCTAAGAAAAGGTCTAACTGAAGTTGGCAAGTGTGGTGGCAGTGGTAGAAAATATAAGACTAGAAGATTGCTGGAATAGCTAAAGAATGGAGATGGAGAGTGACAGGATGGACAAGACAGCCCAAATCAGATGAACTTCTCCAAACAGCTCTGCAAATCCAAGTGGTCCAGGTATTAGAAAAATTAAGAGACATGGAGGGGAACTTTATTGGAGTCAAGGAATTTGGGAAAGTTCTGAACCAGGCGCCAAGTGCTGTCAGACTTAAGGAGTCCAGGTTTGTCAAGTAATGAAAACTCAGATGTTGGTCCCTTCAGAGCCTATGTTTGACAAAGTTGAAGCCAAGTCAGAGGGTACCAGAGTAGCAATCACCACCACCACCTGGAAGACTTGAAGCTTTTCTAACTTTCAGACAGAACAGTGACAACTTTGATCTTGTATCCAGTACCCATCAACAAGAAGCCACAGTACTGACTGTTTATTTTATTTATGTATGTATGTATTTATTTATTTGTCAAAAGCTTACAATATAACAGAAATAAGAATAAACATAAGTTTAAATACAAGACATAGGAACTAATAATTGGGGACAATAAGACAGGGATGGTAGGCACGATTATGTGCTTATGCACACTTCTTACAGACCTCTTAGGAATGAGGTGAGGTCATTGGAGGTTAGTTTGAGGGTAAAGGAGTGGGGGTTTGAGCAGCTGACAACAGAATCAGGTAGTGAGTTCTAGGCATTGACCGCTCTGTTGCTGAAATCATACTTGCTGCAATCGAGTTTGGAGTCGTTTACATTTAGTTTATATCTGTTGTGTGCTGTAGTGTTGTTGTTAAAGCTGAAATATTCATTAACTGGTAAGATGTTGCAAGATATGATTTTATGTACTATGCTAAAGTCTAATCTTAGTCAGAGTAGTTCAAGGTCTAAGCTAAGAATCTCAAGTCTGGTGCTGTAAGGTATTCTGTTGTGAACAGAGGAATGTAGTACTCTTCTTGTAAAATACTAGACTAGCTCAATTGTATTTACATCAGATATATAGTGCGGATTCCAGACATCAGAGCTGAATTCAAGTATAGGTCTAACAAATGCTTTGAATACCCTAGTTAAGCCCATGTCACACTGCACCAACGGATGCAAAGAGGATGTAAAATGGACAAAAAAGCTTGCCATCCATTGGTTAACGCAATGTACTCACTGCCTCCATTTTGCTTCCTCTCTATCCGTCCAGCATCCATTTATTGACGTTTCATCCGCTCAGAAAGTTTTGAGCTGCCCAAAACTTTTGCGCAGAAAATGTATCCAATGCATCCATTCTACATCCTCTAGGCATACGGGGGACATCCGTTCTGCATCCATTACACATCTGCTTTATCCGCTAGGCATCCGCTGTGCATCCGCACAACTAAAATCCATTCCAGCGGTAAACGGACGCAGGGAGGAAGCAGAACGGACGCGCAGCGTTAGTAGCACGGATGGAGAAAGGATGAAAGCGGATGCAGCTCATCCGCTCTGCATCCGCTCTGCATCCGCTCTGCATCCGCTCTGCATCCTCTACGCATCCGCTCTGCATCTTCTACGCATCCTCTACGCATCCTCTATGCATCCTCTACGCATCCTCTACGCATCCTCTATACATCCGCTCTGCGTCCTCCCCACGTCCGTTCCTTTTGTGTTATCCGCTCTGCTTATGCAAATTTTTGCCCCTTTTGAGAGCAGATAACAACGGATGGAACATTTTGCTCGTCCGTTGTGTCCTTTTTGCATCCATTGGGCAGTGTGACATGGCCTTTAGGAAAACAGTATTACCAGAGGAGAAGCTTTGTAAAATTAAATTTACAACTCTTAATCCCTTTTGGGCAATGCTGTTGCAGTGAGTTTTGGTGTTTAGATCATTCAGTATGAGAACTCCAAGGTCCTTGACAAAGTCAGGGTCATCAACAAGGTCATATCTGCCTAGATTGTATTTGGTACATAGATTTTTTTTCCCAATGTGTAGGACAGAGCATTTGTTGATAGATATTTGGAATTGTCAATTGTTAGACCATTCAGACACATAATCAAGGTCTTTTTGAAGGATTGGTAGCATTGATGGTGGTGTTGAATAGTTTTACATCAGCGAAGAGAACACAGTTGTTAATAAGGTGATCAGAAAGGTCATTTATACAGAGTGTAAGAATGTGGGTCCAAGAACGCTCCCTTGTGAGACACCACTGATAACTGTTGCAGAGTTTGATAGGGCGTTTCCTATTTTTATTATTTGTTGCCTGTTTGTTAGGAAGGCAATATTTCACTTGTGAAGAGATCCAGAAATGCCGTAAAAAATTAATTTTAATAGTAGTTTATCATGTACCACTGAGTCAAATGCTTTGAGAAGTCTATGTAAATTACATCTATTGCTTTACCCTGGTCGAGAAGTGTAGTCCATAAGTTTTTGCAGTGTAGAAATTGCAAATTGCAGGACAATTTTTTTCTGAAACCAAATTGATTATTGGAGAGTAAGTTGTTAGATTCTAGGTGGAAGGTAATGCATTGATTAATAATTGATTCCATAACTTTGCATGTAACACAACACAATAAGATTGGTCTGTCGTTATGAACCCAGCAAGGGTCACCTTTTTTGAAAATAGGGATGACCGTTGTTAAAGACCATAATTTTGGTAAAGAGCTGGTTCTGAATAACTCATATGTTATACTTAGTGGTTCTGCTATGGTAGTGGAGAGCTTTTTTAAGAAGAATGCACATAACCCATCAGGGCCATTAGATAAGGATGCTTTAAGGTAGTGTAGTGCATTTTCTACATTATCTTCAGTAAAGTCAATTTGTAGATCGTTGCAGTTACTTGTTGTATGATTAGGAAATGAGGGACGTGAGATATTACTGTTAACAAAGACCAAACTGAAGAATGTGTTGAAGAGGTTTGCTTAACAACTTCATCTGTGGAGAAAATGGATTGGGAAAAGTTCAGGAAGGAAAAAACTTAAAGAATAAGAGCAACAAAAAAGAAGTAGCAAGTACAGAATTAGAGTTAAAGTAGAACAGAAGGTAAAATTAGATATGTTATAAAACAATAGTATAATTCTAGAAGTAACTCTACAGTTTGTAAACAAATCTTTATTTATAATGAAAATCCCTGGGCAATTGTATGCATCTCTGTCTTGACTGGTGGTGTATCACAAAGCAGACCTACAACAGAGAGAATATTTCTTTCTGTCTTCGGTAGAACAGTATTTAATAGATATTCTTCTGTATTTCTTGGGATTTTCCTAGGTAGATTGCAATTCTTTTTATAATTAATGGCCTTGTTTCACAGCTAAGATAATTAGTACAGAACCTTCTGAATCTAGCCATAGAATGTTAACTAAATAAAACCTCTTCAATGTAGAATCTTGGTAATGTATTTGAATGGCATATATTTGATGCAGATAATGGAGGAAAGCTACTATATTCATACTTTCTTCTCCAGGCAGTCCGCCGAATAGAAACAATTCTGATCCTCCAGTGTTTATATTCATAAACTAACTATTCTCCTGTACCATGTTGATTTTTGAATCTGATCAAAGCCTGGTATATAATGAAAGGATTATTATTTGATACATTGATACATTGTCCAAATCTAATCTACTTAACTTTGTTTTCTTCTGATTACTGCTTTTGCTGGATCAGAATGTGAAGGACAGAACAGAAATAAATGCCATCTCAGTCAATGCTAGAGTCAAACTATGTGCTTACATGAATGGTGATTTCTCATTCTGTTACCCAGCCTTTCTGGGAGAGTATGTAATAGGAAAAATAGATTGCTTTATTTGAGCTGAAACATTATCCATTAACAAAGCTAATGGGATTTATTAAACAGGGAACTAAAGGGTGTCTAGTGTAATGGGACTGCTGAAATAAGGAGCTGCATTTCCCAGGAGCTCCTGGCATGACCTGTGATTGACCTTGAATAGAATTGCAGTTCATGAAAAAGAAAATAAAAAGGAAGAAGAGAGCCAAAAAAAAAAAAAAAAGGGAGAAAACCTGGGCAGCTCGGAGAGCAATTTGGTTACCACTTTGTTCTGAGAAGTGGTCTGAAAGATGACCATTAGCAGATTGAAATTAAGAGGATGGTTCTGGGAAATTATTATTATTAAATTATAATTATTAAACTCATAGCACAATGTACTACTTTCTACAAAGTTGCTATTGAGGTAAATATTGCAACCTGATTTAGACATTTATTTATTTGGTTGTTGCAGTTACATACTTCCATTATTATATGATACTTCCCTTCTCCCTGACCTCGCCTATTAATGACTTGTTCCTACATTGAATAGCACTGTAATTGCAGAGATAAGGCAGTCAGAGGTGCTTATACTTCCCTACCTTTATTGCATTGTCCATTGTCCTACTTCGGCTTCCAGTAATTTATGCCCACACTAATTGGAAGTTAAGATGAAACTTCGAAATTGTTACTGGTGGTAAAGCATTTTCAGAACTCACAAATGACAGTATCCAAAAACAATAGCTATGGGAAAAAAATGGCAACAAGATATAGTATACAAAAGAGTTGAAAGCTATATTTATCAACTGAATTTCTAGAAAGCATAAAGGAAAAAGAAAAGGTCTGAATTTATTCCAGGTACTAGAAAATATTAATGCTGTATGAAACTTTGAAAGAGCTGCTTTGCATGGGACATTAAAGCAGAGATGCAATTTGCAATATTCATGCACTTGCTTCAAAAGTTATATCTCGCAGTCACAAAGTAGATGTGCTCCTTTCCAACCAGTAGTAGGCTTGAACTATTCTGCCTGTTCTGTTTTAAGTCTTTTTTTTTCCATGGGATCCCATACCATTAAGTGGCTTTGCAGATAGAATTGACTTTTTAGGAAATGCTATCTCACTATGTAAGTTTGAAAACTGCTGCTAGCAAAATAAAAATAAAACACAAACATGTCTGTCTTGTTATTCTCTTGAGATAAGCAATATTATGCAGGGTACAGAAAAGCAATAAGAAATGTTAAGATAATAATGATGATGGTGATGATGATGATGATGATGATGATGATGATGATAACATAAAAAACCTAAAAGTATGAGATGAGAGAAAACAGAAAAAAGAAATGTGGCTAAAACTGATGCATTCCACAATAATTCCAAATATTTTGACACTGTACCTTTCTTTTCCTTGCAAACCATTCTTGCATCCTCCACATTCTACTCCATACATTGCCTTTTGTTATTTAAATTTCTCATTGTTCTCTTATTGAAGATCTCATTAGCTCTGACTTCATATATTTGTTTCGTGAATTGATTTTAATTTTCTCTGTATAATAAAACTGTACTTATTCCATATTGTTTGTTGACTTTTCTATTCTGTCCATATTCACCTAGCATCTATATGTTCTTGATCTTTTTTTTAAATTTCTTCATCATAGAAACTGTTTCCATTGTATTCAGTTTACTTTTTCTGCTTCTCCTGGCAATATTGAGCTCTCATTTCCATGTAATAAAGTGGACAGAAGTACAGCTATTTCTGTTTCTTTCAACAATTCCTATCTAAATACCATTTTATCAACTTTTGCTTATCTTAGTAAATATTCTAAAAAGTTAAGCAAATTAATTTACTTGCTTTATTTTTATCACTATTTGTAACTTGGAATGTTCATTTTATTTTGTCAAACACTGGTGCTCAAATTCATGTTCATTTTTTAAAAATAATTTTTACTGAAGGTATTTCTCAACAGAATTAAAACAGTACAAATTTTGAATTAAATAAGAAAGAAAGAAAATTGAGAAGTGAAAAAGAAATAGGAAAAGAAAAAGATCTGAAAGAAGAAACTTCCAATCTGCTTGGAAGTGGTTATAAATACATTTATATTTTACCAACTCTCTCTCTCTTTCTAAGGTTATGTTATAAATTTCTTCTTTCTTACAGCTGTTCTCTCTAATATTCAAACCCATAAATCAGAAGTTTTTCTCTTTTTAGCAAAAAGTCCATAGAAGGTTTTCAGTGATTAATAAATATAGCTATTTTTCTCTAATCATACAAGTCCATTCTGCCATCTCTGTTAGTTCTGTAATCTTCATCATCCAGTCCTAAAATATGAATATTTCAGTCTTTCCATTTTTGAACATATGACATTCTTGCAGCAGAAATCATGTGTAAAAGTCATCTTACTTTTTTAAAATTGTTTTGTCCATAATCCCAGCAAAAAAAAAAAATCTGATTTCAATTGAATACTGATCTTTAAAATTCTTTGTGTTGCATGTATTTGAGACCAAAGATATTTGGTCCTAGGCATAATAAAGTCCACTAGGCATAATAAAATAACTTTTCATGTCCATATTTCCAACATAAATTTGAAATACATTTATACATTCTCGTAAAATTTTATGGAATCATATACTAGTAGTACATCATTTTATAAAGATTCTCTTTTAATTTGTAACGTAATATACATTTTAGTCCTTTTAACCAGAGTCTAAAATTCAGCAGGTTCTGACCAATTCTGGAGAACTAGTAGCGGAAATTTTGAGAAGTTTAGAGAACCGGCAAATACCACCTCTGATTAGAGATTTTACAGTATCCTTCCCCTGCCATGCCCACCAAGCTATGCCCACAGAACTGGTAGTAAAAATTTTTGAATCCCACCGCTGACATATTCTAAAATCTAAATTCCTCTTTGCATTGTGAAGTGCAATGTTAACTGCAAATAGTTTGGGTTCTCACCCAACAATACAATTTACCTGCATATAAAAATATATGTGTGTGCAAATTCCCAACTAACTTGGGATCATATGCACATTAATCCAGAAATGAATGAAATAATTAATTACATGTCCTTAATCAAGGTTTTAGTTACAAAACTAACCATGCATCCTTGTTTATACTCCCTATCCAAAGCTGAACTGTTGTTCTATCCTTTATTCACATGCATTCTTTATTTTGACATAGACTGATATAATCATACTCAGCACACAAAAACCTATTTACATTATCATGGATTTTGCTTAAATTAAGAAATACATAATAACTAACTTTCTCAAGTTCATAGATTTCTCAGTGACATACCTAACAAGCATCCATCTGGTCTCTTTTTCTGTTACTTAATATAAAGCTACATTGGACTTTCCAAAATCTGTGGATTGTCACCTTTCATTATCTTCCATTCACAGTTCAGCCCCACAGCTTTCTTTGTGTATTTAATAAAATGATTTTCCTACAGTTTTTGCATCCGCTCTTGGCCAGCTAAACACTCAGAAGATTATTACAACTTAGCAGCTTAGCTCTGATCCTGACTGACACTTTACAAGAAAAGTTGAATCAAAAGGCAGTTTATACGGCAGGGCAATGCATGGCTTTCCATTTAAAAGAATGATTGCTTGCATTTACAGCTCTTAGATTAAAACAGGAATTCTTTGAGTTGATGTATAATAATTATCTCCAGTTTAATAGGTTTACAGTAGCTTTTTTTCTTTTTATTTGTTTGTTTGTTTATTTGTCAAACATGTATAGGATAACAAGTATAAGTATGAACATAAACAAGAACAAAGGAAGTAAATACAGATAAATGGGGACAGTAAGACAGGGATGGTAGGCATGCTGGTACGCTTATGCACACCCCCTTTAAGGACCTCTTAGGAATGGGGTAAGGTCCACGGTAGATAGTTTGAGATTGAAGCTGTGAAGGGTTGAGGCTGTAACAACTGAGTTGAGTAGAGTGTTGACCACTCTGTTGTTGAAGTCATATTTTCTGCAGTCGAGTTTAAAGTGGTTTACCTTGAGTTTGTAATGGTTGTTTGCCCATGTATTATTGTTATTGAAGCTGAAGAAATCATTGACAAGATGTTATAGCAGACAATTTTATGAATTATGCCTTAATTGGACCACAGGCGGCACAGGTCTAGATTGTCCAGGCCCAAAATTTTAACCCTGGAGGCAGAGGGAATTCTACTGTGAGTGGAGGAATGGAGTATTTTTCTCAAGAAATACCTCTTTTGGACCATTTTTCCTTGCAGCTAGGTTTAGAATTGGGATTGTCTTTTAAAGATAATGGACTTTTTTGGACTTTTCTGAGTGTGTCAAGGAAGGAGGTACCATTGTCTGTTTATAACATTGCTCTCACTATGGGCAGAGGTACCCCAAAAGCATCCATTTACTAGAAAGGAAACAGGTGAAGACATCCACTGCCATATCCTTTAGTATCCTACTCTTTCTTCCTGGAAAGTACATTCAGGTCCAAAGCAATCACTGAAAAACAAATTCTTCAAGCTTTTTTTTCTTTATTTTCAAAGAATGCCAATGAAATTTCTCCTGACTTTCAAAACAGTTTTAGTTTATATAGGTGCAACTTGAACATGATAGTTTTCTTGGAGCACATCACCTCCCTTTTTAAACAAAACAAAACAAAAACTAAACATAATCAAGGAAAGAAACTGATAGAAGAAACCTGTTGCTGGAGTGATTGTGTTTCCCTTTCCTCCTTAGATGAACCCTTGAGGATTATATGCTAATAAGTATGAATAAAGATGTATGTGCTTGCGTTCAAAAAGTCTTTGCTTAATGACCAATCATTTAGCAACTAATGTCAGCAAAAGACTTATGATCTGTCCTTCAAATTATGACCATCACAGTGTCCCTCATGGACATGTCATCAAGGTTTGGATGCTTGGCAACAGTTGCATATTTTTTACTCTATTGTCCCACAGCGATATGATTGCCATTTGCCACCTTCCCTACTGGCTTCTGACAAGCAAAGTGTCAGGGAATGTCATAAATTGTGGTTACATGATATTTCATTTCATCACCTTGGTGATTTTGCCTAACAAATTGGGCTAAATTTGGTGTGATTACATGATGACTCACTTAATGACCACAACATTTAACAACACATTTTAGCTCATATTGTGGTTATAAGTCAAGAACTACCTTTCTCTATTTTCTTATATACTAAAAAAAAGAAGAATGGTATGAAATTAGAACAAAAAAAACCTATTAAATCTATATAATTGATCAGTATAATTTCAGTAAAAGATGACCTCAACAGGCAAAGTACATTGAGTTATTTTTATTATAGGAAAAAGAGTATAAATCTTTGAGCATAGTTTTCACTGTATTTTTATTTATGAATACAACAAGGAAAAAAGGAAAAGAAAACTACAAAAATCATATAGAAAATATTTCATTTTGCTTTTTTCTTTGCACTTTAACTGATTTACAACATTGTATTTATAAATATAAACTTTGGAAAACATACTCCAAGTGTTTATGTTTGCCTTGAAAACTTTGAATGGATGTTTTGAATTAGAACACTGCTATTGCATTCGTATGGTTGGAATTTCTTTCCACTTAAATAGCTTAAGAATATTTATTCTGTGAAGTACAGTTAAGGTTGCCACTGTTTTTCCTCCAGGAAAAATGATTGATATGCCAAAATAAAGCACGCCTTCCCCCCAATTATATCTGAGAAACATGGAGAAATTTGCACTTTTTGAACATCTGTCTGTCATTTAGTTTTTAAAGATAAAGAGCCACTTACAGGAAAGACTGCAGCAGTTCTAGGCACAATTGGAGATGCATTATCCCCATTCAATAGCAATCTGTTGTGACAGTAAATCAATAGTTGTGATAGTGCAATATCTCTCACTATAGAAGAGTGTTATACAAAGTCTACCAATTGGCAAACTTTTCAGATTTTAATGCTGAGCAAGCAAAAATGTTATCTATCTATGGTCTATCCAATCTATTTAATATATACATCTAAGAATTGAGATGGGCCAATTCTTCTCTTTGATTTGGTTGAGGAATGATGTACCAAAATACCTAAAAATGAGAACAATGCCTATTCACTTTCACAAGAATTCTTTCTTTTCCCCAGATTCTTCAAAACAACTCTTAATGGCTTGGCTGTGCAGGGCAGAAATGTCCTTGTGCAAAGATGCACATAGAAGCTGTTTTATGAAATATACCCCTGTTGTTGTTTTTTTAACTTTAAAAGGTTTCATCATGTGGAAGTTTCATTTGGCTGCTACAAGAATAAAGTGCCTACCTAGCCATCAACAGCTATGACTAGAATTCCAAAGATACTGATTGTATATGTGTAGGGAACGCAATATACCAACTGTGATGGAGCAGTGGTTAGTATGCCGTATTGCAGGCTAACTCTGGTAACTGCCAGAAATTCGATCCTGACCAGCTCAAGGGTATAATGAGGATCCAGATTCTTGGGGGCAATATGCTAATATGTACACACTGCTCAGAGAGTGTTGTAAACAATATATATGGAACAACATATTCGCCTAAGTGCTATTGGTATTAAGCTTGAGAGCCCTCAAAAATAATATTAGCAAGCTGCCTCTCAAAGGCTATATGAGACTGATATTTTAATATTTATTAACCAGATTGTGTATTTTCTTTCTTTTAACAACTCTTTCTTTTAACAAAGGGTGTGAGAAGTTAAGTTGCTTTTTCACAAGCAAAATGCAAAGATATTTAGAAATTCTGTTTTGTTTTTAAATTTTTAAGAGTCCCTTGGAAACAGAATGGAATGAGGTAAAGAAGTATTTCAAATCACTTTACACACACACACACACACACACACACACACACTTTCTTTTTTCTTTTCTGTTCTGTTCTTTCCTTTTTCTTTTTTGATGATTTAGTTTTGCTTGGATTGCTAAATCTGAAGGAGTTACAAGTAGTTCTACTGCTTTTGATTGTCCTTTCAAACAAAATATCCTCTAATATGTTTTAAGTCCTGCTTATTGTAACAGAAAACCCTCAGTAAATAGAAGCAGCACTATTTTGCTATTAGATAGCATTGCTATTAGAAACTATTATTTTTTAGTTACTATTAGAAGTTGCTATTAGAAACTATTATTTCCCTTTGCAGAAAAGTATTTAAATAGAATTGTTGCTGTTCCGTATGCTTCATGTTCCATGTGTTCAATGGCAGATCTAAAAACATCCCTGTTTCTTTTCACCTTTTGAAATATGACAAACCATATGAAAGTTTGGCATGCAACCTCCTGCTGCTGTTGTGTGAGTTTTTATCATCATGCCGCAATTGCAGCAGTTTGCTGTCCATTATTTTTCTACTAGCATTTGGACATCTTAAAATTTCTTCATCCATTTTATTACCTTTGGTAAAACTTCTATCAAGGTACACAAATTTATCTACTTGTTCTTTTTTAAATTGGCATTAATGTATAACTTTCCATTTCCAATTCTGTTGTGGCCCACCAGCGGCCAGCAAAGCTGGTGGCAGACTCAGACTGTGAGGTTGGGGAGGAACATGGGTCAGTCCTAGAGTCTGGGGAAGGCTCTGATGAGTGCTCTGCATTGGAGGCAGAGATGGGACCAGGGCCATCTGACAGTTATCAGCTGCCTTGGCAGTGGGAGATCAGTGGGACAGAAGAACAGCTGGAGCCTGTTCCTGATGTGCACATGTGCAGAGCTATCAGGAGAAGGGAACAGTTAAGGAACAAGGATCAGCTCAGGAGTAAATGCACAGGTGAATGGTGAATGGCCCCTCCCATAGGGAATAAACAGGAATGAAAGGGGAGTGGGGTTTGCAGGAGACAATTAGTTAATTTAATGAATGTAAAGATTTATTTATCTGAGTTTGTGACTCACAGAGACATCTTGCCAAATATTTCCTTGTATAGCGTTGTGCTTGGAAGCTATTGGCCTGGCAACTCTCCAACCCTGATAAAGTCTGTAGTTACAATTCACCCTTGAATTTTTTGCTGGATGCAAATGATAGAAATTCACATTAGTCAAATAAAACGAGGTTTTGTCAGGACAAGGAGTCTGTTTTGTAATTTCATAAAGCCTAGGTCAAAACACATTCCATTTTTCCCGCCAGATATAACTCCCTTGGTCTTTGGTAGATTCATTTTCAGATCCTGACTCTTTATACACTCTGTTTAACACTGACAACAAATCATATGGGTTGTTTGCTGACAACATGGCATTTATGTCTTCTGCACATAGTTATCATGCATAGTTATCAACAAATACATGAAAAACTAAGGCAATGTGACACTTTCTTGTCTTACTCTCTCTTTTAATTTGAATTGCTATGTATCATATTTACTGAGTTTGTAAACAAACCTTAAATGCTGCATGCATGCAAAAAGTTTGATTGTTTAAGCTTACTTATTGTTTAATATGGAAAATTTCTTTTTCACATTCATATACAGGTAGTCCTCGACTTACAACAGTTCATTTTAGTGACCATTCAAAGTTACAACAGCACTGAAAAAAATGACTTATGGCCATTTTTCACACTTATGACTATTGCAGTATCCCCATGGTCATGTGATTTACATGCAGATACTTTACAACTGGTTCATATTTATGACAGTTGCAAAGTATGATCCCATTTTGTGATCTTCTGACAAGCAAGTCAATAGGGAAGCCAGATTCACTTAACAACCATGTTACTAACTTAACAAGTACACTGATTCACTTAACAAATATGGCAAGAAAAACCATAAAATGGGGCAAAAATCACTTAACAAATTTATCACTTCGCAATATAAATGTTGGGCTCAGTTGTGATCGTAAGTCAAGGGCCACCTGTATTTCTCATAGACCTGATGAAAGCCAAAAAACTAATCTGTGCATGTTCTGCCCTGCATAAAACTGAACAACTTTTTACAACTTCTGTTTATTGTTCCCTCTTCTAACTTTTAGAATAAGAATTTTACCAAACACCTTCTGTGGAATACTTAAGAAATCAATCACTTAACTGATTCTGCATTCCTTTTGCTACCTTTCTGTAATAGTGCTACTATTCCTTTATACAATGTGGAGGCACACAAACATTAACTGTTTGTTTATCACCATCCACTGGAGGGTTCATATGCAACTTCCACCAACCCATGAATTTTTCCTTTCATATTATCTAAAACAACCTAGGTGGCATCAGTTCATACTTACCAATAACAATTTGTAAGATGAATGGAAAGACAATCAAAGGCAAATCATTTTCATTTTTAATTCTGTAAAAGTGTTGCAAACATTTTTCCCTTGAATTTAGTTGCACTAAAGGATATGAAAAGCCTAATTGTGGGGGGACTTATGACCAGTCCTTGGCCATGCACAGTTTGTGATTTCTGAGATTGCTTGCAGCCTTCCTACAAGCAAAGTCAAAGAGGAAGCCAGTAGAAAATCAGAGATTTGGATTATGTGAGGTCCTCACTTAATGATCCCACACTTTTCATTTAAGGTGGCCAGCACTGCTGTTGCTAAGGGACATGATCACCTGATGTTGTACCTTATACTGATCCTTCCATTAAAAATTTATCACACTAGTTTTTCCAGATTTCAAAGAGAACAAATATTTTCACATTGAGTCCCCAAGGAACTGTATTCTAAAATTCTCACACCAGCTTACCACAAATGCTACAGAAAAATGCACAATCATAAACCTGAAAGTGGGGAAAGTTAAATCCATTTCTCTCAACAAGTAATTATGATTAGGGCAATAAAAGTCTCACAGCAAAGAAATTCATTCAGTATGCTGTAAATTAAATTAAAATAACATGATGGAATAAATGTAGGAAGATGTCTCAAAAATGTAAATCATCTTTGGATTTAAAGTCATTTTAATTATATTTCTCTTACCCCCAAATACTCCAAAGAATTCTAGTCTAACTTCTAATCTTCTTTCATTTATGTCAAAACGGGATAAGTTCAAATGTATCTGTTGAATAAGCTTCTAGGGAATTTTATACCAGGAATATTAAAAAAGTCAAACACAACCTAAACTCAGTACTTTAAAAAAATATTACTATGATTCAGCAGTATCAAGGGTATTTTACTCCAGAACATCTAAACGAAATAAATCATATGCATAAACAAAACCATATGCTCTGTCCCTATTAGTGTTTTCATAATTTCTCTAAAGTGGCCTGGCCTGGCCTTCTCCCCCCCCCCCCCCCCCCGGCCTGGCTTTGGAGCATTCTGTGAGCCCTGTCAATCAAGGAATTCTGGATAGCAGGGTCTTGGAGAAGGATCTGTGCTATGGCTCCTGGCCTTTGGAACGTCTTATTCCCTGAGTGAGAGTGACTTTCACCCTTCTGACTTTCCATAAGAGCCTGAAAACCTGGCTTTGCCAAATAGCTTGGGGTGCATCCTACTGGAGGTGGTTGATGAATTAAGAGGCAATGCCACCTCCCCCCCCCCCCACATACACATACATATCCTGTTCCCTCCTTCCCATCTTTTAACTATAATTTTGATTTTGATTTCCATTTTTATTTTGCAAATATTTATCTCTTAAAATTGTAAGGTTTTAATGCTGAAAGCTGCCGAGAGTCATTTCGATACAAGATAGGTGACAAGTAAATTGAATAAATAAAATAAAAATGTTTCCATATGTATTTATTTGGAGTCAGATTAAAAATAAAGGGAGAAGAAATTATGTTTAGCATCTGCTATGATATACATATACTTAAGAAGAAAGTTCACATGGAACTTACATTGTTGTAGACTTTGTCCCCTTCTCTGCAAAGCATCTTAAAAATTCTATGTATATAATCATTAGGTTGTATATGTATACATAGTATATGTACACTACATATACATAGTGTATATGTATACACATATATTTATGCTGTTTAGCTTCCTTCGGGTATTATCCCATGCCATTGGAGTTGTGCTTTTAAAGTTGTAGCAACGTTTCCAATGACGTATCCAATGACGTGGGATAATATCCGAAGGAAGCTGAACAGCACACATGTAAGTACCCGCGAAAACTTAAAAAAACAAATACACATATATTGTATATACACATATATACAATATATGTGCAGAGGTGGTATTCAGCAGGTTTTGACCAGTTTTGGAGAACCGGTAGCAGAAATTTAGAGTGGATCGAAGAACCAGCAAATACCACCTCTGACTGGAGATTTTACAATATCCTTCCCTTGCCACGCACACCAAGCCACACCAGCAGAACTGGTAGTAATTTTTTTTTGAATCCCATCACTATATATATGCTTTAAAATATATTAACATATATACAAAATAAACATAAGCATACCTCAAAACCTGTTTAAGAGCAATTTAATTTAATAATTTAATTTAATTCTACTTCTGGGTACACTTCTTGTTAAAACTTGCAAATCACCTAAGATTAACCAAATTTCATTTTTAGGCAGACTCAGTAAAGATTATTTCATTATTTTGAATGTTTTCTTCCAATATCAGTCCAAAGAGCATTCTGTTAAATGATAACTGCTAGGCTCTTTCTGTTTTGAATAAACATGACTATATAAAGTTATATTGACAGAAGCCTGTTGTTGTTGTTAGTTCCAAAGTTGTGTCTGACCCATTGCGACCCATGGACAGCATTCCTCCAGGCCTTCCTATCCTCTACCATCACCTGGAGTCCATTTAAGCTCATGCCAACTGCTTCAGTGACTCCATCCAGCCACTTCATTCTCTGTTGTCCCCTTCTTCTATTGCCCTCAATCTTTCCCAGCATTAGGTTCTTTTCCAGTGACTCCTTCCTTCTCATTAGGCAGCCAGAGTATTTGAGTTTCATCTTCAGGATCTGGTCTTCTAAAGAACAGCCAGGGTTGATCTCCTCTAGGACTGACCAGTTTGATCGTCTTGCAGTCCAAGAGACTGGGATAATGGCCCTATGTACATGCAATATATGGCAGACAACAATATTTGAACAACAATCTGTAATTTGTTGATTAAGTCAGCAGTTAAAATTTTAGTGTTTGCATATTCTGAGAGAGAAGAATCTATAATTAAAACACATATCAGGATCCTTGATCAACTTAGAGTTGTATATCTCTAATAAAATGAACATGTTCTGTACCAATCCAGTGTAAAACTATTTGGGTCCAGAGCCATTCCTGATTTCACTGAGTTAACTGTAGAAACAAATTTTATATACATTTTTCCATGTGCAATTGTGATGTACTTCTTTGTTTGAGTCTTTTGTCTGGTGTAGTTTAGTGTGCTTATGTGACTTTGGGCCAATCATGGCGTTAATCCGACCAACTACTTCAGGGTTGTTGGAAAAATTAAAGGCATGCTATGTTTGCTGCTTTGAAGTTCTAAATGAAAAATGGGAAATAAATAATCAAACTTCTCTCAATTTTTCCAATAATATTGTCTGGTGTTACAAAGCATGCTTGTTGCTGAGTGAATGACTGAGTTGCTCCAAGTTAATATTTCACCTGTAGTTTCACCTGTAGGAATTTAACTTTCCTTAATTTACATTAAGGAATTGCTATTTTGTTTAAAAAGTGACTGCAATAATTCAACCTTGAATAAATGCTTTCATAGTTTATTATACCAAACAGTGTGTGTGTGTGTGTTTTACAAGAGGATAGTTTGAACTTGTAAGATATATTTCAAGTGCTTTAATATGAGATATCAAATAATGAGATATTAAGAAATGATTTAGCCCATCAAAAATACTGTGTTTTATTGTATTAGGAAGTATATTAGGAAGGCTTAATAAAAATTAAATGTCTCCTAAATTAAGTTCAGAGATGTAATTTTGCAAAGTATTCCCATTTCAAGAACATAACATGGATGATTTGGTGCTTCAGTCTAAATAGTAATTCTAAGTTTAGTCATCCAATAAATGTCTCTTGTTCTAGAAAAAAATTACAAAATATCTGAGGCTCCAGTGATCCTTAAGCAGAGACATTGTCTTGAAATGGAGAACATTTAGGAGAATAATGAATCCCACCCCCAAGACTGGCTCTCCTGGAAAAAATCATGCTAACAATGTAGCAATGAATCATGGAGGAAATAAAAAGAAATACCTCTATATCTAGAAATCTGTGGATCTGCCTTACCATAACTAAATCAATGTTCAGGATTCCACCATCAAAAAAGCTCTTGTTAAAAAGAGACTATCAAGGTAATAGCTGTTGTTCACTAAGAACATTGGTGTTATATTAAAGTTTCTCCAAAAGCATTTGGATATTGCACCAGGTTTTTTGAGGAATGCACTATTAACAGAAAAGTCAAAAGTTGAACTTTGGTGTCTGCCTGGACATCATTGTTTTTGGCAGGGAGCATACATTGCATTCTGCAATAAAAATCTCTATCTACTATTAGTCATAGAGGTGATGTTGTGACATTATGGCAATGTGGTATTGTCTCAGAATCCAGACAGCTTGCTGTCACTAAGAAAAAAATAAGAATTCTACAGGAAAGCTTTCGGCCATTTGTCTGTCCCCTGAAGCTAAAGCAGAAGTGGTTCACAGAGCAAGACAGTGACCACAAGCATAAAGGGCAGCCCTACAAAAGAATAGATGAAGAAAATAAATTGAATGGCTTGGATTGTCCAGGGCAAAGTCCATCCTTAAACCCCACAGAAATGTTATGAACAGCTCATAATAGAAAAATACTTCAAATGTTATTGGCTTGAAGCAGTTTGCCATAGAGGAATGAGTCAGAATTCCTATTCATCTGTATAAGAATTTGGTAATTACAGGAAGCATTTGATTGCATTTATTGAAACTGAAGTTGGTACAACTGATTATAAATCTAAGGGGCAATTTGTTTTTTATGCTAACATGCTGCATGTTAATGAAGTTGTTTATGAAATAAATGAAATACATTTCAAATGCAGCTATTACTTTTTCATTAACACTCTATTTATGCATCAGTAGGACCAACATGAAAGTATGATAATATATTTTCAAAAGCAAAGGCAGGAAGACTCCCAACTAAGGGCAAACATATTGATGTAGAACAAGATACATCAGATTAATGGAATATACAATATTCATGTTGTATCCAATGTTCCAAGAATATGTGATGTGGAGACTCCCTGCTACTTAACAAAATAGCATAGTCCATCAGGCCAATGGTTTTCTTTCATTTGGTTTATATAACATAGCCCTCATTCTTCACAAACTGTACTCAGTTTTCAGTTATTGAATTGTAATATGATGCACAAACTTTACACAAATTCAAACTAAGTTCTTGCTCATGAAAAATATTTGCAGACTCGAGGTCTTCAGCAGGTCCTACTTGATCATTTAGCAAGAATAAATAAACTGTCAGTAGATTTATATCAGCTTGTTCACTGATTAATAAAGCCACTGTGGTAAATTAGCAAGTTGAATACTTCAAAGGTATTTGAAGAAAAACATGGAATATGGATTTATATGAATTCTAAGGCCACCATAATTAAGTCGTAGAAAATATGTCTTTTCATCTGCCTGACAAGTAACCAAAGAGCTTACAGTAAAACATAGTGAACATAATATGTCTAGAAAAACATACACTGCTTTCAGCATACAAGTATATGTAACACACACACACATTGTATTTATGTTTTTGCATTATAAGACACACTTCATCCCCCCCCCCCAAAAAAAAAGTGGGTGGAAATGTCTGTGCATCTTACAGAGTGAATGTTGCCAAATCCCCATTCTACCCGCCAGCCCCCACCCTTCTTCTGTTTTTGGCCTCTACATGCCCCATTTTTTGCCTCCACACATTTCCCATTTTTTCACCTCTATGCACCCCATTTTCAGCCTCCACACATTTCATTTTCAGTTTATTCCAGACAGTGGAGATCTCTCTGCCACTGCCTATCACCGCTGCCGATCACTGCTTCCAACTGCAGCTGCCTATCACCACCGCCATCGGCAGCTATTGGCGCAGTGAAGGCAATTAGTGGTGATAAGCAACAGTGAAGGTGATTGTCAACAGCGATCAGTGGTGGCAGCGATGGGTGGCTATGGGTGGCGGTGATCCCCACAACCTGGAGAACAATCAGGAAAGACTTTGAAAAAGAGAAACACCCCCATAACATGAATAAATTGGATGATACCTCCCACCTACCAGACATCTGGAAACTAGACCTTATCAACAAACGAGTCCCAGCCACAAAAACCAACACAAGATCCAAAACAACACATGACACCACCACCAATCTCCCTCACCAGACTCAAACCAAAACCCATCCCATAGACTAAAGGCAACCACCATCCAGAAACCAGACCATGGCTGCATCACCAGCTGCAACACACCCTGACCCCCAAAACAAGAAAACTGACACATGCCATGAACACATAGCCAGGCCTCAAACTCAGAGCCAAACCAAAACCCAGAATGCCTCATCACAGCCACCTGCACAGGATATCACATCACAGAACTCAGAAGGTTACACCACAAAACCTCAGGATGTTACAACACAGCCAACGACCCAGGAGATTACAGCACAAGACCCAGGATGTCACAACAATAGAACTCAGAAGGTCATCACATAGCCCATTACCCAGGTCATTATAACACAGGAGGCTGATAGATACACAGCCAATACCTCAGCCACACATGTTCTTATGAAAAAGCCAACCAATCTGCAAACCCCAACTCCATCAACCAATCAAGAAATAACAATATAGCCAACCTCCCCACCAGTCTTTATAGAGAGACGGCAGCTCCGATCACTCTTTGCTCCCACAAGCACGAAGCTGAAAGCACCAGTCTGAAGATGGTGAGTGGGACCTTGTCGAAAAGTCACCAAGATACTCTCAATCTTACATGGGAAAAGACCCGAACATGCCAAGACCTGAACACACACACAAACACACACAATGTGTTTGTATAAGATACTTCATCATTTGGCTCATAAACTAGACATGAGAGTATTTTTCTTTTGACCTAACAAATAATGGAGAGCACATGAACAATTTGGTCTGTGAACTGAATGGACTGAAGTGTTTAAAATCTAAGGAAATAATTAAAAAACATTCCTGATTCAATTAGTAACAAACACAATCCACTCCTTTGCCAACCATAGTCGCTGTTTTGTTTGTACAAAGTTATAATAATATGGACGACAGCTGCAAGAATGGATATTCTTTTCAGTTTTGCAAGAAATGTCACTTTTGTTATTATAGTAGCAATTACTGATGAAAATTGCCTTCCAATTAATTGGGTTATTAATTAATTGCTTGATATTTTTTTTCTCTCTCCACATTTTATGTACATTACCTTCAAGAGTTTTATATGTGTCTTTATCCATTCTCACTTCTTGAAAATTGTAATGTCTATGCAACTGCAGAATCTTATTGCGTTGTATAAGGGTTCCAGATATGTAATTGATGGGTCATGGAAAAGGAAGTTTTAATATATTGGTTCCAGTGCAGTTGCACCAACAATATTGCAGGGGAAGAGACACAGCTGTCAGCTTAGAACTTTTTCTTTTCAGATCCTAATAGGTTAATTTTTCTATGTGCAGTGAAATCAGTTGCTCTAAGTCAGGCATGTGTCAAACTTGAGCCCGGAGGCCACTTCTAATCCAAGGAGTGCTTAGATTTAGCCCATGGGGCTGCTCTAGAAATAGCAAAGGACTGGCCCATGGTGTTGCTGCCAGAAAAAATGGACCTCGGAAGGGCCTCACAGGGGTCTCCCAAGCTCAATTTTTAACTGCAATGGCCTCCTGCCACCCTCTGCCAGTGAAAATGAAGCTTGAGAGGATGCCCCCTTGAGATCCATTTTCACTGGCAGAGGGTGGCAGGAGGCCATCATGGCTGAAAATGGAGCTCAGGAGCCCGTTTTCACTGACAAAGCACTCAGGCCACTACAGATGCCTCTGACACAAGTGATGTCAAGCTTGCCAAACCCACCCTGACCCCACTCCCAAGGTCAAATACAAGCCTAATATGGCCATCAGTGAAATGGAGTTTGACACCCCTGCTCTAAACGATAAATAAGATTCATAGTAGAAACAGAAACTGTGGCTTGACGGTTTAACTGCAGTCAAAAACCTTTCTTTTCCCACTGGTGGGGCTATTACATTAAATAAATCTATAAACAAAGTAGTTTCTTATCAAGTGGAAAGAAAGGAATTAATAGAAACAACTATGGTGTGTACACTAACAGGCACTACTAGACTTGCAAGTATCATAAAAATGTTTTGCTACTGTAGTCAAATAAATAGCTCTATTAGTGTAGTAAATTATGGGATATTATCTGGAACTACTTCTAGTGGTTAATTATCAACAGTTTTACTCATTTTAGGCTAGGGAATAATAAAACATGTCTTATTATTAGCAATGAAATTTTATATTCTGAACCCAATTCCCCCCCCCCCCCGACATTGATGATGATTAAATGGATATATTTTCATCAGTTGTATTGATTGTAGGTTCTATTCAGTCTGAAACAATGGCGGTACATTTTTGTTTTCTATTTGAGAATTGAAAGCAAATAAGCTGTTTATACCAAATTTTTAGAATTCTTTATACAAGCACATAATAATAGCTCCTTTACTGCTGAATCTTCTAGGCAGCTTTTGAAATAACAATTATTAATATGATTAGCTTACTGCTATAAATGATAAGCCAATACAACATATTGCTTTGTAAAAATGTGTGAACAAATATTGATATAAAAATAAATTAACTCAGCTGATTATCTTTTTCTGGACTGCAACTTCAAATTACCTATTTGGAAAAGACATATTAGGAAAACTATAAACTGAAAACATGATAGGAACATACTTGAAAGAACATATATTATGCCTAGAGTTGATCTGCTATATACATAACTGTGATGATCTGGGGGGTGGCACAAAGCAACACAATCACATAAGTAAGAAAAGTCCCCAACTTTGCCCTCAATGTCCAGTTACCTTCAGCTGGAGAAAAAACTCTCCCCAAAACAGTCTTTAAGTGGAGGAAATTCAGTCTGAAAACAAGGTACATATAAACTGTAAATAAAAGCCCACACAAACCATTCTGCAGCAATTAACTGGACAGAGCAGGATAAGGAATGAAGACTTCAAAGGCCAACAAAACACACACAGTTGGGAAGACTCCAGGAATCCAGATAAGCCTTGACAAAACAAGATACTACACAATTTGTTTCCAACAAGTTGCTGTGCACAAACTCCCTTTTTAAACACTGTGTTCCCAGCTGCAGCTAATGAAGGGAATCAGGGCCCTTTCCTGCCCTGCAAGCCATGCAACTCATGTTGCTCCCTTCTCTGTTCTTCTCTGCATGCCCTAGGATGAAGAGGGTTGGGCCTGGATCTTCCTCTGAATTCCCTTTGCCTTGCTCTACCTCTCCCCTGCTCTGCCCAGCCAGACTGTGCCCTTCCCAGTTTCTTCTACAGCCAACAGAGCCACACTCATACTCCCTGTCAGCTGCTCGGCCTCCCCCTTAGAATCAGATTCCGACAGGGACATGACAGTAACCAACTCATAGCTGTATGAAGGAAGTCAGATTGTAGTCTATATTTACCTGAAAATAAGGTTTTTTTAACCTTTAGGATTTACAGTACTGATTGCATTGTTAAAGAACAGTTTACTTGTTCATGAATTTAATATTTTACATTCTTATTTGATCTGCAAATGAATAAGTGTAGTTGCACCAATAAACCACCTCCATATATGGTGTTCAACAATGATTTATTTTCAACCTATATTATCTGATTTTTGATATGACATATATAATAAAACCAACTCTCAAAACAACACAGTTTTGGACTTGAGGGGATTAGTTTTGTTTTGTAAATGGAAAATGTGTATAATTAAGCTAATATTGAATGTGAACCCAGTAATGGTAGCAGTAATCTGTAATATCTTTGTAGTTAAATAAGCAACATCATGCAGAATTGCATATGATAATAAAGATCCAGTGTGTAAAATATATTCCAATCTCATGGTTGGTTTTGTGGATTAGCACTGTAAAGAAACAAACACCATTGCATGGAAAAATGAGCATATTAGTATAAACAAAGGACTATAACTCATATCAAAGCCTGAGTGAAGCGTTCTCTAAGGTGATTTTCAGGAATAGTGATTCCTGATCACTAATCGGTGATTTTCAATTATTAGTAAACTAAAATTGCAGAACTCAACTAGTTATTAAAAGGATTTCCAATCAAATCTAATAACATCAGGTTCTATCTATCTATCTATCTATCTATCTATCTATCTATCTATCTATCTATCTATCTATCTATCTATCTATCTATTTGAAATTGTTGTTATAATGAACCTATCTTAGATGAATCTATAGATGAAACATAATATGAACTTCAGGAAAGTGCCATATCTTTCAAGTTTACAGTCATGTTGGCACAGTGGTTAGAATGCAATGCTGCAGCCTAATGCACTGCTCACTTCAGTTTTTCTGACCAGCTCAAGGTTGACTCAGCCTTCCACCCTTCTGAGGTTGGTAAAATGAGGACCCAGATTTTGGGGGGCAATATGCTGACTCTGTAAACTGTGTAGAGAGGGATGTTTAGAGAGGGCTGTAAAGCACTATATAAGTATAAGTGCTGTTGCTATTACACAAGAGCCTTCACAAAAGGGAAGCTGTCTAAATAAAGAGCAGGGAAGTGCAGCATTCATTCAAGAACAAAAGAAATAAAAAATGATTTTCAATGCATACAAAACTCTTACAAATCACTTTCTTAGGTAAATAACGCAGGGCACTGGATTCAGTAGTGATAAAAAGCATGCCAATTGCGATGAAATCAATTCCAGACTGATCAGTAATCACTTTTGTTTTCTCCTGTGTGCATTTTTTTTTAAAGAGGGCTCTCATTTCAATTTTAAGGAATTTAGGACTAGATTATATGGACTGCAAAACACCAGAAAGACATCAAATGGCAAAGATAAATACTGAAAATAAAATGGACAGTTTGTGCCTAGTTAAGGGAAGCACTATTTTTTGAATAAAACTCTTCTCACATAATTTGGATTCTGTCCTCTTTTTGTTTGAAAAATCTTTGTTAAGCCTGGGTTCCCCAACCAGGGTTAGGTAGACAAGCTAAACAGAATGTGCAGCGTTAGTCAGATAGGCACACAGATAAATGAGTGAGCCAAGCTTGTATGTTTATTAACATACAGTAAAAATAACAGATACGCTTGTGCTATCAAGAATATATTTTATTCCAGTATAAGTTTATAGCATAGTCAAAAACAGTCCATTATTCATTTACCATGTAGTCAGTCCATTCAGGGATATTCAGTTAGCAAAGTCCATATGGAATATCCTATTGTCAGTTCACATAAATCAGTCCGTTGTTGTCTCTCCCGTTCGAGCAATGCAGTCTTGCTTCCAAGCAGTAATCAGGGATCATCAAAGCCAGAGAGAGAGAGAGCAAGCTGTAGCCTTCCTACTTTTATATGGTTTTCATAACCACACCCACAATTGCTATTTTACATTTAAAGCTGCATACATTAACTATGATTCATAGTTAGTATTTCACCTAAAACAGTTAGGGTGAACAATGTTATCCCTAACAATCTTCTAATCATTTTATAACCTAAATCATAAGAGATTATGTATAGGAATTTAGATATATCCTAACTTTTGAAAAATGGTACAAAGTTTTGTAGCAGAGGCTAAGGTCATTGTAGGAAGGATCTACTTTCGTCTGAATAATTGTTTCTGAAAATGAGTTTAATCTGAACTGGTATCAAGGTGTTTTTTAATCACAGGATAATTAAGATTAATAGAAGAAAAAGGGATTGGAAACAAAAAGTGAAGAAAGTTTGAAGAGTCGATAATGGGATATTGTAATAGATAAAATACTAGTTTAGGACTAGGAAGATTGCTCTCAGACATATAGGATTTTGGGCAGGAGAAAAAAAAACAGAAAGGAAATAAGTAAAGGGGATCAGTTTGTTCAAATTCATTCATATATCTGAAGCCATCTGTTCTTCTGGTAGAGAACATTTTCTTCCATACTGTAGTCATAATTAAAAGAGTGATAATCCTATGCATAGCACAAAACAGTAGGTAAATCAAAACACGTTTCTGCTCATGGAATGAGAAGAAATGATTCATTTGTTCCCCTTCAGATCTCTTGTGTCCTCAGAATCTAGTCTGTGAAATCACCAAAATAACTGAAACGGATGTTGAGCATGGATGTTGTAGTAAAACATAAAGTTTTGTGAAGTAGATGAAAGCTTATGTATCCAGATTTCCCCCAAAGTGAATAAATGTTACTCCAGTTCCTATAAATGGATATTTTTTCTTGTGAATGAGGGAGTTGGGAGCTGTGTAATTTCTATTAAAAATTACACTGAAACTATTATAAGGTAAAGGTTCCCCTTGCACATATGTGCGAGTTGTTTCCAGTTCTAGGGGCCGGTGCTCATCTCCGTTACAGAGCCAAAGAGCCAGCACTGTTATATGTTGTCGTCAACTTAGTTTTTTTTCCATAAAAAACTTTCAGTCTGACTATGTGCTACTGTAATAGTGTGTCCCTTGTTAAGCCCATGATCACTTTGAACAAAATTCCATCCTTATGAAAGTAGCACTTATTAACATCTAGTGCTGAGGTCCTCAGCATTGATCCAGAAGATATGCACAAACATATTTTGTTTGGTGAACCACTATATCCACCATGGAAGCCATTTATGAAAGGCCAAGCCTTTCCCTGTGATTGACATAGCCAGATTCTAAATGAGCCCACAGGTCACACAGGTTGGGGATCTAAGCCCTTTAAAATTATTAATATGACTGAACAAATAATACAAAGAGGTAGTTATATCACCTCCAGGAACAGAGTTGTCTTCCCACAAAGTAGGGAGGATAACCTACAGCCCTCCAGATTTTGCTTACTTTTAACTCCTATTGGTCACAATGGCTACATCTGATGACAGTTGATATTCAGCAGTACTTGAAAGACTACAAGAGGCTATCCCTGCCATAGAGTTTGGTCTGGTATCACAAATTGTGTTTATTCATTACTGTCTTTTAAATAAATTACATTTGCATTTTTAATTCTGGGGTTGTTTTAGTTTCTTTTTTTATTATTATACCTTAATTTGCACAAAAACTATTGCTATACTTATGGGCTATCCAGAGAATTTTAGCTTCAAAAATGATAAATAATGGAGCTTCACTAAACTCCCCAGGATAGCAAGCAACATTTAATGTAATTAAAAATGATTTAGCCTAATATATGTTTAAATGGTAATTCAAATAAACACTATCACTTCAGATGAAATCAGGAAAATCATGTTAGATTTGAAGGCAGAAATAACTGTGCTAGTCTATTAGAATAATATCTGATTCCCTAAAGATAAGAAGAGAGATTTTTTTTTTTTTAGAAAGAGAGAAAAAGAGGATACTAAAGAGAAGCTTTTCAGAATACTCTTATTTAAAACTATTGGCCTTGCATGTGATAAAAAGTTTTCGCCTACTGAATGAAAGCAGGGAGAGTTTATTACAAATACCCCAATCTTTACAAGACTCCTAGTATTCAAATATAGATAGTGAATTCTGGTTTTGTAAATTACCATATTATTTTTGGTATTTCCTTGCATAAAATTCACTCTTATACAATAGACATTTATAGCACATTCATCTTGCCAAACATCTTATTTCCTTTTCCAGTGGAATAAATATTGTATATTGAATGATAATCTTCAATAAATCCCACTTCTATGAGAGAGTCTTGCTTGAAATTTATAACAGAATACTCCAAATCCATGTTTAATGCAAAGTGCATAGTGAAAGCGAGAATGGGGTAATATCTGAGTTTTTACGAGAATAGACTCTTTCCTAAACTGATACCTAAATTCAAACATTAATCGCTTCTTCCTGTTGGTTTTCTCTTTTCTCTGGACATCATTGTTTGGACTTGAGTGGCCCATATGAATGTTTTCCATCCATCGGTGCCCATGCTTCTTAATGTGCTTTGTCCTAAGGAAAGTTCTTTCCCTGTCATGATACTTGCTGTGTGATCTCTTGGAGCCCTGCCAACATTCTCTTTCTTTCCCACAGTAATTTGGAAGATTGCAGCTTCAGATTTACTAACATCTTCCTTCACTAACTGAGGTAGTGTAATGGGCCAAGCAATTTTTCCACATACTTGTAAGAGTGTTGATTATATTGACGCCTATATTTCTTGCCATAGGAGGGAAGAAATATGTGCAGAGCTATTTTCTTCCTCAAAAATAAAACAGATTATGCAAGCAGAATAACCATAACCTAGTGATTAATAGACTTCCTTCTCTGTAATTCTGATTTTTTTTATATAATTAAAATGGAAATAAAATATTTTTCCCTTTTTTTCCATTTCATTTGCTGAATAAAGTGAACAAAGAAATGCATAATGGTGGCTTCTCTTTCTGGACAGTAGAAAGTGTTTGTATTAGAAGCTGTAACCATGTGAGAAATTGTGCTTTCAAAGGTAGGCAATGGCAAGATAATATTAAGTTTCCCAAAACATGCATTGTATTGTCACAGCCCAAAATATGAGGTTTTATGATTTAGCATTGCACATTTACCAGGCAACATGCAGTTTCTGTCCTTCAAGAGCTTTCCATCTTTCCATTACATGGAAAGATAATGGATAACTGAGGTTTTATCATTTACCTCATTCAGATTTTCATTTAAAATCTTGCTCAGTTCCATATTAGAAGAGAAATCTTTCAAAGTTTGATAGTGGGACCCCTGCTGGGTTGAGACAGATGCTTAATTTCCATGTTTAAACCATCCACTGTGAATATCATGTGCAGTTATCATGGTGTTTAACCTGTCACCAAAAAAGTATTTAAAAAACTGCAGATTTAAAGTCATAAATGTGAGAAAATTATGAAAAACAATGGGAACATTTGTTGCTCCTCTCCTCCTTTCCAAAAGCTAATCTTTGCACAATGGATTTTAGTGTGTGTGTGTGTGTGTGTGTATATGTATATATATATATATATATATATATATATATATGCTGTTTAGCTTCCTTCGGGTATTATCCCACGTCACTGTTGTTCTGTTAAAGTTGTAGCAACGTTTCAGCAGAATCTCATCTGCCATCTTCAGGCTTCTGTATGGATATGGGTCTTACAGCTCCTGGTTTGAAATTTGAGGCTGGTCCATTCTGATTGGTTGGGAGCCTGGACCTGTTTCATTGGACTTGGAGTTTGATTGATTGGTGTTCCTGGTTTCTTCT
>BLBF01000031.1:19405470-19428943 GCA_015471245.1 Laticauda colubrina | reverse complement strand
TTTCCCATGTCATCATAGTTGTGCTTCAGGAAAATACCTGAACAAAGCTGAATACCATACACACACTCACTCACACACACACACACACACACACACACACACACACACATTCATATATTTTCACAGATATTTATATGTATGGTATTCAGCTTTGTTCGAGTATTTCCCACATCATTATATTTGTGCTTTTAAAGTTGTAGCAATGTTTCGGCAGAATCTCATCTGCCATCATTAGGCTTCTGTATTGTGTTTGTCTGTGAGTCAGACTTTCACAGCCATTTCTGTTTTAAATTTGGTGTTAGCCTACTGCTGTGCCAGAATGGTTTTTTTCTTCATCCTGATTGGTTGGGAGTCTTGGTCTGTTTTTATTGGTCTTGGATTTTGCCATATTCTGCTCGATTGGTGTTTCTAATATCTTCTGTCTGTTTTGTAGTTTTTTTTGTCTTGATTGGCTGGCAACATTGTGTTAACCTATATCTACATGGAAGGAAGGAAGTAGGAGGGTACCCCAAGGTTCTGTTTTAGTCCCAATACAGCACAATATTTCATAAACTATCTAGATGAAGGAATAGAAGGGGAACTCATCAAACTTGCAGATGACACTAAGCTGGCAGGAATAGCCAATACCCCAGGTTCAAGATCCAGATGGATCTCGACAGACTTGAACACTGGGCCCTATCTAACAAAATGAAATTCAATAAAGATAAAGGCAATGCTCTACACTTAGGTAAAAAAATTAAAATTTACAGGTACAGATTAGGTGAAACTTGGCCCAATAGCAGTAATTGTGAGAGGGTTTTGGAGTCATAGTGGACAATCTCAATCAATAAATATGAGCAAGCAATGTGCCAAAAAAGCCAATGCAATCCTAGGTTGCATTAACAGAAGGATAGAATCAAGATCATGTGAATTATTAATACCACTTTATAAACCCTTAGTAAAACCACACTTGGAATACTACATCCAGTTTTGGTCACCACAATAAAAATAAGATATTGTGACTCTGAGTGCAGAGAAGAACAACAAAGATGATTCGGGAATATATGAAGAATGGTTGCAGGAATTGAGAATGTGTAGTCTTGTGAAATGAAGGACTAGGGATGACATGACAGCTGTGTTCAAATATTTGAGGGGTTGCCATAAAAAAGAGGTAGCCAATCCATTTTCTGAAATAGCAGAAGACAAGACGAGAAACATTGGATGGAAACTAAACAAGAAGCAACCTTGAACTAAGGAGAAATTTCCTAACATTGAGAACAATTAACAATTAGAACAATGGAACAGCTTGGTTTCAGAAGTTATGGGTACTCTGTCATTGGAGGCTTTTAAGAAGAGACTAGACAGCTCTTTATCTGAAATGATTTAGGGCAGAGCTGTTAAACTCCTGGCCCATGGGCCGGATGCATCATGTGCTGGCCACACCCATGCCCGATATAGCGAAGGGGAAAAAAGTCCTGATGTCTCACGTGACACCACCATGATGACGTGAGTTTGACATCCCTGCTATAGAGTCTCCTACTTGAGCAGGGTTTTGGACTAGAAGACCTCCAAAATCCCTTCCAACTCTGTTATTCTCTTATTAACCTTTTTCATTCAGTTGGCAAAAATATTTTTAAAATATCTATAGTTTTATCTATGGTTGTAAATACTCAAAATGAATCTAAATCATTTTTACTTCATATAAATATTACATTTATGTGCATGTTTCCACTGTGTTTTGCTGTTTGCTGACAGAATGAAGAAATTTATAGCACAAAAAACATCATGTGTAAGAAAAATGTCATATAATAGTAGAGCTAACCAGCTTTAATAGGTAAAGTTTATTTTTATGGAGACAAAAATATGTCCCTTAATAATGCTCGATTCTGGATCCAATTGTATTGGATTGGTTAATTGGCAGAAATTAGGTTGGATTGGTTAATTGGCAGAAACTATATATTCTATACTATAGTAGATAATAGGACTATGCATGACTGAGATTGGTTTCTAGAATAGATTTTTCAGAGTGTATAGTGGTGGCAATACTTGTCTGAAACTCTCTAAAACAGTTTCATTTTTTCATGAAAATCACATCTGTGATTCCCACAGATGGGAAAAGGTGTGGCTGTATCAAAGAATTACTGAAAGGTGCCATATTCATATTTTCACCTATTCTAAAACACTTTTTCTTAATTATATTTGCAGCATTGTACAGCTCTTGTAACTTATAATTACAAATGTACTGAAATATATTGAGTCTTACTAGTACTGAATGACAGCAAATACTTAAAGTGAAATTTATAAATATAATTATATAGTGAAAAACAAGCCAAATGAACACCCTCTTTCTTCTTATCCATTTACTTATTATTTTAAAAAAGGCAATTCCATTTTAATTTGGGAACTATTTGTATTGGAAATTGTATGTGCATTAGCTGGACCTGAATCCCCATGATGTCAGTTTGCTTCAGCACAGAAAATGTGCATATTTGAATCCAATTTACTAAAAGACCTTGCTTGTTCTTACGATAAAGTTTGAATAAATCTGTCAAGATAATTTCAAAGTCAAAAAAGAAATCCAAGTTTCATACACATATGAGTAGGCACATTAAATAGAGAGCATCTAAAGCAGGGGTGTCAAATTCAATTGGGGTTCTTAGATCTGGCCCTTGAGGCCACCCTGGAAACAGTGAGGGACCACTGTTGGTGCCTTTGCCAGCAAAAACAGAGCTCAGGTAAGACAACCCTCCTGAGCTCCATTTTCGCTGGCAGAGGGTTGCAGGAGGCCGTCACAGTTGGAAATGGAGCTTAAGAACCCGTTTTCACTGGCAGCGCACTCAGGCCACCACAGGTGCCCCCAACACAAGTGATGTCGATCTGGTCACACCCACACCCTGGCTCCCCAAAGTCAAACACAACCTTGATGCGGCCCTCAATGAAATCGAGTTTCACATCTCTGATCGAAAGGACGACAAGAACAAAAATCCAATTAAATCTGCAAAAAAGTTTGGGGAGCTAGCAATACGAAGAGATGAATCTCCAAAGACATTCATTGTTTGGTGCAGTTTAAAGATTTTTACAAGCCCAGATTGTGACAAGGATCCCGGATCTTAGCTGTTGATCTCTGAGCAGCATTGCCAGATCCACTCACTTCAATTTTATATTCCTAGTTTAGGGAGTGTTCTTGAAAGATAAGGCCATAATATTCAAGCTTTTTGTGGGGGGAAGGGGGAGAAGGTTTCATAAAAGTCTGGTAGATGTGCTTCAATTTATATTGCAAGATGTCAGCATTTGTTTACTGTTAACCTTGCTGAGTGGCGTTGTGCTGAGATACATGGGAACATAATTATAAAAGCAGATCAAATTGATGCAGTGGGAGAGGGGATTAATGACATTTGGCTAATTATTGGTATATGCTGATGTATTAGCATATGTAAATCGCCAACATTCAAATCTAACTTTTATTCATTTACTAATGTATCTGTTGTTTCAAATCTAATCTCTGATTTATTTATCAATGTTTTCTCTCCAATCTTCCCCATTAAAATGTACTTGAAATATTTTACAATAAACCATACATTAGTATGGATTATAAAATGCAATTTTATTAATAGAAGCCAGCATTAAAACCAAATTAGCTAATACATTTTGTGGTACGTAGCATATCCGAGAGGTACATTTCATTTGTCAAATTATTATATATCTACAAGCTCGCAGGTATGGGCATACTGACATATCACTTCATTAATATCATGAAAAGGTGTTGCTTAAAATATGATAAATGCAAAAGAGCAATCAAGTAGCCCAAGGGCAAAAACACCAGGTGTTATCTACAACAGACAGTATAAGGACTATAACAGCCACTACGTAGGACGGGCAGGCAAAAGATAACCAGAGCACATCCATAAACACAACTAACAATTTAGAAGACACAGTGAAAATGCCTTAATTTCACAGCACATGGACAGATAGCCATAATTTGAACTGGAAAGTGTGAAACAACCTAGATTAAGGTCAATCTGAACACCCTAGGGAATTCCTGAAGGCTTGGCATTCAGACAAATCAGCCATCAAGACACATACAGAGAGAAACCACATTTTCCACAATACAAAAGAAAGGCTAGGTCACACTGGCCGACAGATGCAAAACGTATGCAAAAAGGACACAGCGGACGAGCAAAATTTTGGGGGTGGCTCCATCTGTTGTTATCTGCTCTCAAAAGTGCCCCAAATTTGCATAAACAGAACGGACAACAATGGAAAGGAACGGACGGGGGTAGTACGTAGCAAGGATGGTAAGCAGATGTTTGTAGGAAGCCTAGTGGATGGAAGCGGAAAGAAGCAGATGACACATCCAAAGGCTTCCAGGAGAGAATTGCGAAGCGGACACATAGCGGAAGGAGCGGATGAGTAGCGGATGACACGGATGCATCATGGACGTCTATAGGATGCATAGCGGATGCATAGCGGATGCATAGCGGATGCATAGCGGATGCATAGCAGATGCATAGTGGATGCATAGCGGATGCAAAGTGTTCACTGCGCATGCGGGGAGGATGAATTGCGTCAGCTCCGTGGATATAAAAGGATGCAGCTTGCAAGCAGTCACCATTCAGAGGAAAGACCCGCTGCCAGAGACATCTTGAAAGAACACCATGGTTCGTCAGTCAGGGAAGAAGAGGAAGCCTATGCCTACTCCTGCCAGCCCTGGCAAGAAGGACAGAACCACCATCCCACCCTCTGGCGCTGACTCTGAAGCTGCTGGTGCTTCTGCTTCTGCTGCTGGTGCTGCTGGTGCTTCTCCTGCTACTGGTGCTGCTAGTGCTGCTGGTGCTTCTCCTGCTGCTGGTGGTGGTGCTTCTCCTGCTGCTGGTGCTGCTGGTGTTGCTGGTGTTGCTGCTGGTGGTGCTTCTTCTGCTGCTGCTGGTGCTACTCCTTTTGCTGCTGCTACTGCTACTGCTGCTGCTGTGGTGAACCAGCCCCAAGGCCCTCAAAGCCCTGCTGCTGAAGGCCCTGAAGCCCCTGCCAGAGGGAGGAAGAGGCAAGGCAAGGAGAAGGGAGAGAGGAAACAGTACTCCATTTCCGAGGACTATGAGGAGGAGGTGCTGGAATAGCTGAGGGAGAACGAGTACTTGTGGAGAAAGGGCCACAGACTCTATCGCGGCACCAAGAGAAAGCAGGCAGAGTGGAGAGACAAGGCAGAGAGCCTGGGCTACACTGCAGATGTACTCCTGGGATGGTGGAAGCACGTGCACACCTGGTATGGCAAGCTGCACCTGAAGAAATCTGGCCAGGCCGCTGTCACGCTCACTGACCGGGAGATGTATGTCATGGCCAAGTGCAGCTTCCTGGAGGGTGAGGTCCACCACCAAGGAGCAGCCCCTCTGTCAACCCTCTCCCTCAGACAGCCCACAGACAGCCAGTCCTCTTCCAGCCAGGAGACAGCTACCATGTCCAGGCAGGTGTCTTTGGAGGGCCCCATGGCAGAGAACCCCCTGACAGCTGCACCCCCCATGCCAGAGGACGTGGAGGATCCCCTGTCTCAAATGGAGCAAGAAGAAGCAGCAGCCAGAGACCAACCCACACCCACCCTCAGCTCCACCTCCACAGAAAGCAGGCAGAGAGGCAGACTGGAGGGCCAGACCCTCACTGTCCTGTTGGAGATCAGGGACACAATCAAAACCAGCACAGATCTTCTCTCTCAGCTGGTCCACAGCGACATACCATCATCGAACTGGAAGCCCTTCATCACCTACGTGAGCCAGACCCTGAGGGACCTGCCCGAGGCCCAGTACCAGGTGATGAAGCAGAAGATAACAGCACTGCTGCACCACCCTCCAGGCCCAGCTGAACCTGCTGCTACCCACTCCAGGTCTGCTCCTCCACCCCAGGTGATGTCACAGCCCTTCCACGGTTTTCAACAGCCCATCCCCTACCAAGGCTACGAGTACCAGGACTTCCCACAGCAGAGGCAGCCCTTCCCAGTCCAGGCCCAGGTACATCGCATGCCACAGATGCCTCACTTCACCCATCTGCAGACCAGATAGCCCCACTATACTCCTCTTTCCTCCACCTCACAGCCAAGCCCCTCAACAGAAAATCTGCCATCAGTATTGTGCCTGACATCCCAGGTCCTTGAGGAAGGGCCTTTCAACCTTACGGGACTGAGTCAGCTCTCTGAGAGCTTCCTGAACACACCATCCCCTGTTGTACTCTTGGGGCCAAGCACCCCAATGGTGCCTCAGACCAGCATTCCAGCCACAGCCACCTCCACAGTCCCTGGCCGCTCGACAGCTGAGACCATGGACATGCCTCAGAGAGACTGAGAATAGTGCCAGAGACTGAGTTGTTACCTGTTCACTTTATCTTTGCTTAAGACACTTTACTTGGTTCATTTTGCTTTTTTAATAAAGTCATACAGTTTACTTAAGACAGTTATTAATAAAGGTTATCTTTTCTTTACACACTTGGTTCATTTTTTTTACTTAATAAAGTGTTGGTGAAAACTTTGAAAAAATGGTTAAGCCTTTGCATACTTGTGGGATAGGTAAGGATAGTTGTGGGATGGGTAAGGATAGTTGTGGGATGGGTAAGGATAGTTGTGGGATGGGTAAGGATAGTTGTGGGATGGGTAAGGATAGTTGTGGGATAGGTAAGGATAGCTGTGGGATAGGTAAGGATAGTTGTGGGATGGGTAAGGATAGCTGTGGGATTGATAAACCTCCAGTGCAAGCATAGTGGGACTGTATGGTCCACCCTCCCAGCTGCCACACATATGGGCCTTTTTTATCAATAACAATTTATTCATTGATCAACACATTTCAAAATAAACAAAGCTCTTTATTAATGCCCTATTCATTGTAGGGCCACTCAACATACATGGCACAATCTCATCAGTGTTATGAGACAGGCTCAAAGAAGCATCCACTAACCATCTACCATCCTGTCTTGCCACTCCACTGCTCCAGCTGGAGAGTTGCAACAGTGTCTCAGGAGGTTGCGCTGCTTCTTCCCTTCACGTGAAGCTCTATTGGGGCCTTGTACATCCTGAGTGTCTATCAGGTTTCGTCCTTGCCTCCATTCACCAGGCTCCATGTCCCCATTCCCTTGTTGACGGTCCACAAGCCTGTTCTGCAACACTGGGTAGCGGGTGCGCATGAGGTTGTGCAGGATGCAGCAAGCTTCCACGATGCTCCTCACAGTCTGTGGGTGATGCTGCATGGTGGTGAGAAGTACCTGGAACCTGTTGGTTAGGATGCCAAAGGCATTCTCCACCACCCGTCTTACCCTGGACAGCCTGTAGTTGAAGATCCTCTCTTCACAGGTGAGGTATCTGGAACTGTAGGGCTTCATGAGGTAGGTTCTGAGGGAGAAGGCGTCATCACCCACAATGAAGTAGGGCACATCTTGTGTGTCATTGGGTAGGGGGTCTGGATCTGGAAAACCCATGATGAGGTTGCGTTCCAGCCCACCCTTGAGGTGACTGGCGTTGTATACCTGGCTATCTGAAGCTGACCCATTGCCTGAAGCATCGATGTACATGAACTTGTAGTCAGCATCAACCATGGCAAAGAGGATGATACTGAAGAAGCTCTTGTAGTTGTGATAAGAGGACCCTGAGTTGGCTGGAGCTTTGCAGGCCACGTGCTTCCCATCTATGGCTCCAGTGGTGTGGGGAAAGTTCCACCTCTGATACCACTGTTCTGCAACTTTCCTCCAGCCTTCTTCAGTGGTGGGGCACTGGAGGAGCTCCTCCACATATTCTTCGATGATGATCTGCACCACTTCTCTGACCACTTTTCCGATGGTATTGTGTGGCACCCTCCAGGCATACTGCATGTTTCTGTATGTGGTTACAGAGGCCAGGTGGTGGAGAGTCAGTGCCACCTTCAGTCCAGGGTCCAGGCTGGGATGGAAGTTGGTGCTCGGCTTGGTCAACCTGGGTCTCAGACGCTCAACAAGTTCGTCATACATGGCTGGTGGCATTCTCATGAAGTGCTGGAATGCATGAGTGTCTTCATTCCTCAGCTCCACCATCAGCTTGTTATACAGTCCAAACTCCACTCTTCTCCCGATCCATCGTCGGACCCACACAGCTCTTGGACGTCTCCTTCTTCTCCTTGCATAGAAAAGGTGAAACAGTCTGAACAGGGCTTGGTTCTGGTGTTGAATGATCGCAGCTACCATAAGGAGTGTGTGATGATCCATGGTGGAGATCAATGGATGATGTGGAAGAGCAAGACCAAGGGTGAAGAGGTCTGTACACCTTGGCTGCCGGACTCATACTGAGATCCAGGTGATTTCCTCCCCTTTTTTATAGGAAATATCGGTTTTCTGCTTGGTGTCCTTCCACATACTCTAGGCATCCTCCAGACATCCTAAATATCCAAGATACATCCCATATACAAACATTTTGTCCATTTTGATGCTTTATATACGAGATGCATCCACTTACATCCTTTCTATTTCCGTGCTACTAATGCTCTGTGGACGTTCCGTGTACCTTTCACTTCCTCCCTTTTTCCATTTTCAGCTGGAGTGGATGTGAGTTGTGAGGATGCCCAGAGGATGCCAAGAGGATACAGTGGACATGTAATGGATGACTACGGATGTAGAACGTTTGTTGCCCATATGTGTCGCAGATGTAGATCGTATGCGGCGGAAAGTTCATCTGCTCAAAAAGTTTTGTGCAGCTCAAAACTTTTTGAGTGGATGAAATAGCAGTAGACGGATGTTTGACGGATAGAGCATATGAAACACATACGCAGTGAGTACACAATGGATGCATCGCATTTTCCAATGGATGGCAAGCTTTTTTGTCCATTTTACATCCTCTTTGCATCCGTTGGTGCAGTGGGACATGGGGTTAAACAGTATAAAAAGCTGAGAAGGAAACAGAAAGTTCAGAACACATTCTATCCAATAGCCAGCATCCAGGTAAACAGGGATTATCACCAGAAAAATAGGCAGAAACAATGACCTAATCAAGAAATTACCAAAGAAAAAAAATCACATTGTTCCCCCCCCCCCCCAAAAAAAAAAAAAAAATACTGGCAGGCCAAATTATTGTGTATAAACAGCGAGCAAACCCCACTCACAATGATGATGTTAGCTATTCAGATATTTGAATGTTTGCAAGGAAGCAACCAAGCTCAGAGTCCATAATTCTCTTCTGAGTTACATAAATTCTCTTTTGATGGAACTTTAAAAGAATGAAGCATGGAGTTTTTAGTGAAAATTGTACTTTTCCTATATCTCAGATGCACCTAGTTCCCTCTAGCTTTTACACATGCTATTTCTATCTACCCTATCAAATTGGTTCAATCAGACAGATTCACAGACATTTGCAAAATTACTGTAGAAAATATTGATCTTTTTTTCATGTATGGCTGTGCGAAATTTCACAAATTAAAGTGTCATAAAAATATAGAGCAGTAAAAAGAATACTAAGTTAAAAGCACCAACCAAGCTGTGCTCCTTCAATGAATGCCACATTCTAAAAGTACTATGGTTGTTCTTTTTATGAATAGAGATTTATTCTCTCTGGCTTAGAAAACTAGAACACTGCAATCATTTTTGACAATGTATGCTTCTGCTAGAATTTTTGGACAGAAGATCTTAAGTTCTATCTAGGGAAATGAGTTCCCAAGTGGGTTCCTCTTGTTTCTAAATTTAGCTTAAAATCCAATGGAGCAAAAGAAGAGTGAATACACAAAAAGAAATGATGAATTAGGCTTTCAGCATGAAAACAAGTCACATAACCATGAGGTGTAAAGAAAAGAAAAAAGCTCAATATAGATGTAAACAAGTGCATTTCTGAAGAATATCGTTTGGAGTGTGTAGTGAATAATTATTAACTTCTCTGGAATGAAGCTGAAAAATGACTAAATCATTTTAAGGTTTTTTTTCTCACAAAGAAATTTAAAATTTCTTTGGTATCCTTGTGTGTCTCTTCTGGTTGGATTCAAGAACAAGGGTGTAGAAATTTGAACCCTTTGAACATGCTCAGCATTCAAAAAGAAGTGTGCCTCTTGGCTGAAAAATTTGTCCCTTGCTGTAGAACATTTTGGAATATATGAGAAAAAGCTTGGCATGGGTTTTATGGAATTGGGAAGTGTGTGATTTCCCCTTTGTGAGTATACTGTAATCAGCTATAGCTCTTAAATGGTATTGAGGGATCCTGGGATCTCTCTGCTGTATTTAATGGTATTCATAGTCAACAGTTAATTATTTTGCCCAAACACTTTGCTGAAACATCTCCTACTCCAAAAGCTAAAGGAGCTTCAAAATGATGTCAAAAATTGGTCTGAGAGGCTTGCAAAGGTTATAAGGAGATATTTATTCAAAACTGATATTTCCAATGTTGAATGACTTTAAGTTCTCTAGACATTAACTTAGCAGCTTCATTTGAATTCATTCATTCAAGGCTGCCCTTTTCTAGTCTTGCCTTGGGATCTTCCCTCAATATCTAAGTAGTATTATTGATTCCAGCTTAGCTCATGAGAACTGTTGTTTACTGTTATTTCCCCCTGAAAGAATTTAGTTTGGTTTTTCATTGAATTGCAGTTTATGTATTAAAGGTGGGGGGAAAATCTGAAGTGATTTACCTTGGTGTGATTTTTTTCTACATCTTAAAAAACTAGGCATTTTAACAAGGCTGTGTAGACTTTTACATCCATTGTATATCCATTCCTTAATGCTTGTGACATCTTCTGCTACATGAAATATTCCCATAATTTAAATGAAGCAAGAACAAATAAATAGAACACAGATGTGACATAGGCAAAATTGCTAACAAAAGGATTTACCAGTGAATATTTGAATAGTAGTTTAAAATTTGTTCTAGTTGTTATACAAGAATACAGACCACCTGATTTTATGTAGTCTTTCTGAAAATTTCAGCAAATAAATGTGTGGGTAAGAAAACAACACAAGTGTTTCATAGAGGAATTATTTCAGTAATTTTAATATTGTAAATGGACCAAATTCTATTAACTTCTATAGTGGCATGAAGGCATATTTAATATCTCTATGATATCTTTATGCTTTGCATTTTCATTTTGCGCTTGATGTTTGATTTCAAATTTCAGTTCTAGGTTTTGCCCTGTATATTGTTTAAAGCCCAAAAATACAACATGTTTCAAAATTCAATGGTATCTTGGTATTCATCATTATAGGGTTCTGGGAGAATTGATGAGTACCAAAAATGATGAGTTCCAAACATTTTTTTCCCATAAGGAGTAATGTAGTAAGTCATAAGACAACTGACTCTGACAAGTTTCTAGCTTGTGCATTGAACACCAAACAAACAACGAGTACTGGGAAATTTTCACATCAAAATGTGTTGAGTACCAGTTCTGGGTTGAGCCCTCCTCGCTGGTGGACCATAGATCGTGACTGTCCATGGATATGGTCCGTGCTTTTTGATTGGAAAACCCCGATAATTGCAATTAGGGGCTGAAGCTGCCTTAGAGGGGTGGTGGAGTAAGGGGAAGCTGCCGGCCAGGTTGAGGAAAGCCGCATCTCCCCTACTGGGCTTAGTCTCCCCCCCCCGAAGACAACTGAAGCAATGGTCAAAAATGGCCACCTCGAAGAGGAGGACTCAGCTGGAGTAAGATTTGTGCAGGAGTGAGGAAAGAGGTGGACAACATCTGAGCTGGGACAATTGGGCAAAACAACTAAACAGAAAGTATCCCGGGATTAAGGTAACATTAAACTCTTAAGAAAAGAAAAGTGAGTGGCAAAAATACAAAGGGACAAGAAAATAATTTTGACAGCTAAATGGGGCTACGAACTGAGAAAGGAGAAGCCAGAATGAAATACTTAATTAAATTGGATTAGAATATTTTGGCAACAAATAGGCATAAAGTGAAGCTGGATTTAAGATTGTCAAAAAATAATAATAATTAAAATTTACAAATTGGAGACTGGATTGCTCTGGAATATTGAGGTTCAAAAAACCCTAAATAATAAAATAGGGGGAAAAGGTGAAGACTTTGTATCACAGAGAGTGCCATCTTCTGGATAAAAACTTAAAACAAAAGGGCAATCATCCTGTTTCTGTATGAACTTGTGTCAATATAATGTTAAAGAAATATTGAAACAAAGTAAGAATCTTAGAAAGTGAAAGCTGAACCAGAATAAAGAAAGAAGCAAGGAAAGACTGACTGTGGGATTGATTGATGTTTTTGGTATACACCCTGGATTGGAACAATTGAGAAGTTTAGAAAACTTGGAGAAGAAAGAAGGAAAGTAAAAGTGTTTTTGTGGACTTTAACAATTATAAAATATAAGAGTGTGTCATGATCTCTTCGGGAATTAAAAATGGAACTTAAAAATATGAGAGAATTAATACAGGAAAGAGGCGAATCACTTTGTTCTGTGTTAGAAGAAATGGAAATAGCGATTGAACAAAAAGAAAGAACTTCAGAGGAGGAGGAGTCGGTTCAAGGAGAAGCCATCTTAACTAGACAATTAACAAAAAAAAAAAAAACACTACAAAGACGAGGGGAAAGAAGAAAGGCTAAAAAATTGAGGTTTAAGAAGGTAATCAAAAAGGGGAATACCTTTGAAATCAGGAGAAGTAGAAAGGTGCAGCAGAAAAGGGGAAAGGAAGATATCAAGAAAGAGAGGGATATAAACTGGAATGAGAAAAGATATGGGGAAAAGAGGGGGAGGAGAGGTAGTCAGAAACAGGTACAGGAAATAAACACGGAAATAGTGAAATGATGAAAAGAAATTGTTTTTTTAGAGATATTGGTTGATGAATTAAAAAGGAGATTCTGCAGGGTGACAAGGGGTAACAAGAATATATATGCAATTTAAACATACTTAGAAAATAGGGTAATATAGATTATTAAAGGAGGGATAGATACTGATAACTCTTGTTAGATGAATATACATTTTTATTTTTATCTTTAAAAAAAAGTTAAGGTTTATTGAAGAAATTGTAATAATTGAAATGAATGTGAAGATGTTTAAAAATGAGGTCAATATCAGTAACCAGGAATTAAATAGTCAATTTTTCCCTTTTACCTTTTTGAAATTAGAAATAAAATTAAGGGGGGAAGATATATTGCGGAATCCAAATGAAAAGATGTAATGATTATTATTGTAACTACTTAAAAATAAAGGTTTATTGAGAATTAAGATGAGGGAATAAATGTATATTTTAACCACCGAGGTGTCACATCAAAGCAATAAAAGGGGGGAAACCTAAGTTTGTTTCTTTTTCTCTTGTGTTAAAACTTGTATCAATCTAGAATTTTAGAAATAATGTATGATAAAAAGAAAATATGACAGATTAAAGAAATATTTAAATTAATAGGCTAATACAGAGTGTTAAAAGGAAGGAAACACATTGGTAACCTTTTTTTATTAGGCAAACATCTATTGTTATTTTTACTCTTAAAAAATATTGATTAAAAAAAATGAGATTAATGTAAGAGATTTGGATTAATTTGTTTGTCTTTCTCTTTTCTGTAAATTTGGAATAGAAAAGGTAATAACAGAATTAAATATGCATATATGAATGTATAATTATTGTCATATTTGTTTGTAAAAGTGATGATCCGGAAATATGTTGTATACTAAAAAGAGTTTTTTGTTTTTATGTGAAAAATTCAATAAAACTTGTTTTTTTAAAAAAGTGTGTTGAGTACCAAATTTGATGAGTTTCAGAGTAGTTGAGTACCAATGTAATGTCATTGCTGAAAATTTGCAAGTTCATAATAGTGATATTTTCTTTTTTTTCTTTTTTTAATTTCTTTTTAAACTTTAATTATGAGAATACAACACAATATATCCAACTTAGTTTTGTTATAGATATACATATATACATTTTACTTCATCATTTGTTATCTCCTTATTTAATATATTAATTACTAATTAATCTAAGCATAACTACTAATATTTTGACTTTGTTTTCTACTATATAACCATTGGTAAAATTTATTCCATGTTTTATAATATTTAGACTCTCCTTTGTCTTTTATTTCTAAAGTTAACATATCTGATTCAGCACATGCCATTATTTTTCTACTTTCTTCTTCCTTTCTTCTAGGTCTGTTAATAAGTAATGTACTATAAAAGAAAATATTTAAAAGTAATAGTGAAATTACCTTTCCCACATGTTCCAGTTCCCTCCTCTACATACCAAAAAGTTTGTTAATATTTAGATGTTACTAAATATTGTGAAAGTTAAGAGAATCTATCAGTGGAGTTCCATAATATACATATAGGACTTTACATTTCAGTGAGAAATAAATACAAACTGACTCTTCTACCGGTCCTTTTCCTGTCTTTAGAAGTATAAGCTACTCATTTCACCCCTTGATAACCGTCCCACCCTCAAGGAGCTCCATCCAGTTTTGTAGTGTAGCTTTTAACATGTTTCACAAAGCCTGCTACAACCTGTATACAATGTGTACGCTGCTGAGCAAATCTAACAGCAATAGCAATAGCACAGACTTATATAATGCTTCACAGTGCTTTACAGCCCCCTCAAAGCAGTTTACAGAGTCAGCATATTGCCCCCAACAATACGGATTTTCATTTTTTCCAACCTCAGAAAGATGGAAGGCTGAGTTCAACCTTGAGCCTGCTAAGATTGTAATATTGTCAACACTGAATGTTATTAGCTGTCCATGATATCACTCTAGTTGGGTTTTTAAAAAAGAAAAACTTGAAAAAAGCCAAATAGTGCTCTGGGAACCTTTAAATGCAAAATGTATACTTTACTACTCTAGACTTCATCTATAGTAATTAGAGCTGCAGAGGGAGAACCAAAGAGAGAAACTGTATACATTGTTTGTTTCTTAAAGCTTGATCTAGCCAGAGATGGTGGCTTGAAGTTGGTGAAACAGCTCTGTCCAGCTCCTATTTCTTAAGCCCCTGTCACACTGCACCAACAGATGGAAAGAGGATGTAAAACAGAGAAAAACACTTGCCATCCGTTGGTTAACGCGATGCATCCGTTCTGTACTCACTGCCTCCATTTTGCTTCCTCTCTATCCGTCCAGCATCCGTCTATTCACGTTTCATCCGCTCAGAGGGTTTTGAGCTGCTCAAAACTTTTGCGCGGAAAATATATCCAATTCGTCCATTCTGCATTCGCTAGGCATCTGCTAGGCATCCGTTCTGCATCCGTTACGCATCCGCTATATCCGCTAGGCTTCTGCTCTGCATCCGCTTCATCCGCTGTGCATCCACTGTGCATCCGCTTCATCCGCTCGGCATCCGCTCTGCATCCGCTCTTTCAGTTCCGCGTCTGCTTTGCTGAGGTCCCCCGGAAGCCTAGTGGATGTGCCATCCACTCCCATCCACTTCTATCCGCTAGGCTTCCATTCCGCATCCGCTTTCCATCTGCTCTGCGTCCTCCCTGCGTCCGTTCCTTTCCGTGTTATCCGCTCTGGTTATGCAAATTTTTGCCCCTTTTGAGAGCGGATAACAACGGATGGAACATTTTTCTCATCCATTGTGTCCTTTTTACTAACGTTTTGCATCCGTTGGGCAGTGTGACAGGGCCTTTAGTGTGTGTGTTTAATTCAAAAGTGAATTTGTACAATTGGTGATCGTTTATATAATTTTTAATTCATATAATCTTCACTGGTCAGAGTTAATTGTACTGTTTATTTCTAGGCTCTACTAGAATTGAAAATTATCATGATATTAATGATATTAATGAAATGATTGTGAGGTGCTTGGCAACCAAAGTCCCTCCCTTTGGAATATCATCCCTGTGAAAATTAGACTGGCTCCCACTTTTACACTCTTTCATAAGGCTCTAATGACTTAGTTTTGCCTGTGGAACCCAGAGTGGGCTGAAGCCCATCAAGTGGCTTTTCTTATTGTGTGTTGTCATCGAGGGGATGGGACGTTATTGGGTTTTCTTTATTTTATTTTTTATACTCTTTTTTTTTTTTTTTTACTGCTTGGAAGCTGCCACTGAATGAGTGGGTGGCCATGTACATTTCCTAAATAAATAAACCAATTGTAAGTGTGAACTGATTGCAGAGCATCCAGATTGTGATCACATGACTTAGGGTAGTGGTACAATCTTTCATGACAGTGAGAATTTTTTCAGAAGCTTTTTGTTATTTCAAACTGTTGTTAAGTATGTGGTCATAAGCCAAGGGGTACCTATACAGTATTGTTGTTCTAGTTACCATACATAGCATCAATTTACCCAAATTGTTTTCTAGTTCATTGTCTATGAATCCCAATAAAGTATGCTCTCCAACTCTTGATGACTCTGGGTGCCTCACAACAATCAAAGAAGGCCCGACAGACGAAAAACGTATGCATAAAGGACACAGTGGCCGAGCAAAATTTTGGGGGTGGCTCCATCCGTTGTCATCCACTCCAAAAAGTGGTGAAAATTTGCATAAACAGAATGGAAAAGAATGGAAAAGAACGGACATGGGTAGTATGTAGCGGGGATGTTAAACGGATGTTCATAGGAAGCCTAGTGGATGAAAGCGGATGGAAGTGGATGACACCTCTGAAGGGGTTCCGGGGGAGAATTTCGAAGCGGAGGCATAGCGGAAGGGGTGGATGCATAGTGGATGAAGCGGATGCATCACGGACGCCTATAGGAAATAAAGGGTATGCCGTGCGGATGTATATTGGATGCAAAGCGTTCACTGCACATGTGGGGAGTATGAATTGCATCAGCTCCGCGGATATAAAAGGATGCAGCACGCATGCAGTCAGCATACAGGAGAAAGACGTGCTGCCACATACATCTTGCAGGAACACTATGGTTTGTCAGTCAGGCTAGAAGAGGAAGTCCGTGCCTACTCGTTCAAGCCCTGGCAAGGTGAAGAAGGGCAGAACCGGCATCCCACCCCCTGGCACTGACTCTGAAGCTGCTGCTGCTGCTGCTGCTGTGGTGGACCAGCCCCAAGGCCGTCAAGCTCCTCAAAGCCCTGCTGCTGAAGGCCCTGCTGCTCAAGCCCCTGAAGGCCCTGCTGCTCAAGTCCCTGAAGGCCCTGCTTCACTCCCCACTCCCCAGCTGCACTCCCCATGCCGGCGGACTTGGAAGATCCTGTGGAGGATGACGCTCTGCTGTCACAAATGGAGGAAGAAGCAGCAGCCACCAGAGGCCAACCCACCCCCATCCCCAGCTCCAGAGAATGCAGGAAGAGAGCAGAGTGGAGGGCCAGGACCACAGTGTGCTGTTGGAGATCAGGGACACAATGAAGACCAGTACAGAACTTCTCTCTCAGCTTGTCCATTGCAACATACCATCCTCGGACTGGAAGCCCTTCATCACCTACGTGAGCCAGACCCTGAGAGACCTGCCCGAGGCCCAGTACCAGGTGATGAAGCAGAAGATCACAGCACTTCTGCACAACCCTCCAGGCCCAGCTGAACCTGCTCCAGTCCAGGTCTGCTCCTCCACCCCAGGTGATCTCACAGCCCTTCCACGGCTTTCAACAGCCCCTCACCTACCAAGGCTACGACTACCAGGACTTCCCACAGCAAAAGCAGAACTTCCCAGTCCAGGCCCAGGTTCATCGGATGCCACAGACATCACTCCTCACCCAGCTGCAGACCAGACAGCCCCACTACACTCCTCCCAACCCTTCCTCCACCCCACAGCCAAGCCCGTCAATGGACAATCTGTCATCAGCATTGGGCCTTACATCTCAAGTCCTTGATGAAGGGCCTCTCAACCTCACGGGACTGAGTCAGCTCTCGGATAGCTTTCTGAACACACCACCAGCTCACCTGTTGTACCCTTGGGGCCAAGCACCCCAATGGTGCCTCAGACCAGCACTCAAGCCACAGCCACCTCCACAATCCCTGCCCGCTTAACAGCTGAGACCATGGACATGACTCAGAGTGACTGAGAATAGTGCCAGAGATTGAGTTGTTTACTTGTTAAGTTTATCTTTGCTTAAGACACTTTACTTGGTTCATTTTGCTTATTTAATACAGTCATAAAGTTTACCTAAGAAAGTTTATCTTTGCTTAAGATACTTAATACAGTTTACTTGGTTCATTTTGCTTATTGAATAAAGTCATAAAGTTTACCTAAGAAAGTTAATAAAGGATATCTTTGCTTAAAACACTTAGTTTACTTGGTTCATTTTTTTTTACTTTATAAAGTGTTGGTGAAAACTTTGAAAAAATGGTTCAGCCTTTGCATGCTTGTGGGATAGATGAGGATCGTTGTGGGATAGATAAACCTCCAGTGCAACCATAGTGGGACTGTATGGTCCACCATCCCAGGGATCCAGATGATTTTCTCCCCATTTTTATAGAAAATATCGGTTGTCCACTATGGGGCCTTCTACATACTCTAGACATGCTCCAGACATCCTAAATATATGAGATACATCCCAGATACAAACGTTTTGTCCATTTTGAATACTTTATATACAAGATGCATACGCTTACATCCTTTCTATTTCCATGCTACTAGCGCTGTGTAGACGTTCCGTGTACCTTTTGTTTCCTCCCTCTTTTCATTTTCAGCTGCAGTGGATGTGAGTTGAGGGGATGGCCAGAGGATGCAGAGAGGATACAGTGGACGTTTCATGGATGATAACGGACATAGAACGTTTGTTGCCCGTATATGTCGTGGATGTACATCATACGCGGCAGAAAGTTCATCCGTTCACAAAGTTTTGTGCAGCTCAAAACTTCTTGCACGGATGAAATCTCAATGGATGGATGCTTGACGGATAGAGCATATGAAACACGTATGCAGTAAGCACACAACGGATGTATTGCGTTTTCCAACGGATGGCAAGCTTTTTTTTAATGTTTTACATCCTCTTTGCATCCGTAAGTGCAGTTGGACCGGGCCTTTACAATAAAATCAATAAAATAAGAGGTAAAAGGTAAAAGATGGCAAGCACAACAAAGTGAGGAGCCCTACTTTTTTTGTCACCAAAGTCTAGGGGAAAAGCCAGGAATTCATGGCTCTTCTGAACAAAATTAGTTTAGAACAATAGTTGTTTAGAATATTACTTTTACAAGATAGAAGCAGCATATTGTGAAACTACTATATGCTGGCTAATAGTATATGGAGAAATTATTTGTCAAGATACCTAGTTTGCATTAATATGATAACTATGAAAAAATCTGCTTGAAATTTGTCAGATATAGTTACATAATTTCTCAATGCTCTACAGCAGAAATTCTCACACTTTTTTTTGGTGTCACCTCAGGACAAAAGTGCCAAACTTTTTTGATTCATGTTGCCTCAGAAAACTTAACATTGCAAATATACGACATTGAAAATGGACATTGCAAAACCCAACCTTCACAAGCAATTGTTGCAAGCAATTAAAGTATCCAGACTGAAATGCCCCTAGGCCAATACAATGCAGAGTAGTGGATCACAGCTCTAGAGTATTCTGAAAAATCTTAATAAATCCTCTTTGTTTTACTGTAATGGGCTGTGAGAACAAGCATGGGAGACAGGAATAGCTGCAGTTTAGACAATGATCTGATAAACAAAATGTGAACCCAAACCAGAAATGTAATTTTTTAAAAATTACATTTAAAAATGTAATTTAGACACTGCCTAATTCTATGGAATGGAAAGGCATCAGAAGGGGAAGCACTTTCAAGCTTTGCAAATTTTTATAATAATAATGTTACAATAAAAGTAGCATTTGTGCTCATGATTTTGGTTTCTTGATCTGAACTACCTGAAAAGATTGACATTTATTGCCAATTATTTTTTTCCACTATGGTTCACAAATATATATTTTTTCCAAATAGTTTTAGAATTTGAATTAGCCCGGCTTCCAAAAGCATTCCATATTTATGCCTGGCTAATGTGATGCTGATCTTTGTTACAGCTGCATAGATTTATTTATCTTCTGGTGGAAGAAAAAATTGTTCAATAGACTTAGTGTCAAGATCATGAAGTGTTGAAAGAACACCATACAAATAACATGTTGATAAAAGTAATGTCATTAAAGAGTATTATTCCAATTTCTTAAAAATTAATAGGCAAAGAAGATTAAGAACTGAAAATCAAAGTACTACTGGAATAGTAAATAATGCAGATTATTCATTTGGAAGTCAGATAGATTATAATGGACTGTATTGTATGACTGTAAAAAATAGTATAAGAACTTCAAAGTTTGACCATTCCATTGAAGTAATGGATTTCAGTCATGCTTTTCCTGTATCTCTCTTAGGTTTAGAACAGTGGTTGTCAACTGTGGCCCACTGGTGGGCTGTGAGAAAATTTTGGTGGACCACAGAGAAATCTCCCCCCAGAGCACCCCCACCAAAGCACAATACTGCACAGCCCACATGGCCCATGGGAATCCTCCCCACCCACTCATTCCTTACCCAGCAAACTTGCTTGCTAAATTACTATTTTTCCTTTTTCCAACCACCATCTCTTCTGCTGTGCCTGGAGATTTAGATTAGCTATGAAGCAAGAAATGGTTGGATTTCTTGCTTTCTAGCTAGTCTTTAGATCTTCGGCTCTGCTTTTAAGCACAGCCGAACCTCCCTTAGGACTGAAGGTTCTATTATTTAATGCAGACTCATGGCAAGCAAATTTGAGAGAATGAGCTAGCCAATGGCAGATAGATAGATCACTGAATGATTCTGTGAGCAACTCAGTCTACCTGCCTGCTTTGCCTGATTTTGGGTAAAATTTGCTTTAAAAAAAAAAATAATATTTACATGGTGTGTTGTGAATTAATTTTGTGAGTTTGCTTGCAAGCAAATTTTATGTGGCAAACTGAGCTAGCCAATTGGCAGATAGATAGATCTCTGAATGAATCTGTGATTCTGTGAGCAACTCAGTCTGCCTGCCTGCTTTGCCTGATTTTGGGTAAAAGTTGCTCTTTTTTATTAAAAAAATCAACATTTATATAAATATTTATAATATTTACATACAAGTCATGTGCAGCCAGTCACATGACCACCAAGCCACACCCACAAATTAGGCCATGCCCATCGGACTGGTTAGTGTTCCCTGGGATTTAAAATTATGAGTTTGGTAGTCCCTGAGGTTCAAAAGGTTGGCAACCCCGGTTTAGAAAGTGTTACTTTCTGCACATCAGTTGTTTATCATATGTTGTAAATGTTTGAACAATATTTCATAAATGAATTTTAATTATCTTAGAGATGCTTAACAATTTAAGATTGTAACAATAGCTTTATAACAAAAGTGCACCTATTTCTGCAGTTAGCATTGTGCATCACAATGTTAGAAATAAGATACAGTGCTCAGATTTCAGAAATTTATATTTTTAGCTTCTAGGATGCAGACATGTTAAATTTTGAATGCTGTAAGTAGTATTGTAACTGTAGAAAGGAATATTCTGTGTTATCAGATATACTTTTTTGGTGTTTACTACAATTCTATCCCTGGAGTTAATGATAGCTGAACAAACTATTTTGCATTACTACACAGAAAGAGTACATTTTAAGCTTCTAATAATTCAAAATTTGGGAATAGGCTGCCATTAAACTCTGCAGGTCTTAGTTCTATCTAAATGTATATGAGATTGTGGTATAAAAATGAAATTATTAAAATCTTTGGTGAACATTAAAAGATTGAGAAATTCATTTCAAAATGTAACTATTAGTTATTCATTGCTTCCATTTCTTAAATATTCCAGTTATAAAAATGAGACAATAAAAAGATGGTATGAGATGGAGCGTATGATCTCTTCTTTTGTTTTACTGTCTAGATTTTATTTTCAGGAGGTGGTGGCTGGGCAGGAATTATTACCTGCCTAGGCATAGCTGACATGGCACCCTTTTGTTGTAGCAGGATAGAAATACTTAGGAGTGAGCTGCTGGGGGCTCGTAGGGGCTCGGGAGAGTCCCCAGCTAAAGACTCTGTGGGGCTTGGAGAGCCCCCAATTACCTCAGAAAGACAAGCAGAAGGGAAAGCTCTTAATAGGCTTAATTGAACTTATGGGCATTTGGCCAAGAGCAAACCAACCCAGGATCTTAAAACCTACCAAAGCACTTTTCCAGATCAATTTGCATCTAGCATAATTAAGCAATGTCTTTCCTCAGGATCAAGCAATCTGTTCTATAACTGTACACAGAAGAGGCAAAAGTTTTTCGTAGCCCTCTGTGCAGTCCTTGCTTCCTGACAATGGAAAGAGAGAAGGGCAAAGTAATGGTTATCTTTGGTCAGGAGAGTAGATGGAGGCAAAAAAAAACAAAACAGGAAAAAATCATGCTAAATCAATGAAACAACTCTTCTCCTTCTCTTCCTCTTCCTCTTCCTTTATATCATAACCAAAAACATCTGACAACTTGGGGTGAGGGATTGGTTTCAATCAGAGAAGGATGGAATCTTTTATGTAACATGCCACTCTACTTCAGATATAAAGATAGATTCAGTGGTGGGATTCAATTTTTTTTACTACCAGTTCTGTGGGCATGGTTTGGTGGGCGTAGCAGGGGAAGGACACTATAAAATCTCCAATCAGAGGTGGCATTTGCCAGTTCTCCGAGCTACTCAAAATTTCCACTACCTGGTCAGAACCTGCTGGATACCACCTCTGGATTGATTATATCCAACAGATGCATGCATAGGAAGACTTGGTAACTTTTTTACTTTTCCAAAGGCCAGTAAATGCTTTTCTAACAAATGCTTTGGTTTTCTTTCACTTACTTATACTAAAATTGTACTCTAGAGAAAAGGAGACTTAGACCATGCCCCTTGCAGTGGCACAGTGATTAAGTAGTAATTCTGCTCCTACTATCCAATTCCATCAGTGGCTCTTGAGAAAATGAGGATAGGTGTCTGGTACTCTGACAACTTGCCACATAAGTGAGAAAGGTGATGGTGATGTTAGTGGTGGTGATGATGATGATGATGATGATGATGGTAACATAATGAATTATATGGCATCTTTTCTGGCTGAAGTAGCCACGGGGAAGGTTGGATCTGAGATAAAGCTTAATGTATAAAAATGAATTTCAGACATAGAAATTACTCGAGACATTTACCAGATAAAATCAGGGAGGCATAACAAAGAAAAGAAAATCCTGACAGTTATTGTGTTTCCTTTTGATTCAGTATAACAGTTTTAAAGTATGCACATTGTTGTTGTTGTTGTTAGTCATGAAGTCATGTCCAATCCATCGCAAACCTATGAACAAAGTTTCTCCAGGCCTTCATATCCTCTACCATCCCCCAGAATCCATTTAAGCTCATACCTACTGCTTCAGTGACTCTATCCAGCCAACTCATTCTCTGCCATCCCCTTCTTCTTGTGTCCTCAATCTTTCCCAGCATTAGGCTCTTCTCCAGTAAGTCCTTCCTTCTCATTAGGTAGCCAGTGTGTTTGAGTTTCATCTTCAGGATCTGGTCTTCTAAAGAACAGTCAGGGTTGGCACCATTTTGGTGGGAAGATAACAGCATTCGTGCTCATTAGAGTATAGTTATGCTGACCACATGACCAAGGTATTTAGACAATGCTGGCAACCTTGGCTAAGAAACGGAGATGAGCATCACCCCCCTAGAGTCAGATATATCTGGATT
>BLBF01000031.1:19370547-19405460 GCA_015471245.1 Laticauda colubrina | reverse complement strand
TTTATTTATTTATTTATTTATTTATTTATTTATTTATTTATTTATTATTTGTTTATTTATTTATTTATTTGATTTGTCAATCACTTACAAGATAATAGGAATAAGTGTAAACATGAGTACAGGAAATAGGTATGAATAAATGGGACAGTAGGACAGCGATGGTGGGCACGATTGCACGCTGATGCATGCCCCTTACAGACCTCTTAGGAATGGGGTGAGGTTGATAGTGGATAGTGTAAGGTTAAAGGAGTGGGGGTTAGAGGATGTAACACCAGAGTCAGGTAGTGTGTTCAAGGCATTGACCATTCTGTTGCTGCAGATATGCTTTCTGCAATCAAGTTTGGAGATGTTTACATTGAGTTTGTATCTGTTGTGTGCTCTTGTATTGTTGCAGTTGAAACTGAAATAATCATTGATTGGTAGGACATTGTCGCAGATAATTTTTTGTACTACACTTAAGTCTAACCATAGGAGCATAATTCTAGGTTGTCCAAGCCCAAAATTTCAAGTCTGGTGATATCGGGTATTCTGTTGCGAGCAGAGGAATGTAATACTCTTTTCATGAAATACTTCTGGACTTGCTCAATTGTATTAATGTCTGATATACAGTGTGGATTCCAGACAGATGAGTTGTATTTGAGTATTGGTCTAGCAAAGGTTCTGTATGCCCTAGTTAGCAATTCAATATTTCTGGAGGAGAAGCTTCATAAGATTAGATTTACAACTCTTCATGCCTTTTTGGCAATGCTGTTACAGTGAGCTCTGGTGCTTAAGTAATTTGATATGAGAACTTCAAGGTCCTTGACAGCATGAGGGTCGTCAACAAGATCATATCTGTCTAGCTTGTATTTGGTGTCCTGATTTTTTTTTTTTTACTAATGTTTAGGACAGAGCATTTGTTAGTCGAGATTTGGAGTTGCCAATTGTTTGACCATTCAGACACATAATCAAGGTTGTTTTGAAGGACAGTAGCATTGTCGGTGGTGTTGAATAGTTTTACGTCATCTGCGAAGAGGATGCAGTTGCTTATAAGGTGATTGCAAAGGTCATTTATGTAGAGTATAAAGAGTGCAGGTTTTAGAATGCTGCCTTGGGGGACATTGCTGTTAACTGGAGCAGGGTTTGATATGGTGCTCCCTATTTTTACTATGTGTTGCCTGTTTATGCAGTAATCCACTTATGAAGGGAACCGGAAATGCCATAAGAATTTAGTTTTAACAATAGTTTGTCATGTACCACTGAATCAAAGGCTTTGCAGAAGTCTGTAAATTGCGTCTATTGCTTCAACCTGGTCCAGTAGAGTAATCCATATGTTTTCACAGAGTGGGAGTTGTAGATTTTTTCCTGAAACCAAATAGTTTTTTGGAGAGTAGGTTGTTTGACTCTTAAGTGGAGGATAATGGATTTGTTAATGATTGATTCCATGATTTTGCACATGATGCTACACAGTGAGATTGATCAGCAATTTTCAACCAGGCTGGGGTCATCTTTTTTTGAAGATAGAGATGACCATTGCTAAGGGCCAGTAAGGAGCTGGAGTTCAGTAAGGAGCTGCTTCTGAATGATATGTCATATATTATGCTTAAGGGTTCTGCTATGTATGGCAGTGGAGAGCTTTTTTAAGAAGTATGCACATAATCCATCAGGGCCAAAAGTTAGGAATGGTTTTAGGTTTTGTAGAGCCTTTTCTATGTTATTTTCTGTAAAGTCAATATGTAGTAGATCATTGCAGTTAGTTGTGGTATGACTATGAACTGTGGGGCTTCAGTCATTGCTGTTTATAAAGACTGAACTGAAGAACGTGTTGCAGAGGTTGAATTTTGAAGCTCTCCAACTTCTAATTAAAAGCTTAAGAGCTATTCATTGCTGCTCTTTGTTTTTGTAGATGCTTCATGACTTCAGTTAAGAGATCCATTCCTTGCCTCTGTATTCAGAAAAACTACCATGGATCTACCATAGATTCAAGCAGTTCCCCTTCATTGATCTGGAATCTTGTCATCCATCTTCTGGCTGTTGCCTTTCTCTATTTTTCCAAGAGATCGGCTTACGCTAGGACTTATACTGTATCTTCCTGGAACTCCTTTTCCTTTCTCCCAATTACATATTCCAGTTGTCTTTTTTATTTCTCCCCCAGTCTGTCTTCCAAATCTTAAACCAAGGCTTTTAAAATCAATGGAATTCCTTTTAATTTGTCTTAAGGAAAATTATTTCCTTTCTCCCTCCTTGCCTTCCTTTATGAGGCTGGAATTCCAAAGTGACTACATTTTTGTTCTTTCTTGCCAAATTTTTTGAAACCTACTCTCTCTCTGTTTCTGATTTCAAAAAATTTCCATAAAATCAAAGACCTTTTCCTCATTTAATAAAATGCCACTGCTGATTTAATGTTCATTTTTTCTGATGCACATCCACAATGACAGTTACTAATCTAACATCTTGGTAACCTTTTATAAAAGCAGTTTCTGCAGACTAAATAATCTAAGGTCATATCATCTGTAATCTATGTGCCAGGGACACTGTTAATATGTTTGCATCAATTTTTAACTAGGCAATTGGAGGGCAGCTTGCACTATTGGTAGGATTTTTATAAGCTGTCAAAATCACACTTATATAAGTTTCATTGAAGGAGGTTGTGACATTGGATAGGTATAATTATAAACCTCAGTATATTGCTTATACTACTCAAACCATCAATCCTAAGGGCACTTCCTCTTTGCAAATAATTAGTTTCTCTTGTTTTTTAGGATTTTTTAGAATTAGTTTCCAAACAAATTGGTTTAAAAGTATTAGTTTCTCTTGTTTCTAAAGCTGCAACTGGATATGATGCCATCTAATTTGTTCAACAGATAAGCAATGTTTGTTACAATTAGGAATTTCTTTCAAGGGGAATACACAGTCTTTGCTCAGATACTGCTACTATCTTTGATGCTCTTCCGTATGGTTATTGGAGTATTAATGGAATTTTTGTGTTGCAATTCCCTTTCCTACCTGGGTACACATGGCAGATTTTTCCACACTGCCTATTTTTTCCCATATTGCTAACCTAGAAATAGGAAGTAGGGGAATTTGGTGGAAACCTTATGAATGTCACTTCAGACATCACTCATGTACCCCTTCATTGTGACTGAGGACAGACATTTTCTATTGAAGTGAACCAAACCCCATGCTGTTATAAAACGACAAGTACCATGAAATATATCTCCAGTGAACCAGACTTTCCAGAGCTATGTAATAACTGGTATTTATGCACATGGTAAAACTCTTGGCACTTTCCCCAATATTTGATTCTTTCAAATAATTCACAGATTGCTTCTGAGTCTTTGCTGTAGTATTTCTTCTTTACAAGATTTGGAGTCTGTGGTAGAAGGATAGTGAATGCTATTATAGTCATTTGTTTCATCTGGAAGTGCTGTGCATTTTAACACATTGCTTTTGTGCCATGCTCATCTTCCTGTGTAATTATATTTATTTATCTTTTAATTGGTTCATTTATAAGTTCCTTTCTGAAACAGGGTTTTGAAATCTAAGTTTCTTATGATCATGTAGTGGTTTCTGCAATCCACAATTGTTTTATTTCCTCATGAGATCTGTTTGTCATACCCTTCTGCTTTGGGTATGAATTTTTATGTGCTTGAATTGTCTAGGGCTTTAGACTCATCCTCTTCACCAATTATGACAACCACCTGGAAACCAAGGCTCAGAGGAACACTTTTAGGAATACATTTAAAGTTTTCTTTAAAGAAATCAGTTGTTTTTTCAGGGCATCTGATTCAGCAGAAGGGGGAGGATTCCCCCCCCCCTGGAAAAAAATTCCACAGATTTAGAAGCAGGCACTGGGTCCAATCTGGACTACATCCCCAATGGGAGAAATAAATATTTATTCCCAACACTTATTAACCCTTATTGCTATTTGCATTAAAAAGAAAATTCCTACACAAACACATATATATGCATTCAATCTGTCAATCAGAATAGAGCTGGAAGAGACCTTGGAGGTCTTTTAGTCCAACTTCCTGCCCAAGCAGAAGACACCTTACCATTTATGATAAGTGGCTGCCCAGTATTTTCCTAAAAACCTCCAGTGATGAAGTGCCTACAACTTCTGAAGGTAACCTGTTCCACTGGTCATTGTTAGGAAATTTCTCCTTAATTTCATGAAGTCAAAGGTCCAAGCATTTGTCCAGACAATATTGCCTTTCTTGAGCTCCTATTTCTGTTGGATAAGTAAAATTAAATCAGATTCTGCTCTAATCTCCATACGCTCTCTTATTTACTCTTCAGAGAAAACCACTTTGGCATTTCAGGAAAATTATGTACGTCTTCTACTGTTGGGATATTTCAGTACTTACATATCATGTCTTGATAGAGAGACATAAAAAATAATGGGGAGAAGAGGATAGTAAACAATTGCTTTCAAACATCCTACAAAATTTAATTTGTCTGGCCTGTGAGTGCTTGGTTGAAGGTGAAGAACATTGGTTGGTTGCTTTTGACGGTTGCTTTTGACTGGCTGAGAAAAAACAAACCACAAATGAATTGCAGACTTCAGCTGTTGGGCATTTTGCCAGCAGCTAAGCTACCAAAGCTGGTTTTCCCATCAACACTTTACGCAAAAGATTTTTTAGAAATCAGCTTTAAAAGGACAGCTAAAATTAGATAAAGGGCTTTATTGCTTAAGCCTTAATTAATGAGTTCTTGAGTAATTTAAGGCTGTTTTACCAATCGTTCCCTGCTTTGTCATATACACACATAGACTGCAGTAAAATATCTGTTTATATTTCTGCTATGAGAATAACATTTTAAAAGTCATGCAAAACTCAAATGCATGCAGAGTGTGTGGGAAAAACTCAGCATTGTGATATTATTTATCATGTGTAAATTGTCTTCTTTTATTCTCTGTTCATCATTTTTTGAAGTTTCTCAATTTTCACTCTACTCTGTGTCTCACTATGGTATGAAGAAGGACTCTCTGCTCCATCAATTTTTTTTCATGATTTATTTATTCATATGGTATGTAGCATTCTGCAAATCAAAGTTCTTCTTCTCAAAGCGTGGTTTCAAGGAACTCCTTGAAGTTCATGGTTAATGCTGAAGGTATTGTCAGAAATACTAATAATATTAACAACAGCAACAACAACAGCAACAACATAAGTGGTTGCAGCCCACTGCTTTGTTTGGAAATGTGCTTACTGTATGTCAGACAGCATTCTTTGATATTAGTGGAAATGGAAGAAGCTCACCTGGTTACTTTCTAGCAAATGAGTACTTTGGGATGAAACTTGTCAGTCAATTTGAAACAGAATCCATAAAAGCATTTCAAATGTGACTATAAACTGCAGAAAGCCAAAAACACCTGCTGTATGAAAGCTTGTCTCACCTAATACTTCTTTTTGCTAATATACTAGCATAAAAAAGAAGAAAATTAGATGGGCTTCACAGAGAAGTATGCTCAGTGCTCGCAAGTGTTGAGGTGAGAATTGGTGAGAGTGAACAAAAGGGAAACGTGAGAGATAGCCCTCAAGCAAAAGGTATGCTTTACCAAAATCCTATGTCTAACTGAGAGAAAGAAACTGATAGCAGACATGTTTTGGATCTGACTAATGAACAATGGAGGCAGAAGAAGAAAGAAATTGAATGTAGCTCATTTCTGAAGTGGAGGAAGAAACAAAAAGCCTTTTAATAGTTGGCAACTTTTTCCTTTGACTAAAGCTGCTATATTCCTCTTATCTTTTTATACCTTTTCTTTTTGTTCAGTTGGCTTCCTGATCAGTTAATTTTAACATGTGATGGCTATTTTAAAGACAAATCTTTCTGGGTACGAGCTTTAAGGCCCTGATTTCTTACTTAAATGTTCAAAAGGAATTTTGAAGTATTCTTCTTTGTATTTTTTTTACTTCTATTAACATATTAATTATTTACTTAAGGTTATTTTTAAAGTAGTGAGAGAAAGATCTACCAGATAAGAAAATAATAAAGGTAGGATAAAAATAAATACAAATAATGTAGTGGGTTTTTTCCCTCTTGTGAACAAAATTCCAAGTAATAGCTTTCCCCAAATGTTGGGCAATATTGGAAGTTATTTTATTTCACTGAAAGTTATCTTTCCTTATGCTGAGTTTGGGAAATAATGGAAAAAATATGATGCATTAGCAACAGTAAATCTGTTGCTTTAGAAAGGTAGCTTCTTCCTATTATGCTAGCTAAATATTACATCAATTTACTGCACTAGAACTGGCTTTTAACAAATGGAATTGTCCCAGACCAAGCAAGAAAAGACTAGAAGGAGTATGTCTTCTATCTGTTTTGGACCGAACATAGTCTAGAGATTAACATTTTTTGGCTTAATGAAGCCAGTCATGGTTTTCATTCTTTCTGCCCTAAAAAAAATCCTACTTTGATTTGTCTGCCAATAATCCTTGTACATCTTTCTGATAAAACTCAGTAGATAAGTCTAAATTTTGAGAGTCAGAATAAACTCCAACAGAGTTTTGATGTAGCTATTTCATCTCACTGTATGACCACCTTTTTACATATTTCATTTCATCCTGTTTCCCATCAAAGCTGCATTTGGATTACTTTTGCATTAAATCCTTGTTTATAGTTAAATGGAAAATCTTCAGATCCTTGTACTTCCATACTTCTACCTCCAATATGGCTGCAAGGTGATCAAATAATTTATATTTTTAACTCCACATAATTTGGTCAGTTGCTGCATTTGATTAATTTAGATTATTCAAATAAGATAAACTGTTTTCTGATTCTATCTTGCTTGGGTACAACTTCAGCTATTCCTTCACTCAGTTGAAATATAAAATCAATATCAACAAAAATCTGCTATTCACAAAAGCATGTAATATACTGTATTTACTCGACGACTGCAGGATTTTTCTTCTTCAGTTAATTTATATAATGGGAGAGTAATTTTAGATTCATTGTACATTGCTAATGAGGCAAAGAAAGATTCTGTTTACTCACTGTGCAGGGTCAGTGCAGATTCATCTTAAATTCAGTATAATTTTCCTTTCATATAAATAAATGCAGACCCTATGGTCTCTTTGTAGAACTGCTGAGGAAAACAGGTGGGAATTGAGTGATTTGTAAAACTCTAAAGAATCATCTAAAATTATGCTTGTTTGACAGGGTGTGATGACATATGACATACCTGTTTTCTTTCTACCTTCAGACTAGTTGTCAACTTCAGACTAGTCAACTTCAGACTAATTTACTCCTGGCAAGTATAGAGATATGTTCCTGCAGTTGGTAACATTTTTGGGATGTAGTTTGCCCAGGGGTGGGATTCAAATTTTTTAACAACTGATTCTGTGGGCATGGCTTAGTTAGTGGGTGTGGCTGGGTGGTCATGTGACTGGCTGGGCATAGCCAACTCAATATCACTCACATCGAGGCACGCATCTCCTTGCCTGGCCTCTTAAGACTATGGGGATGCTGCAACAGTCGTAAATGTGAAAAATGGCCATAAGTCACTTTTTTCAGTACCATTGTAACTTTGAATGGCCACTCTACACAAGCAAAGTACCAGCAAAGGAAGAGAAAAAAAACTCCAGAGATGTTCCTGAGACAGGAAGTCTAGTCCTGCCAAGAATGTAATAAGGGTTAATGGAGAGGCAGTTTCTGTAAGCAACACTAGAATGTTTCCTTCCTGCCTTCCTTACAGGATTAGGCCAGTAATTTCTTCTAACAACCGGTTCTCTGAACTGCTTAGAATGTTAGCAACCGGTTCTAGGGAATAGGTACAAAATGGTAGAATCCCACCCCTGAGTTTGCTACCATCTTCTCCCTAGGGTTGAGACTGAGAGATTGACCTAAAGTCACCCAGCTTCTTTTGTGGCCAAGGTGGAATTAGAACTCTTGTTCTTGTGTTTTCTAGCCTAGTGAATTAACTACTACATCAGGTTGTATGCTATTAAATTATCCTATGCTGTTAAATTATCCACTTTTCCCTTACACTTAAATGTAAGAGAATAAGTAGGGAACTTGGAGGAAAGGAGAAAAAATCTTATTGAAATACTTAATTCTGATGCTCTTTCTCTGGTAACTGATGAGGGAAAGTTGCTAGAAGATACCTTTCTGATTTGCATTTTGAATCAAGCAGGCAAAAAGATTCAGAGCATTTGTCTTTTCTTTTGAGGCAGCCTTTCTATGTACTTTTGAAGTTTGGTTTGAGCATGATTTGAAAATTTAGTTATCTGCTAGCTGGTTTCCTCACTTTATATTCTATCTCATGTATTATTTTCTTATCCTTATTGTCTAATCAGTGCTTTCTGCCCTAATCCTCCTTTCTTTTTTAAAAAAACAAAGTTTTTATTTTTTACAATAAACTTTCTTGATAATCCTCCTTTCTTGATAATCTTTTTAAGCCAGTGCTCTGGCTTTGCTTTTCCAAGGACCTGATTCCTCTTGCCTTCACAGCCAAAGGGATGTTCATCAGGGTGGGATTCTACCAGTTTTCACCTATTTGCTAGAATTGGTTGTTAACATTCTAAGCAGTTCGGAGAACCAGTTGTTGGAAGAAATTACTGGCCTAATCCTGTAAGGAAGGCAGGAAGGAAACATTCTGGTATTGCTTACAGAAACTGCCTCTCCATTAACACTTATTACGTTCTTGGCAGGACGAGACTTACTGGAGTTTTTTAAACTTCTCTGGAGCTTTTTTCCCCTCCTTTGCTGGTATTTTGCTTGTGTGAAGTGACCATTCAAAGTTAAAATGGCACTGAAAAAAGTGTCTTATGACCATTTTTCACACTTACGACTGTTGTCATGAGAGGCCAGGCAAGGAGATGAGTGCCTCAGTGTGACTAATATTGAGTTGGCCACATCCAGCCAATAACATGACTACCAAGCCACATCCACCCAGTCACCTGACCACCAAGACACGCCCACCAATTAAGCCACACCCACAGAACCAGTTGTTAAAAAAATTGAATCCCACCCCTCATGTTTATCCACTTTGCAACAAATGCATGGTCACAATTGTGTGTGTGTGTCTGTGTGTGTCTGTGTGAGTGTGTGCGTGTGCACACGCACATGTGCACACATGCACATACACACACACACACACACACAGAGTTAGTAAAATTGATTCTGTCAGTTTTTGGCACATTCACTCTTAAGGCACTCTGTTAATGATGGAAACCAAATCTCTACTAGACCATTTAATATCCTAAATACGTGACATACAACTGAAACTCGAAAAATTAGAATATTGTGCAAGAGTTCATTTATTTCAGTAATGCAACTTAAAAGGGGTACCTAATATATGAGATAGACTCATTACATGCAAAGCAAGACAGTTCAAGCTGTTATGTGTCATAATTGAGATGATTATGGCTTACAGCTCATGAAAACCCCAAATCCACAAAATCAGAAAATTAGAATATTGTGGAAAGGTTCAATATTCTAGGCTCAAAGTGTCCCACTCTAATCAACTAATTAAGCCATAACACCTACAAAGAGTTCCTGAGCCTTTTAAATGGTCTCTCAGTCTGGTTCAGTCGGAATCACAATCATGGGAAGGACTGCTGACCTGACAGTTGTGCAGAAAACCATCATTGACACCCTCCATAAGGAGGAAAAGCCTCAAAAGGTAATTGCAAAAGAAGTTGGATGTTCCCAAAGCACATTAATAGAAAGTTATATGAAAGGGAAAAGTGTGGAAGAAAAAGGTGCACAAGCAGCAGGGATGACTGCAGCCTGGAGAGGATTGTCAGGAAAAGACCATTAAAAAGTGTTGGGGACTTTCACAAGGAGTGGAAGTCAGTGCATCAAAAACCACCACACACAGACGGACATGGACATGGGCTTCAAATTCATATTCCTCTTGTCAAGCTGCTCCTGAACAACAAACATCAGAAGCATCTTACCTGGGCAAAAGAAAAACAGAACTGGTCTGTTGCTCAGTGGTCCAAAGACCTCTTTTCTGATGAGAGCAACTCTTGCATTTCACTTGGAAACAAAGGACCCAGAGTCTGGATGCACTGCAAGATGCTTGAAGTTCAGTGTGAAGTTTCCACAGTTTTGTGTTGATTTGGGGAGCCATGTCATCTGCTGGTGTTGGTCCACTGTGTTTCATTAAGTCCAGGGTCAACACAGCCATCTACCAGAAGATTTTGGAGCACTTCATGCTTCCTTCCACAGACGAGCTTTATGGGGATGCTGACTTTGTTTTCCAGCAGGACTTGGCACCTGCCCACACTGCCAAAAGCACCAAAACCTGGTTCAATGACCGTGGGCTTACTGTTCTTGATTGGACAGCAAACTCCCCTGACCTGAACCTCATAGAGAATCTATGGGGCATTGCCAAGAGAAAGATGAGAGACATGAGATCAAACAGTGCAGAAGAGCTGAAGGCCGCTATTGAAGCATCCTGGTCTTCCATAAGACCTCAGCAGTGCCACAGGCTGATAGCTTCCATGCCATGCTGCATTGAGGCAGTAATTGCTGCAAAAGGGGCCCAAACCAAGTACTGAGTACATATGCATGCTTATACTTTTCAGAGGTCCAATATTGTTCTATGTACAATCCTTGTTTTATTGATTGCATAAAATATTTTCTGAGATTGTGGATTTGCGGTTTTCATGAGCTGTAAGCCATAATCATCACAATTATGACAAATCACGGCTTGAACTGTCTTGCTTTACATGTAATGAGTCTATCTTATATATTAGTTTCACCTTTTAAGTTGCATTACTGAAATAAATGAACTTTCGCACGATATTCTAATTTTTTGAGTTTTACCTGTAGATATCCCACGATAAAATAGAGTTTGCAGTTGTGAATGTCCAAAATTCTCCTTGAGTCATCATCACTCAAAGCAGCAAGGATTAAGAGGGAAGAGCTAGCTGTTTATAATTACTTGTGACAGACCCTGCATGCATGCTATAGCATCTATTGTGAACATTCTTAAATTCAGACAAGTGCATGGCCAGCATTTTGATGATAAAGGCAGTTGGTAACAGTGTGCAGTTCTCACAATGGATCAGTATATGTGTTGCGCCTCTGTGCCATCCTAGTAGTGAGACTTCATTAACTATGCAGCACAGTGCCAGAGTTGGGTTCCTGGGAAATCATTAGCAGTTTTCTGCTTCAATACGCAGGAATTGGTATATTCTAATAACTTTCAGCTATGCTAGAAAACTTCGTCCTTCCATTCCCACAACTAGCACCCAGATCTTGTTTATTATTTATTTTAATTTCAGCCTTCTGTGACTCTCTTCTGAATCCTGAAATTTATTTCATGTAGATTCCCAGGTGATGACAAAGTCCAAAGTAGCGCAGTGGAAATGCATGCTTTTCTCTCTTGCATGAGGAAGAAAAGCCAGAGGTACTTTTTGTTTAGTTCGGAAAACACACGAGGTAGACCGGGTTCCAACAACTAAAGGCTTTATTCAAACTAGTCAGTAACAGGAACGCTCGGCTAAAACTGAGGCCAGCCTTTTATACAGGCTGGTCTGCCGGCTCGTAGCCAATGGCATTTGTTTAAATTTGCCGCTTTCCAGCAGCTCATTGATTGGTTCCTAGTGAACCAATCCAATGCTTAGTTTATTAGACCAATCAGGTTTGCATATTTGGAGTCAACCAATTTACATATAGAACACTCCTCCCCTCTTAGTTCAGTCCTACGTGGTGACGTAGTCTCGCAGGTAGGCGGGGCTTTTCCGGACTCGACTTGACTTGCGCGGTTCATTCTTAGTGAAGTCTTCGACCGGTTCGGATGGGGCTGCCGTGTCATCTGTTCTTCTCCCTGGAACCGTCTGGAAGGGTGAGTCAGCCATTTTACCGCCGCCTGAGTTTCTTAGGCTGGCGGTTTTGCCGCTCCCTCCCGTTTCCTCTGGGCAGGTCGAGCTGGCCTGGCTGGCCCCTTCCGATGGGCTCTTCACGCAAGTCTCTCCAAACAGTGAGTCTTTTATTTGCTCTTTTTGATTATATGTTTCATTGGTTTTGGTTTTAAAAAGTTATTTATTTACTTCTCGCATTTCCCCCCCCCCCACCTTGGTTTGCAATTCATCGGTTTTGTCGGTGAATGGTTGTAAGTCTCTGGTTCGTTCTATAATTCGGGATCGAAGCTGGTCTATGTGCCGCTTCCATTCCCTGCCATCCTCTACTGTTAACCGGTAGGATTTGGGGCCTGTGATTTGGGTAATCTGTCCTGGTAGCCATACTGGGTCCCCGGTGAAGTTTTTAGCATATACTAAATCGCCTATTTCGAATTGTCTAAGCCGTGTAGAGGAGTCAGGGGGGTTTTCTGGAGTAAAATTTGGGTGTAACCTATCAAGGTGTGATCTTAACTTTCGCCCCATAAGTAATTCTGCTGGGGACTTGTTGGTTGTGGTACTGGGCGTTATGTGCTGGAGTGTGAGCAAACGGTTTACTTTCTGTTGGACATCTCCGGCGTCCATTCTTTCTAAACCTTTTTTAGTAAACCAGACCATTCTCTCAGCCCTGCCGTTCGCAGCCAGGTGAGCCGGCGCGGTTAGGGCATGTCTTATACCTAGGGAGGCTAGGTATTGCTCAAATTGTATGCTGGTTAGCTGTGGCCCATTATCTGAGACAAGAACGTCCGGTAGGCCATGGGTGGCAAAAAGGTTGTCCAGTTTTTTAATTACAGTTTCTGTTGTCGTTGATGGCATAACTTTTACTTCAAGCCAATTAGAATAGGCATCAATGACAATCAGAAAGGTATGCCCCTTGGTAGGACCCGCGAAATCAATGTGGATTCTTGACCACGGTCCCCGAGGGGTTTCCCAGTCCTTAACGGGTGCTTTTGGTGGGGACGGTCTAATTCCCTGTCATTTGTTGCACGAGCTTACCCAATACTCTATGACCTTATCAATACCCGGCCACCAAACATAACTTCTAGCAAGGCTTTTCATCTTAACCATTCCCGGGTGCCCTTCGTGTAACAGCCTAAGTACCCTGGGTTGTAATTTGGCAGGAATTACCACCCGGTCACCCCACAACAAACACCCCTTTTGGATCGAAAGTTCAGTCTGTCTGGACCGGAAAGGTTTAAAGTTTTCAGTTTTTTGGTTCTCCGGCCAGCCTTTACCTACCCAGCTAAGAACGCGGGCAGTCAATGAGTCTTTCGCGGTGGCTCTGGCGACATCATAAGCTGATATGGGTAGATCGGGGCAAGTCTCGATTTGTAGTGTTGTCATCGCTGGTGCCGGGTCTTCGTCGGTTGCTGGTAAGGGTGCTCTGCTCAAAGCGTCCGCATGGGAAATTTGTTTCCCTGGGCGATGTGTCAGAGTGTAGGAATAAGCTGCTAGGAACTCTGACCATCTAGTCATTCTTGGGGACAGTATATTAGGTGTTGGCTTGTTTCCCGCCAAAATCCCCATCAGCGGTTTGTGGTCTGTTATGATTTGAAAGGTCTGCCCGTATAAGTACTCGTGGAAGCGTTTCACGCCAGCAACAATTGCTAGAGCTTCCCTGTCCAATTGGCTGTTATTCCGCTCAGTTTTGGATAGAGTCCTAGAGTAATATGCGATGGGTGCTTCTCTGCCATCAGGTAGATGGTGGCTCAGGATGGCACCTACTCCGTATGATGAGGCATCGCAGGTCACTCTTAATGGCAGTGTGTTGCTAAATTGGATGAGAATGTTTGTTGATGTTAACAAGCTTTTAATATTTTGGAAGGCTTTCTTTTCTTTGTAACCCCAAGTCCAAGTTGCCTTCTTGTCTAAAAGACGGTGCAACGGTTCTGCTATAGTGGCCTTGTTTGGCAGGAACACATGATAGAAATTAATTAGTCCTAAAAATGCTTGTAGTTCGGTTTTATTTCTTGGTTCAGGTGCGTCTTTGATTGCTTTTACTTTTTTGTCTGTAGGGTGGATACCCTCTCCGTCTATTGAGTAGCCCAGGAATTAGACGCTATTCTTAATTAGGCAGCACTTTTCTCTTTTTACCTTGAGGCCAGATTCCCTAAACTTAGTTAATACTTCTTGGAGTCTTTTCCTTAATTGAGTTTCATCTCTGGCTGAGATTAGGACGTTGTCAAAATAGGGAATGACTCCTTGTATGCCATTTAGGAGGCGTTCCATCAGACTGGGGCCACGCTTACTCCAAATTGGAGTCAGTGACATTTGAATGCGCCCTTATGGGTGACTATAGTCTGTGCTTCTGCTGTTTCTGGGTCCATTGGGAGTTGTTGATAGGCTTGTGCCAAGTCGAGTTTTGCAAAAACTTTGCCTTTTCCCAGGGAGTGAAGCAAATGCTGGACTACTGGCACCGGGTATGCGCTTGGTTGTAATGCGTGGTACAGGGTAGCCTTATAGTCACCACAGATGCTAATGGACCCATCAGGTTTTATGGGTGTGACAATAGGAGTTTCCCACTTGGCATGGTCCACAGGTTCTAACACCCCCTGGGCTATTAGTTTGTCTCGCTGTTCCTCTATCTTTGCCTTTAGTGCAAAGGGAACTCGCCTGGCTTTTATTCTTCGTGGGGCTATTTGGGGGTCTAGACTGAAAGAAATGGGATTTTCCCGATACTTGCCAAGTGAGCCGTCAAAAACGTCCTGGAACTCGCAGATGAGGTCTTCTTCCCAGCCGGTTGTATTTACTCGATCGACCCCGGTCATCCTGATGCCCAATGGCGCGAACCATTCAATGCCCAGGAGGCTTGCTCTGTCTCGGTCGACTATGGTCAGCGGTAGTATTTTGACGTGTTGTTTATAGGCGACTCGGAACTGTCCCATGCCGACTACAGGGATTTGGTTACCTTGGTAGTCTTTGAGGGTTAGGTGCTGCTTCTGTAATTTTTTGGGTTGGATATCTGGGACTAGCTGTTTTATTGTGTCCCACGATACTATAGAAAGGAAGGATCCCGAGTCCACCTCCATCTTGCAGGGCTTCCCTTCGATTTTTACTGTGACTTTAACCTTCTTCCCGCTTTCCGTCTGAGCGCTCTCTACAGTGACAGTTTGGTGTGTATTGGCTCGCTTGTATTGTTGCCACTTTCTTTCAGCTCGTTTAGGCTCAGCTTGTATTGGGGAGTTTCGGCGTCTCGTTAGGCTATAGCTTTTCTTGTTTCTACAGACTTTCTCGATATGCCCCCGTTTCTTGCAATACCTGCAGATAGCGTCGAGAAATCCGCATTCAGCTTGGGGATGGTTTCCTCCACAGCCAGCGCACTCCCGCCAATTCCTTCTTTCACGCTCTTTCTTGTTCGCGAATAAATGGTGGACCTCGTCATCTTCTTCGCTCGACTCGATTGCCTCTCCAGACTCTTTGTAGTGGGTGGTGGTGGTAGGCTGTTTTCTGTCTTTGGCTGGGGTTGTTTCTTCGCTGTGTGTGTTCATCTTCTTCATTGTGACAGCTGATTTTTTCGCGGCTTCGGCGGCTGTGGCTTCCGCGATGGCTTCGGTTACGGTGATGTTGGGCTTGTTGAGTAATTTACTCTGTGCAGTAGTGTCTCTTAGCCCCAACACCACGCGATCCCTCATCGCTTCATCAATGTTCAGGAAATCACACTCACCCCCTATTTGCCTAAGGGCAGCAAGGAAATCGGCGACAGTCTCTCCCTCTCTCTGGTCTCTGCGGTAAAATTCGTGTCGCTTTATTAAATTAGACACCACCAGAGCGTAGTGTGCTTTGAGAATTTTTTGCAATTCTGGCCACGTTAGTTGTTTAACATCTCGGGGCTTCGCAAGGGCCTTTGCCATCTTGAACACCGTTGGCCCGCAGTGAGTTAGGAACACAGCTTGCTTGCGTTGCTCTGAAATGCCTTCCATTTCATTGCTCTCCAAATACATTTGGAAGCGGTCTGCATAGGACTCCCAATCCTCTTCGTTAGGATTGAAGGGTGCGGGCGGTGCATTGTTTCCAGGCATCTCTGCTGTCGTCTGGCTTCTTATCACCATGTGCAGGTTTCGCGTTCAGGACGATCCCACCTTCGTCGCCAGTGTTTAGTTCGGAAAACACACGAGGTAGACCGGGTTCCAACAACAAAAGGCTTTATTCAAACTAGTCAGTAACAGGAACGCTCGGCTGAAACCGAGGCCAGCCTTTTATACAGGCTGGTCTGCTGGCTCGTAGCCAATGGCATTTGTTTAAATTTGCCGCTTTCCAGCAGCTCATTGATTGGTTCCTAGTGAACCAATCCAATGCTTAGTTTATTAGACCAATCAGGTTTGCATATTTGGAGTCAACCAATTTACATATAGAACACTTTAACTTCTTTTTTTAGTTTCATGCTTAGTTACATTTTGTCAAGGAAAGATTCAGTATATCTGTAGAGAAGCTTAGTAATCAACAGTTCATCTTTACCTCCAATAATTACAATTAAAACCAATTGCCCTTTAAACAAGGAACAGCACAAATAAAGCACATACTTCTTTAATCCAAAGTACTGTATTGTGCTAGTATGTGATATTCAATAAAGAACTTTTCTCAGGAGTGCCAAAATTACTACAAAGTTGACATTCATTCCAATTAATAGAATACAAAAGTTTGACTATTAGTATTATTGTCTTCCTCAAAAAGATGAGTTGTCTGTACTGGACTCTTTTTCATCACAATTAATATTTATTTCTTTGGACCTTGCTAATTATCATAATCAAAGAATTAATTCTGAGGAACCTAATGTCTTATGGAATGAATAATGAAGATAAAAGGAATTGGAGTAACAAAAGTAAAAGAAAAAAAGAGAGATCCTCTAAAGACAATTTACCTAAGAAGACTTCAGAATGGTAAAGTAGAAGTGATTCTGAATTGTGACAAAGAGATAATAAAGGAAAAAATGTTTTTGAATGAAGGTAAAATGATATTTCAAGAATATAATTTATTATTGAAAAGAAAGAGTATATCTTAAATGGTATTCCATTTAAGGAATTATTTTTTAAAAAATCATTGGAAAAACATAGGAAACCCAATAATGAATCTTATGTGACTAATTCTGTTTTTTTTTTAAAAAAAAAGAAATGGAACTAAAGCATTTTTGGAAAAGATCTTTGCACTTTGAAACACATTCAGTAATATTTAGATTGCCATGTACAGAAAAAGAAAAGGAACAATAGGAACATGCAACAAATCTTTATTACTTCCCTCCCTGTATATAAAAAATATACAGATTTCAAAAGCTGAAATGATCAAAGTCTGTATATCATGTTTTGTTTTCTGAAAAAAATGAGATATTCAAAAGAAGAAGAATATTGTTAACAATATTCCTTATGCAAGTATATTTCTAGGCGATAGCAAAGAAATGTAAAAACACTGATCTTTATCTAACAGGATTAATTCTTTGGAAGGAAAAATGAAAGCAAAGCCTAGAAGCATTGCATATGAAGTGATATAAACTATTCACATTGTTTATTCTTTTCTTTTGAGAGAAGCTAGGTTGCCATCTTGCTGTTATTGCTTCATTTGTATTGGAAAATATATGCATGGGGGGGGGTGTAGCTCCCTCCTTAATTAATAGAAAAAGACTGGGCTGGTCTTTGCTCTCTGTCCTGATGACGCCTGACAGAAGTGTACTTGGACAGAGTACAGACATTTGTAACCAGTCTTTTTTCCAGTGGGAATTATCATTTTTAAATGTATGTGTAGAAAGACAGAAGAAAATTCATGCCTTATCATGGAGCTAAGTTTATATCTTTTCTGTGACTTGACTTTGCTATTGTTTTCCAAGAACTTGCCCAGATATGCACAGATAAGATGTGTATTTTAAAATTTCCTCTACTGGCTACTGATTATGTATTATTTCATTTTTTCCTACCACATTACCATAAGATAATGGTACTCATGGGTATGCACAGTTTTTTTGTGTGTGACTTGTAGTTGTTTTGTTAGATTTTGGGGTTAGCTGTGTTGCAGAATGATTAGGAATGCCCTGGTAAGTCTAAACTCAGTCTGTTCTAGAGTTTTATATCTTCAGCCCATCATATCAAATATCCAATTACTTTTGCAGACTTTTAAAAAGGCATAAGATTTATATTTATTTCTATAATATATATTTAGACAATTATTTTTTAAATTATTCAAGCCTTTTGACTACTCTAAAAACATTAGAAAATGTGTATAGTAGAGAAGGAGGTAAATGAATTCCAATTCACACTAATTTGGGAAGTGCAAATTAGATTCAGTTGGCTCAAAAAATGTTGTGCCATGCCTGGCGATATCATCCAGGTATTGTTTAACAGTTGTCTTTATGTGTTGCCCAGTAATGTGGAAAGTTCTGTATTTTCCAAAAGAAATGCATATGGGACTGTTTCTACAGGGTTTTTTTTTTACTTCTCATAATCTGTCTTGAGCTGGGATGACAAACACTACTTATAGAGCCTTGAGCATAAACAAACATGATATATGGAATTGTGTTACCTGACCAGTGCTTCAGAACTTTTAATGACTGGTAAACCTTCATAAATAAAATAAATATGTATATGGGGGCTTAATAATCCTTGTAGTTGTGCTCTCTTGATTCTGTTCATCTTGACACACAATACTAATTTTAAATGCATAAATATATATACTTCTCCACCCAATTCACAGATTCATTCTTTCAAAAGGTTTCTGTGGGATACTTCCTTTGCATAACCATCTAATACTGTAAGATAAATGCTCATTATTCAAAGTAGAAAACTGAGACTTCAGTTCTTAGTAATATGTAATGTTTTTTTTTTCTTTTCTTTTCCACTAGGTATAAAATGTGTGGCTTCAACAATTAGTTGTGAAGATCACCAATGCTAGCAGTTTCTTCACAAGGCTTTTCATGATGTGAACAGACCAATGTGCAACTGAATCATGGACAAGCTAAAAAAAACTTTATGGACTGTTTTTTTAAATTGGTTATTTCCTTCATCCATGGGAGACTATTAACGGATTATAGTGGGAAAGATAAAGTGGAAAACAGAGAAAGAAGCACTTTGAATTGGAAAGTGATCCTACAATGAGAATTACGAGCACATCTTGCATCTGTCCAGTCCTAATTTGTCTCTGTTTTGTGCAGAGGTGTTATGGAACTGCACATCATGGCTCCATTAAGGTGACTAGAAATCAAACTAAACATATAGAGGGGGAAACAGAAGTCCACCATCGCCCCAAACGTGGATGGGTTTGGAACCAGTTCTTTGTTTTAGAAGAGCACATGGGACCGGATCCACAATATGTTGGAAAGGTAATCTCTCTCTCTAATGTTGTACAAATGCCTTCTATGCCACAATTAACAAGGGCAGATGTTATACCAGAGCCATAGTGGCACAGTGGTTAGAATGCAATTCTAACCACTGCCAGCAATTTGGCAGATCGAGTCTCACTGGCTCAAGGTTGACTCAGCTTTCCATCCTTCCAAAGTTAGTAAATGAAGACCCAGATTATTGAGGGAAATATGCTCTAAACCGCTTAGACAGGGCTATGAAGCATTATGGAAGTGCTGTTACGATTGCTATATTTGGTAAATTCACTATAGTACTTTGAAATTCCACTGAAACTATTTCAAGAAAGAACATCTCACTTAATTGTGGAATATTTCCTTATAAACAGCCAGTTATTGCTCATATGAGGATAAATTCTGCCAATGTAATATTAGAGAATTTATGTTTGTTGTAGATACAGAAGCAATGTGAATTGCATGAATTTGAATTTCACTCTGGTTTTAAGTTATAGTAGGAGAATGTTATAATCCAGAATAGAATTAATGATAAGAGAACCACTAGGTTTTTTAGAGCAATTTTTATATATGGCTCTGTTACCTGGTTTTGTGTGTTTGTGCATTTCTGTTAGAATATCGGCTGATTTACCCAAATATTTTATGTTACCAAATTTGTTTTGTATTGATTTAAATTGGGAATAATGCCAGACCTTCATGATTAAGAAGTAGTAATGATGTGACAGATAAGAGACAATATTTTAATACCATTCTATAAATGTGAATTACGTAATTAAGATATACAGGTGAAACTCAAAAAATTAGAATATTGTGCAAAAGTTCATTTATTTCAGTAATGCAACTTAAAAGGTGAACCTAATATATGAGATAGACTCATTACATGCAAAGCAAGATAGTTCAAGTCGTGATTTGTCATAATTGAGATGATTATGGCTTACAGCTCATGAAAACCCCAAATCCACAATCTCAGAAAATTAGAATATTGTGAAAAGGTTCAATATTCTAGGCTCAAAGTGTCCCACTCTAATAAGCTAACGAAGCCATAACACCTGCAAAAGGTTCCTGAGCCTTTAAATGGTTTCTCAGTCTGATTCAGTAGGAATCACAATCATGGGAAAGTGCTGACCTGACAGTTGTGCAGAAAACCATCATTGACACCCTCCATAAGGAGGGAAAGCCTCAAAAGGTAATTGCAAAAGAGGTTGGATGTTCCCAAAGTGCTGCATCAAAGCACTTTAATATAAAGTTATATGGAAGGCAAAAGTGTGGAAGAAAAAGGTGCACGAGCAGCAGGGATGACCTCAGCCTGCAGAGGATTGTCAAGAAAAGGCCATTCAAAAGTGTAGGGGACTTTCACAAGGAGCGGACTGAGGCTGGAGTCAGTGCATCAAGAGCCACCACACACAGATGGATCCTGGACATGGGCTTCACATGTCTTATTCCTCTTGTCAAGCTGCTCCTGAACAATAAACAATGTCAGAAGCATCTTACCTGGGCTAAAGAAAAACAGAACAGGTCTGTTGCTCAGTGGTGCAAAGACCTCTTTTTTGATGAGAGCAACTCTTGCATTTCACTTGGAAACAAAGGACCCAGAGTCTGGATGCATTGCAAGATGCTTGAAGTCCAGTATGAACTTTCCACAGTCTTCTGTTGATTTGGGGAGCCATGTCATCTGCTGGTGTTGGTCCACTGTGTTTCATTAAGTCCAGGGTCAACACACGTGATTTTGTAGCACTTTATGCTTCCTTCCACAGACGAGCTTTATGGGGATGCTGACTTTGTTTTCCAGCAGGACTTGGCACCTGCCCACACTGCCAAAAGCACCAAAACCTGGTTCAATGACCGTGGGCTTACTGTGCTTGATTGGCCAGCAAACTCACCTGACCTGAACCTCATGGAGAATCTATGGGGCATTGCCAAGAAAAAGATGAGAGACATGAGATCAAACAATGCAGAAGAGCTGAAGGCCGCTATTGAAGCATCCTGGTCTTCCATAAGACCTCAGTAGTGCTACAGGCTGATAGCTTCCATGCCACGCTGCATTGAGGCAGTAATTGCTGCAAAAGGGGCCCAAACCAAGTACTGAGTACATATGCATGCTTATACTTTTCAGAGGTCCAATATTGTTCTATGTACAATCCTTGTTTTATTGATTGCATATAATATTTTCTGAGATTGTGGATTTGCGGTTTTCATGAGCTGTAAGCCATAATCATCACAATTATGACAAATCACGGCTTGAACTGTCTTGCTTTACATGTAATGAGTCTATCTCATATATTAGTTTCACCTTTTAAGTTGCGTTCCTGAAATAAATGAACTTTTGCACAATATTCTACTTTTTTGAGTTTTACCTGTGTGTTTTATGATATATGTTTAGATATATGATATCTAATCATATATGTTTAAACAATAGGAACACTATGTTTGGATCTCTGTGTTTCTGTGTGTATTTCTGTGTGTTCCTGTTTTTTTCAAGAAATTATGAATGCTACATATATGAAAGAAAGAATATGCAGTTTGCATATGTGAAACTATTGACTGTTGCAAATTAGAGGGTCTCCCCTTCATTATTTAATGAATAATTCTATACTGTCAGATTTTGCTATTTTGAAAATAAGTATTTCAAATCAATAAGTGATGAATAATTCGTTCAAAATAAATTTGAGAACTCATTAATGATAATGAAACATTAATTCACACTCACTCCTATTTCACATACCTATGCCAAACAATTTATCTGAAATGTAACACTGGCTGTATGTATCCACATTAGCTGCATTTTGTAAGTTATGGGTTCTTATATGATCGCTAAAATAATTTAATAACCTCAGGTAGGCCAAGCCTTTTCTTACCTACCTGAGCTTGAGTCTCAGGTAAAATAAAACAAATGTAAAATACCCCCCCCCCCCCGGGCTGGTTTTCTTCCCAGAGTGAAGAGGACTGCTCTCACCATCTCTCCATACTGGTCAACGAATTAATTATAAAAAACTGAAGGTTAGTCCTCCAGTGAAAGTACTGCTCTATGAAGTATGTATTACTTCTATTTTAGGAATATAGACAGAATAAGACCATCAGAATTGGTTCAATAGCTGTTTTAAATTATTTTTGCAAACAAGGTTGGTAATAATAAGGGGAGGGAGCCTTAAAATAAATAAAGTTTCAGAACACCATGAAATAAAAATAACAGATATAAACCAATGCAAATATTTGCTTAGGATTTAACCAGTCCTTAAATCTAGAACAGATTTATGAACTGGGTTTTTTATCAGATCATACATCTTTCCTGTGACTTGACTTTGCTGTTGTTTTTCAAGAAGATATGCCTTTAAGGATCTTTAGCCTTTAGGTATAACAAATTCCAGAGAAAGAGAGGGGAAAAAAGTCACACTATGATCTTTATTTGCTCTAAATTCAGATGTTTTTTTTCCCAAAAAAGAAAAACTTAAGTCTTATTGGACTAAATAAGAGGCCCAGCAACCAAGTCCTGAGTTGTTGTTATGTCAAAATCCCTGGCTTTCCTTTGAAAGCATATTATCCCTCTAAAACTTATACACGATTACAAATTGTGGAAGTTTCTGAGGATAAATGTGCATATATATGCTTCAAAAAAGGTACCTTATGTTCTGCTTGAGGTAAGGTGTGAGGGAATGGAGCTCCTCTTTTAAACCTCATGGAATTATTTTCATGAAACCATGGAAAAAGGCTTGCTGTGAACAAAACTTAACAAAGAGGGAACAAAAAGTTACCTGTTTTCTTTTCTACATTTTACGTGAGTGTGTATCAGGCTCAGTTGCAATAATTGTACTTTCCTTCAAGTGATCAGCTGCATGAAGTGTTCCAACATTTATGCAACAGTTGAACTGAAGCTGAAATCAAGATATAAAATGAAAAGGAAAGAACAAGTCTAGCTTGCATCCTAATTTCTGTTCCTTTGGAAAGGGGCATGGCAGGACAGGCGAATATTTAGAAACTTAATGGTAATTGCAAACCAATTTTTTTTAAAAAAATCCTCTCCATATATTTAAAATCTTCACCAATTGCTTGGATAGCCAAATATAGCATATACAGTAAATATGACAATTAAAGATTTTGCCTTAGTATTTAATTCTGTTTTGTCTGGGCTTTATACTAAACTAAAGGGGTAGATCTTTGTTTTTTTTAAGTAAAGTAATGTTATAATGGAATAGGCTCCCATACTTTAAAAGGGAAAACAATCGTGGCTACAGCAGAGGTACATGTATTTATCAGTTTGACCAGAAAAGAATAATGGATGGCATATTTCAATCTTCCAAATTGTTTTTTTTTAATCTAAATAATCCTGAGACTCTTATTTATTTGGCAGATGGCAGATGTATGAGTGTTGTAGAGTCACTTTTAGTTAGGGTTGCATGTGTGGCAAAGAGAGAGAGAGATATCAAGGTTGAGAAAATATCAGAAATAATTGAACATGTTTCATCTTCTGTATTACATTTACAGTATGATGAAAATCAGAAGTTTTCCTCATCTATAAATGCATCTACTTAAAAATAAAACTATTGGAAAGTCATAGTTTGCATGTAAGTTGATAGTGACATTATAATTAACTCTCAAAGTTCTTTACCAATTTTGTTTGTTTGACTTTTTTCCACCTTAAAATGAAATCTATACATTTTGATTAATTATAGAGACAAATACTTCACATAATCTACTGTCATGTTCAGTGGTGGGATTCCTTTTTTTTTTACTACCTGTTCTGTGGGCGTGGCTTGGTGGGCGGTGGCAGGGGAAGGATACTGTAAATCTCCAGACAGAGGTGGCGTTTGCCGGTTGTCAGAACTATTCAAAATTTCTACTACTAGTTCTCCAGAACTGGTCAGAACCTGCTGAACACCACCTCTGGTCATGCTGTCTTTGTTTCTTTTGTTTGAGTTTCTTCTCTTACATCAGATTTCTATGCATTTTCTATGCTTTTTTTCATCTTGGAGAAATCTGGATATTTGATACAAGTTGACACCAACTGGCATATAATCAATTAGTTTTTAATTGTACACTGCTGAGAGTACTTTTTGAGTTGTGGCATCCCTATAAATTGGAAATACAACCAACCAAACAAATAAAGTTGCTAGAGCTTATTGAATTGGATTTCCACAAGTCGATGAGGCTGGGTTTCCCTAAGGAATTTTGCAAGTATTTGTTGGAACTGACTCAAACCTTGGATGGTTTGTAATTTCTGAAATTCTCTGAGTTCTATAGTGTTTTATTTCTTTCTCTTTCCACTCTAATACACATAAACAATGAAAAACTGTACAATACTAGGTGGAACAAAGGGGAAAAAAATGTAAGGGAAAAATAAGTAAGCAAAAAAAAGAAATTTAACTAAGAAGCAAAAGGAATGCTAAATGATATCAAGGAGTTATAGCTTGTTTTGAATTCTTTCAGAGTGTGTGTGAGTTATGTGTGTGTTTGTCTATATATTTATGTGAGAATAATGTATATATTTATATAGCTATCTATGTAATATAGATAAATGTATCAATATATACATTTACATTACATCATATCATATCATATCATCCATCCACATATCTATCTATCTATCTATCTATCTATCTATCTATCTATCTATCCATCTATCTATATTCTATCCATCCATTCATCCATCTATCTGAAATGACATTGAGAACTCTTCTAATATGACTAATAAAATATACAATGATTTGCTGCCATATGGTTTTAACTGTGATACATGTAAGGATGGAAACTACATATGAGCAGATTAAATCAAGTAAATATTGGAAGAAGTGGGAAAAAAAACTTGCTATTTTTTAAATTTTCATATTTATCACAATTTCTTAGTCTTTAGGGCCTTGAGAGGATGTCAGCTCCAGAGAGGATGTCAGTATCTTTTCATCTTAAATTTGGCAGTTAGAAGGATTTATTTTAATCATGGAAAAAAATTTTAGACCTCTCAGTGGGAATGTTATATGTGGTGTATATGTATCAAAGGCAAATGATGGACAAAAGGGGATGAAGAAATCGAGTATTTAATATGTTCCATTGAGATAATTTTTAAACAAGGAGAGAAAATCTCTATATGATAGCATTTATCACTACCTAATACTTGGCTGTGTAATTAAGCCAATTTAGCTGCTTATCTGGGAATATGCAGTCTAATCTTACTGTTCAAAGACCAATTTTCCATAAAGAAGTAGGATTTTTTCATGAAGGATAATGGCCAGCCTTTTAAAAAGTTGCAATATATCTAATAATGTTGGCCTTGTTTTGCTTTTGGTGTGATTCTAAACTTGTTTGTGTGGTTTATAACAGAGAGCGAGGGGCACTGAATCTATGTAGATTCTCTTGAGTCATGCCTTTTGAGCTTTTGGCCTGGTGCCCAGAATATTTCCCTTAACAAATAAATGAAGTGCTAGAAAATGTTAGCAGTTTCTTAGTAAATTTGTCCCTTGTAGATCTCAACAAAATACATTCATGTTCAGTGGATTTGCCTATTTGACAACACATTTAAACATGGCATTAATATATTGCGTCCTTTTTGCAATGTGTAAAAAGAATATAATCCCTGTATCTGTTAGTAAGAGTTTGTATTTGGATGATGGAATATCTCTGATGAATCGTTAGCAAACGATAGCTAAATAAAGAGGATCATGGTCCAATATAAGCCCTATGTGAATTTAATTTGGCGGATCTTGTTTTGCCCCATATTATGATCCCATTGGTTTAAAGAAGTAAATAGTTTCATATTAATATGCATTTGCATGTGTGTGCCCTATAGAGGATTTTTTTTTTATTTCTTTAACTGTAGAGAACACAGAATTATTTAGAATTTTGAAATAATTTAGAATTTCTAAATAAGGTATTAGAATTTCTGTTTTCATTTCTGTAGTTGATTTTGACTGGCAACATAATCTTACAGAGATCATGAAGACTTTTTTTATGGTTGGGTTACTTTCAAAAAGCAGATTCTTTATCAGAGTTTCCTCAAATCTATATTACATTCATGACACTTTCATTACACATTTGTTATAATATATGTTTCATGCTGGAATTTAATGAATAAATCATAAACCATGTGTTTTAAAAACAAAGCTTCATTGATCATTGTAGGCATTTTTCCAACTCAGATTTCAGAACAGTAAATGTTGAAATGATTATCTAGATAATAATCGTATGAATATATTTATATGTTGAGGAATTCTGAAGAGTTAAGAACAAGATTGATGTTTATGAGAACATTCAACTGTTGGAAAGTTGTGGAAACAGAACTCATAAGTAATCTGAGGTGCATTTACATGTGTGATTCATATATATTAGTATTTTACTAATTTTTACTAATACACAAATTTCTGACCTCCTTATATTAAGCCAGGAATCCTAGATGGGATTTCAGTAACAATCATTTGATGATGAGTTTACCTTTTGGGGGTTATTTAGAAGCCAGAAAAAGGAGGTATCCAGTCATGTGGAAGATCCTGCTATTTGAACACAAAACAGCTTTGGATTTCCCATATCTGTATAAGCAGGAACTGAAGACAGTGTTACAAATCATGTAAAGGCCCTGTCACACTGCCCAACGGATGCAAAACGTTTGTAAAAAGGACGCAGCGGACGAGAAAAATGTTCCATCCGTTGTTATCCGCTCTCAAAAGGGGCAAAAATTTGCATAAGTAGAGCGGATAACACAGAAAGGAATGGATGGGGGGAGGATGCAGAGCGGATGGAAAGCAGATGCGGAATGGAAGCCTAGCGGATGGAAGTGGATGGAAGCGGATGCAGAGCGGATGCAGAGTGGATGCAGAGCGGATGCAGAGCGGATGCAGAATGGATGCGTAGAGGATGCGTAGAGGATGCAGAGCAGATGCGTAGAGGATGCATAGAGGATGCAGAGCAGATGCAGAGCGGATGCAGAGCGGATGCAGAGCGTATGATGCAGATGCGATTTGCATCCGCTTTCATCCTTTCTCCCTCCGTGCTACTAACGCTGTGCATCCGTTCCGCTTCCTCCATGTGTCCGTTTACCGCTGGAATGGATTTGAGTTGCACGGATGCGCAGTGGATGCCTAGCAGATATAGCAGATGCATAATGGATGCAGAACGGATGTCCTCCGTATGCCTAGAGGATGCAGAACGGATGCATTGGATACATTTTCTGCTCAAAAATTTTGAGCAGCTCAAAACCTTCTGAGCGGATGAAATGTCAATAGACGGATGTTGGACGGATAGAGAGGAAGCAAAATGGAGGCAGTGAGTATAGAACGGAAGCATCGCGTTAACCAACGGATGGCAAGTGTTTTTCTCCATTTTACATCCTCTTTCCATCCGTTGGTGCAGTGTGACAGGGGCTTAAGGATCTTGACTGCAAAATTACTGTGCAAAGTCCTGTATCTGATAAGTTGTGGCTTAGATATCAAAGTGTTCTGGTACAGTGTTTTAACATAGTTGATTAAAGAAAAATATAGAGTTTGCTTAAAATAGTGTTGAATTGCTTCCAGGCTCATTAAAATATTATTAAAAGGCTGTATAACTTTTTCAGACTCATAGTTATTATATTGGACTAGCTTGATACCTCTGCTTTGCTGTGAAATTATGTGGTCGGGCTTCGTTTTGGAGGATGAAAATAAGAGGGAAAAATGCTGCCTCTGCTTACCAGCATCTATCGGTATTCATCTGACTAGCATCCTGTCAGTGTGTGAGAGAGTAGTTTCAGTTTCTTTGGAAACTGAAACTGTATTTGCTGTGTGAGCAAAAAGGAGACAGCAAGAGCCTGGGCATGGCTTAGCTGAATTGTTCTGTACGAAAGCTGCTTGGTGCTATGAAACTAAAACTGAAACTCCTTTCTTCTGCTTGTGTTTTGCATTTGGAATATATTTCTTTCAGGAGGGGAGGGGAAGTAGAACTCCTTAGCATCAGAGAATGTTAGTAATAATATACAAAATACTAATGCTGTGATGGTCATTTTGAAAAAAATGATATAACCTTGTTTGTTTCTCTTTCCCTTTTTAAAATGGCAGGTATAGATGAGAACACATATTAATAGGCTAATTTATCCAGCTCTAATGTGACCATTCTATTTTATTACTTTGGCAGTATTATGCTTAGGCATTTATTACATGACCCAGGCCTTGTAACAGTCACAGTTTGGGCATTCCCTGCTAGTTTACAGTGCAGCCAATCTACTTCAGAATGTTAATTGTTTAATAAATACAACCAAATGTCTTTGGTGCTTGACTAAACCTAATTACATTATCATAGCGCAGTAATGTAGAAGGTTGCAATAATTGCCTAATAGACAAATTGGTTGGGGGAAAAAGTCATTAGAAATGCTCGGGTGGTGTATTACTTTAACATAGTTACATGAGGCAAAGGACTTTATACAATGATCTGCTATACAAATTTTGTTGTTCTGCTTTAGCAGAAACGTTCCTATTAGCATTATAGATACATTTTAAGCCAAATTGGCAGTGCCATGGCTGCATCACATGAAGTATTAGGACTCTTTTCCCTCTTTGCTAGACCAGGGTGCACCTGGCCAGCACAGGATCTATCTGGCCTGTGGGCCTGGGAGTATGACAGCCCTGTTTTAAGGAATAAATGAATATATGCTAGAGCAGTGATTGCAGAATTGAACCAGAAATATCATACATAACAATAATTGTATTCATTGGGGTAAAACTCCATTCTTTGAATTTTGTTGCCTGTCAACATATTTGGGCTACCTTGAAGAGGCCATGTCAAGCATTTGAGAGTTTGCAGAACTTTGGTTAGCCAGTTCAGAGAAGCACTGAGTGAAACAACCTCCATGAGGTTTTGGAGAGTACTATATGTTCCGCACCATCTTTAGCCGTGAAAGGGGAAAAAGATATGTAGTGTCACTGCTTTTTATTGGCAAACTGAACATGGCTTTCAGCTTCCATGTAGTCATTCTTATTCTACTTTCTTCTTTCTTCAATCACTGCCCTCTTCGGGGACTCTGAACTTCAGAGCTAATGATTATTACTGACAATTGAAAATATTTTAGATTATTGTTTGCATAGTCTGAAGTGTGTCTCTTCATTCCACTGTATGTAAGAATATGTCAGGTCTTCCATTTCCAGATCTCTCTGATTCAATGGTAAATCTGTTCAGCTAACATTGCTAAGAGCCATGCTGGACCAGTCCAAAGGTATATCTAAATTAGATTGTGTTCTGTAATTCTATAATTCTGTAATACAAAATGTTAATGTCAACCCCTCAAGCAGAATATGAGAGCAATTGCAACGGCATGCTACTGTTCCTCTACAACTGGGATTAATACTGCATAATTAATTTTATATTTTTGGTAATGCATAAGCATTATTATAAGTAACTGCTAATAGCTTTATCTCCATAAAAATGTTCTAATAATATTTTAAAGCCCAATAAGCTAGTTCCATGACTGTTGCGGTAGCAAAAATCTAACATGTGCTCTGTTTAGAAACATTTCTCCTTTAGCTGTCCCTGATCTCCCACCATTCCATTTTACCATATACCCTACTGTAGTAGTATTATGAGATCAGGCAGTTATGAGAGAGGTGTAGAGTTCCTTATGTACTTTTGCGGTGCCATTTTTCTTTTTAAAAAGTTGTTCCATGTCTTTCTTTTTTCTCTTAATATAAGCAAGCAAACAAAAGCAAATAGACCTTCTTCCATAGAAGAATTACTGTAGCCCCTTTATGATTTGGTTGTTCTTTTCTGCTTGAACCAAAACAATAGTACATAGTCCTCAACTTAAAACAATTTGTTTAGTGAACATTCGAAGTTACAACGGCACTAGAAAAAAAAAGTAACATATCCATTTTTCACACTTACAACCATTTATGGCATCCCCATGGTTATGTGATAAAAATTCAGGTGCTTGGCAGTTGATTCATATTTATGACCATTGCAGTGTCCTAGGCCATGTGATCAACTTTTGCCACCTTCTGACAAGCAAAGTTGAAAGGGGATTCCAGATTCACTTAACATAGTAAAATGAGATAAAACTAAGTTAACAAATGTCTTACTTAGCAACAGAACTTTTGGGCTCTTTTGTGGTCATAAGTCGAGGACTAGTTGTATGGCATATTCTGATTAAACCATAGATTTTCGTTAAAATACATTGTGTTGTTGACATTATAAGTTCCCTTTTTAATGTTTTTCAAAACAGTACTTGTTTTTTTCACAACAGCTCTATTGCCAGAGCTGGACCATTGCCAAGCTCCTTTATGTAATTTGATGCCATTTCCTCACCTCTTCCCTTATTGTCCATGCACTTCATATTAAATTATTGTTGAATGGATTGAGCATGACAGCAAAGTGACTTGTTATCTAAAATTCTAAATCATGCTAAGTCTAATAGAAAGCTGTTATCACATTCTGTCATTAAAGGTTAACATTCTTCATTAGTGGGGGAATGAAAATATGAAGTCAACTAGTAGGGAATTCACATCACATCAGAAATCAATCTACTCAAAATGTTTCAGATTGCCTAGTCTTCAGATACAGGCTTATTTGAAAACTGATTTTTAAGAGACCATCATTGCAGCCTGAATCTAGCCATAACCTTATGTAGAGTCTCAAGTTTGAGAATAGGACAGAGTGACCTTATGTCTTACTTCAGAGAAGATAGTCCCTCTAACTTTACTATCACAAAAAAATTGAAGAAATATTGGGTGGCTTGAAGTTGCTTGTCATAAACACCAAGATTGAAGACCAAACAGGCAGATTGAAGTATTGATTGAAATTGTCCCCATCTTTAAAAGATGTATTTCAATTTAAATGATATTAGATTTTTTAAAACATTTGTATTTATACATTTAAATGCATACAAGTGCCTGTGCATTTTGTGCAAATCTCTATGATGGCATTTAGGAATGGATTTTTTCTTGGATGATGCATAAAGTAGTCATCTCAATATAGGAACGTGTAAAGGAAATTAAATTAAACTGACTTTAATTTAGGCAGGGAGTGAAATAAAATTGGCAAGAATATACCGAAAACATTTAACAGTAGCAGGTATTATGATCTCACATTCATTGTTTTTGAAGATGAACTGTCATTTAAAAGTGTGAAATTAACATCCTTGGGAATGTTCGCAGATTGTTTCCAAGACTAAAAAAAAAAAAAAGTTGTCACAGGAAAGAAAAACATAACAAGGACACTCAGAGGGTGAAAAATGGCAAGGTGATGGATAGAGCGTTGCAGAGTGAACCCTGCTCCTTGCAATATCAACACCCATAAAAAAGCAGATGGGATTTGGGTTGTTGTGCTTTATTTACCATTATTTCAATTTTGATTCACCTCCAGCCCAAAAGATGAAAATGAAGCTAAGGTAGGCAGACTTCAAAGTAATTACAGATGAGATCTAATAAAGGCAAATCAAAATGGAAAGGTTATAGGCTTCACAAATGGAATTATAGAATGACAAATATTTACAGAGGATTTTTTTTTTGAAACCTCAGTAGAAAATGAGATATGAGAGGCAATAGAGCAGCTGTCAAATTAAAAAAAGCAACGAGCATGGGTGGAATACCCATTGAACTATTTAAAACTACAGGAGAGAATACAGTTCAAGTACTCATAGCTTTGTGTCAACTAGTTTAGGAATGTGACTGAGAGATTTGAAGAGAATGGTGTAGGCTTTCATCAAAAAAGGAAGGTACAAGAAAAGAGCCAAATTATCAAAGCATTAAACTTACTGTTCCTCCAAGGAGAGTTTTGTTTAGAATCTCAGAAAGACAAAGCCATACCTGTTAATGAATACTTCAGCTTCAACCATAACAACACAAGAGCAAACAATAGATACAACTCAAGGTTAATTGCACCAAACTTGATTGGAGGAAATACAACTTCAGCAACAGAGTGGTCAATGTCTGGAATACTCTACCTGACTCTTTGGTTTCTTCTCCAAAACCCAAAAACTGTAATCTTAGACTGTCTACTATTGACCTCACCCCTTTCCTAAGAGGTTTGTAGGGGGCACCAGCTAAGGTTATGAAGGATAAGGGCAATGTAATAGCAGCACTAATCAGATTGTTTAAATTTGTATACCACCCAGCACCCTACGGCTCTAGGCAATTCACAATTAAACAACATTAAAAAGGAAAAAAACCTATAATAATAAAGTAATAAAAAGAATGAGTAATAAATGCTGGCACACCAGAAACGGGTCCTTGATCACTCTCAGAAAAGGTCTGAGTAAAGAGCAAGGTCTTCAAGGCCCTTTGAATCGCAAGATTGAATCAGCTGGGAAAAAGTAATGACAGGTTGTCCCTCAGGAAATTGGGACCTATGCTACATAGGGCTTTACAGATAATAATCAGCACCTTATATTGCATCCAAAAGCAAACTGGCAAGAGATGCAGCTCACGAAATGGGCACATTAGATGGATATACCAAGGCATACCCATTGCTGCCTGCACTGCTGCTACATCCTGGTCTCACTGAACCTTCCAGGGGATCTTCAAATATTGCTTGTATGGAGTGTGTTGCAGTAGTCAAACTGGGTGGTGATCAGGGTATGGGTATCTGTCTGAAGGACATTCTAATCTAAGATAAGGATCAACAGATACACTGGTTCCTGTCCACAACTGCCACCTGCTCATCAAACAGAAGGTAAAAGTTTGGAACCCCAGATTATGTTTCACTCTCTGAGATTGTGTTGCCTATACCTATTGTAAGTATTTGTAAATAGTGTCACTCTGTGTAGTAAAAGTGCAAAAATATCCACATTCTCTTAGTTCTTTGAAGTAATTGCCATCCTTGCAAACCAAAGTAACCCCCAGTTGTGAAAGTTCCCAGATACCATGGGACAAAAGTCTATTTGCTTGTCTAGGTTCTCTGTTTATTTCTCTTTATCTACTTTCTATCTGCTACCAGATAGTGATTCAGCATGCTTAAAGGATCAAGAAGGGCAGAAAACTGCATATTGTCTACAGTGCATTAAAAACCCCTTCATTATTTCTTCTGGTTGGTTTCATGAAGATAATTAATAAAAAAAGAGACAACCAATTTTGAGTATCTTTTAGTGAAACAAACCTCTGGAGAAAAAACTAGAATGGTGCCTGCTAAACTTATCGTCACTAAGTAGTCTACAAGCTTACGAGAATCAGTGACAGTGAATACCTCAGAGGTTCTGCAAAACCATTCTGCTATGCAGTTTCTGCTGTACATCACCAATGTGGGCAGTCAAGATTATTCTAGATCACTGATGTGGATCTTCATGGTCTCTTATCCAAAAATCCTTAAAATTCTGCCACATGCTAAAGTATTTCACCAAGAATGGAAAATAAAAGTCCCAACAGAAATCATGAAACTCAGTGTGACTCAGAACACCTACTAAGGCTAAATGGCACAATTACTTCCTCCAGTGGTGCTTACACTCTATCTATTCAACCAGAATACATGCTGATCTCATGCCATCAAAAGTCCGGTCTGTTGCCTAAGCCTGCATATAAATTAAAACTGAAGCAGTATAAATTGAAACTTTAAAAACAAATCAACAAGCCGTCATCACAGGTATTCTATCATTAGAATTGGTAGAAGCAGGGAGTTTACTATAATTAAAAGGGCAATAACCAGGGGTGGGATTTCACTAGTATAACAACTGGTTTCAGTGATCTGCACATGCATTCCACATTTTTTAAAAAGCCCATACTTACCTTCAACTGCAGCCTCTGAGAATAAAACAGCTGCGGTGTGGCAAACTACTTTGCCACATGAATCAGCTGTGCTCTAAACAAAGGAAATAAAGCATAGGAAAGAGCACGGGTGGGTGGGCAGGTCCACATGCTCAGTGCAGCGAACTGGTTCGGAGACAGCTGATCATTGGAACAAGAGGTTCACCTAAACTGATCTGAATCGGTAGAATCCCACTCCTGCCAATAACACAGAGGAAGAGAGTGGAATTCTTCTTTTTTCCATTCAATCAGATGGGATTATATTAAGGTTCAGTGGAACTGGACAGTGTTTCATTTCAATAGTGTCTATATTCTACAATAAAATTTAAGCAACATAATGTGGTGGAAGCAAGGATGTTTGACAAGAATAGAACTCTATGGAGAAGTACAATGGATGGTATAGCACAGGGGTCACCAACCTTTTGGATCTCAGGGACCACCAAACTCATACTTTTAAATCCCGAGGACCACTAATATGAATATTGAGTTCAGTATTGAATATTGAGTTCGTACAGAAGCCTGATGATGGCAGATGAGATTCTGCAGAAACATTGCTACAACTTTAAAAGCACAACCACAATGACATGGGATAATACCCGAAGGAAGCTGAACAGCATACTTGTAAGTACCCACGAAAACTTAAAAAAAACATATATATATATATATATATATATATATATATATATATATATATATATATATATATATATATGGATCTTTGGTTATTCGGGTTTTCTCCCGCATAGAATTGGAAGTATCTAGGCAACGTTTCGATGAAGTCTCATTCATCATCTTCAGGCTTGTTTCTTCAGCTCTGTGCTTCTCAGAGTAATGTGAGCTTGCAGCTGCTTCTTCCTTTTAACTGCTAGTGGGGGTGTGACTTGATTGGGTGGGGGTTTGGCTGTGTTCTGATTGGCTGGGGGTGTGTTCTGCTTAGGTGGGGGCTTGGCTGTGCTCAGGTTAGTCTTCGTTACTGGGGGATTTGAGCTGGTGAGCTGTGATCTTGTTTGGCTTCGTGTTCGTGGTCGTGCCACATCTTCATGGTGGGTGTCAGTTTGCTTCTTGTATGGGTCAGAGGGGTTTGAAGCGGGTAGTGGTGCAGCTGCAGTATGGTTTCTG
>BLBF01000031.1:19297004-19333694 GCA_015471245.1 Laticauda colubrina | reverse complement strand
TAACCCTAACCCTAACCCTAACCCTAACCCTAACCCTAACCCTAACCGGTCGAAGTCTCTAGCAAAAATAAACTTCCCCCACACCGTTGGAGTCATAGATGGCAAGCACGTGGCCTGCAAAGCGCCAGCCAAGTCAGGGTCCACTTATCACAACTACAAGGGCTTCTTCAGCATCATCCTCTTCGCCATGGTCGATGCTGACTACAAGTTCATGTACATCGATGCTTCAGGCAACGGCTCATCTTCAGATGCCCAGGTATACAACGCCAGTGACCTCAAGGAGGGGCTGGAAGGCAACCTCATGGTGGGCTTCCCAGATCCAGACCTGCTGCCCAACGACAAGCAAGATGTGCCCTACTTCATCGTGGGGGATGACGCCTTCTCCCTCACAACCTACCTCATGAAGCCCTACACCTCCAAATACCTCACCCATGAAGAGAGGATCTTCAACTACAGGCTGTTCAGGGCAAAACGGGTGGTGGAGAACGCCTTTGGCATCCTGGCCAACAGGTTCCAGGTACTTCTCACCAACATGCAGCATAGCCCAGAGACCATGAGGAGGATTGTGGAAGCTTGCTGCATCCTGCACAATCTCATGCGCACCTGCTACCCAGTCTTGCAGAACAGACTTGTGGACCTCCAACAAGGCAATGGGGACATGGAGCCTGGGGAATGGAAGCAAGGACGAAACATGATAGACACTGAGGATGTGCAAGGCCCCAACAGAGTCTCACGTGAGGCAAAGGAGCAGCGCAACCTCCTGAAGCACTGGTGCAACTCCCCAGCTGGAGCAGTGGAGTGGCAAGACAGGATGATAGATGATTAATGGATGCTTCCTTCAGACTGTCTCACCACACTGATGACTTCCTTCAGACTGTCTCACCACCACATGTATGTTTGGTTGGCCTACAATGAACAGGGCGTTTAATAAAGAGTTGTGTTTATGCTGATATGTGTGGATAATTATTACATTATTATTGATAATAAAGGGCCATAGGTGTGGCACCTGGGAGGGTGGACCATACAGTCCCACTATGCTTGCACTGGAGGTTTATCTATCTCACTGCTATCCTAACCCATTCCACAGCTATTTTACCCATCCCACAGGTATCCTGACCCATTCCAAAGCTATCCTTACCCATCCCACAAGCATGCAAAGGCTTAAACCATTTCTAAAAGTTTCCACCAAGACTTTATTAAAAAAAAGAAATGAAGCAAGTGTGTGAATCATAAATAGACTTTATTAACAACAAGCTATAAAACAAAAATGAGTCTCTGGCACTCCTCTTGGTCGCTCAGTCTCATGGGTGAAGGGTTCAGGTGCTGTGGAGGTGGCTGGTGCTGGAGTGCTTTTCATCAGCTCCTCCAGAAGCAGAAGCAGCAGAAGCCCCAGCCCCAGAAGAGTGAGCCCGTGCTGCAGAAGCCCCAGCAGAACCAGAGTGAGGGCCAGGGGGCGGGATGGTAGCCCTGTCCCTCTTGCAAGGGCTGGCAGCAGATGGCTGAGGGTTGCTATGCTTCCGCATGGTTGTGGGGTTGCTGGCTGGCAGGGAGGCTGGCAGGAACCAAGGCTGACAGGAAGGCTGGCAGGAAGGCTGGCAAGAAGGCTGGCAGAAAGGCAGGCTTGCAGGCAGGCAGGTACCAAGGCTGGGAGGCAGGCAGGCACCAAGGCTGGCAGGAAGGCTGGCACCAAGGCAGGCACCAAGGCTGGCAGGGAGGCAGGCACCAAGGCTGGCAGGAAGGCTGGCAGGCACGCAGGCACCAAGGCTGGCAGGCAGACATGAACCAAGGCTGGCAGGAAGGCTGGCAGCAAGGCTGGCAGGCAGACCGGCTGGCACCAAGGCTTGCAGGCAGGCTGGCACCAAGGCTGGCACCAAGGCTGGCACCAAGGCTTGGAGGCAGATATGCAGGCAGGGCAGGCAAGGCAGCCAATCTGTCCGGCAGCAGGTCTTTCCTCTGAATGGCGACCTGCTTCCGAGCTGCTTCCGTTATATCCACAGGGCTGACGCAATGCATCCTCCCCGCATGCGCAATTAACGCCAGGCATCCATTAGGCTTCCGCTGAGCATCTGCTGTGCATCCGCTGTGCATCCGCTTCATCCGTTCCGCGTCCGCTGTGCATCCGCTGTATCTGTTCCGTGTCCGCTTTGCTGAGCCCCCCCGGAAGCCTTGCGGATGTGCCATCCACTCCCATCCGCTTCCATCCGCTGGGCTTCCGTTCCGCATCTGCTTTGCATCCGCCCTGCGTCCTCCCCGCATCCGTGTTATCCGTTCCGGTTATGCAAATTTTTGCCTCTTTTGAGAGCGGATAACAACGGATGGAACATTTTGCTCGTCCGTTGTGTCCTTTTTGCATCCGTTGGGCAGTGTGACATGGGCTTTACTGCTTAGGTTCTTATGTTTATTAATAATACATTAGAAACTAATGATTATATTGTATTGATAATGGAAATAATTTTCATTACTTTGAGAAATGTTACAAAACCTCTGAAGGCTGAAGTTCTGGTATGTGTTACATATTAAAGAGAGAAGTAGGGATGTAGCTTCTCATCTCAATCTCTTTCCTGAATATGTTTTTGGTTCTTCTGTTTTTGAGAAAAATAGACTGACAGATCATATGACCTCTGTTATCTTCTGAGATATGCTATATGTTATCTTATCCTCTTTCTCTCCCTCTTCCTCCCTCCCTCCCTCCCTCCCTCCCTCCCTCTGTGTGTGTGTATGTGTGTGTTTGTGTAGTGTCACACTGCAAAACCTCAGCTATCTTTACTCCATCTCTTCTCAATATATGTTCTAAAAATTGGGCAATAAATAGCAGGACTTAGCTGCAAATCAAATTTCTGGGTTCAGTCTCCTGAACCATTTCCAAGTATTAAACAAAACAAAAAAGTTGAACAATAATCCATAAGTAATACAGGGCAAATATTCAGTGAATAAAAAGCAAAAACACATGGAGGACCATGCTGACAACTTCTGCCAGATTTCACTTAATTTGCTTCTTCTCAGGACTTGGGCTCCTTTGTTTCTTGTGCTTGGATATTGACTGTCTTTTATAAACATAATTGATCAATAACACTCATTTTCATGCTTTTAAATCTCTAATTCAAAATCTCTTACACATGCACTTAAGCATATTCCCATTATTTTATCAGGCTGTCTTGAAGTATTTTGGTAACTGAGAAGCAGAAGCAGATATTAAAGCAAATGCTAGCTCCTTTTTTTTTTTTCTAGACCTGTCTTATCAAAACATTTGCTAGGTTCTGGATTTAATTCATTAGAAGGATCATTTCCATAGTGTGGGGTTTTTAGGGGAGGAGGGGGAAGGTATTAGTTACATTCTTAATTCATACCCTCATTCCCTTTGAACATCTGTATCTACTATATAAAAATAGCCTGTGGAATTTGGAAACTACTGTATGATTTGCTAAAGTTCTTGAGGCTGAAATGGAAAAGGAATTGTCTTGCTTCTAAAGGGTTTCTTCTGTATATTTTTCTGTATATCTGAATTACTGGTGGTAGGCCTGTGAACCAATTTACAAAATAGATGGATCAGTTCTATTATTATTTTGCAGGAAATTTTTGACTACAGCTGTTCATTTGCCAAATATCTCCCATTTATTTCCCAACATGTGTCAGAATTCTTACTAAGTTTGACCATGGCCTATGATATGCAGAAATATCGGATGAACTGATGTAATACTTAATGTATGGGCACAGATTTTCACTGTAGGAACATTATCAACCTTGATCAGATCATTAGCCAACTGATCAGCATGCTATTTGCATTTTTATTATAATTACTGACTAAATGAGTCCTCAAGGAGAAAGCATTCATAAAAATAATTTGGTGTAATTTTCATGATCTGATTCTGTTGCAAAATCTGCAAATACCATTTGCATTCCCCATTCAAGTCATACAGCCGCATGGACATAAAAAAAGAAATGTCGTATTGTATTGGCAAAGAGAAGAAAAGTTAATGAAGAAAGCAAAAAAAAAAAAAAAAACCACAATGTTATTGAAAGTAAGAAAATGCAAACTCAGCATGTACCTTTTTCCAGTGGTGGGATTCAAACATTTTTCCTACTGATTCTGTGGATGTCGCTTGGTGGGTGTGGTGTGGCTTGCTGCGCATGGCAGGGGAAGAATACTGCAAAATCTCCATTTCCTCCCCACTCCTGGGGAAAAGTTACTGAAAAATCCCATTCCCTCCCCACCCCACTAACCTGCTTTCCAGCTCCATTCTCCTGTACAGGGCAACAAAAGCCCTGTACAGAAAACCCAGCCAATCAGTTGGGACTTGGGAGGCAGAGAATAGATGGGGGCAGGGCTAGTCAGAAGTAGATTTTCTAGTTCTCCGAACTACTCAAGATTTCTGTTACTGGTTCTCTAGAACTGGTCAGAACCTGCTGAATACCACCTCTGGTAAGAAAATGCAAACTCAGCATGTACCTTTTTCCATCTTCAGAGGTCCACTTTTCTGTGGAAAGAAGATATAAGAACTTCCCATGCCAGACAGGAGGTACAGTGTTCCAACTCAACTCTCTTGGTAGATTATAAATGATGCAAACTATGTTAAGGAACATCACTGAAAGAGGGGACTAACCTAGACCTCTGGTGTCTTGTGCATTTTAGCAGTATCAAGCTGGATTCTCGAATTATTCATTTTATTTTTTTATCTCATGACTTTTAGCTGCTGTTTCAGAACATTAGCATTTTTAAACAATGATATGCTATCTTTACTGTACAGTGTCAAGAAATGAGTTTTATTTGTTCAGGGATCTATACAATTTGATCTGTACAGTGATTAGCCAGAGGGAAGTGTGCAATTTCATACAGGAGCTTATCTCGTCTTAACTCTTTTTTGTATCTGCATTTTGGAATGCTCATGCAGTTTCTCACCAGGAGATATGCTAGATAGCCAGAAATTGAAGTTGGCCTGAATTTCTTTCCCCGAATCCTTGTCATTTAAAGCTAATCCCCTCTTTTGTTGAGTATAAAGCCACAATGAATCATCTTAGACTGCCATATGGCATGAGATCAAAGTCTAACCCTCGGATTTCTGCTTGTTAGGTGAGTGGGAATAGAAGCTGCTTGGGAAGCTAGGTGAATTTCAAGATGACACATTGGATTACTTTCCTGTAGTCTGATTAATAGATTACAAAAGCAGGCTGCTTGAGAAATGATGTGACTTTTGTTCAGGCAGAACTTCTTGGGTTTATTATTTTTGCTTTGAATGCTTATTAAAGATGTGAAAAATCATGTAAAATACCAAAGGGAAAATATAGGACAATGGAAAAAAAGAAAAAAACCACGATTGAAGTTATATTTAAATGAGATAATTTGTGAACTTCCAAAAATGGACTCTCTGTACATTGATGGCAGTCTGCTAAATAAATGATTTAACAATTTCTGGATTTTGCACACCAAAGGTCCCAGGTTTATTCCCTGGAACACTAGAAAATTGTCCCATCTGAAATCCTGAAAAATTGCTGCTAGGTAGTAATGAATTAAATGGACCAATGATTTCATTTGTCATAAAGTTATGTCCTCCGGTTATTTTATTCCAACAGATGTTTATCCCCTTGGGGATAAAATAATAGGACTGTGCAAAGTTTTGAACAGGTGTCTTACTTTGAATACATTTGCAGAGCAAAATGGTCCCTTTCCTTCTAAAAAATCTTTGCTTTGTTATGCTTTGAGTTGCTTTAGAATCTCTCTCAGCCTGCTTTGAACATTGCAAGAGAAGGCAGCCCAAAGCCCCTTCTTTCAAGGAATTGTCCAGACTTTCTGATGAGAAGCTTCTTGGATAAGAAGATAAATACCTTCAAAACCAAAAAGTCCAGTTTCCTCTTGAAAAAGCACCTTTGGGACAAACCATGACCTGGATGACTGAGAATCTCCATAGACATCCAGGCTGTGATACTTTCTCATACTGCTTGTCTTATCTCAACCAGTTGAGATAAATCAGTGATGCCCAAAAGGCCATGATACTTGACACCTCAACCTCAATCTGATGAGCAACTTAGACAGAGTCCTTGTTAAGAAAGGATCTTTTTTCTGCTGGCCTTACTTCCACAGGGAGAATGTAAGCAGCATGTAAGAACCAATATATCTTCTTTGGGAGACACTATAGGAGATGATTGAGTGAAACTTTCTTCTCTATTGCTTGCTATAGTGCTTCTAGGCTGGGTTGCTTTGGCAGCTGCCTGATGAAAATATTTAATATCCCCAAGCTGGGCAACTGTAATGAATGGAGTGGTTACTTCTGAAGTTACCTACCCTACAAGAATTGAAGTGAAGGGCTGAAATGAACTTTCTCCTATAATACTAAGTGATTTGAGGCATCATGAATCCCTTTCTTGAGGCAAATCATCTGGCCTCTTCATAAATCATGTTATCCCCATCGCTGATATCACTACAACAAAGGAAAATAGATGTAATTTTGCACAGATCTACAAAAGAAATTAATCAATCCAATCTGGGTTGGTCACTGAGACCACAGCTTTAGTTTTCTGAGATTTCAGACTCATGCAAGAGCTCTTCCACAAGGAACTTATTCTGGTAGAGAGCATATTCTGGTAGAGAGAAGTTATCTGAGGATGGGGTCAGAGGTGGGCTGTGGGGGGTTTGCAGGGATTCAGGAGAGCCCCTAGCTAAGATTCTGTGCAGTTCGGAGAACCCCCAAATCCCACTCCTGGCTGGCCTCACCCACCCTGCCCTGCCCCTCTCAGGAGTCCTCATGTGGCCCATTTTGGATGCAGGTAAGTACAGGGTGTGCATGGAGCTTGGAGAGGATGAAAAAAGAGCCTCCCAGAAGTTTGGGAAGGCTGGAAATGGGCCCATTTCTGGCTTCCAGAGAGCCTCTGGCACCCAGCGAGGGCATTTTTGCCCTCCTGGAGGTTCGAGGAAAGCCTCTGGAACCCGGGGAGGGCAAAAATGTCTCCCCCCCGCTGTGATGCAGGAGACTGACTAGGCCATGCCTACCATGGCTACACCCACCCAGCAACTGGGCAGAGAACCCGTTGCTAAAATTTTTGAAGCCCACCCCTGGATGGGGTTTAGCACAAGTCTGAAACCTCAGAAAACTAAAGCTCTGGTCTCAGTGACCAAACTAGATTGGATCCTGCAACATTATCCTGGGACTCATATATTTGCTTTCATCTGTGAGATTGATGGAAAGTTTTTTAGTTTTGTTATTCACAAATTGTGTTTTTCTTAGGTATCATGTTATTTGCCTGGTAGGCTGCTTTAACCTGGAGGGCTGAATTAAAACTGCTTGCAATGTTGTTTCCTTCCCAAGGCCATATAATAATTGCCCTAGAGTTTCTCCCTTCCCTGGTTATTTTATGCATTGGTTCTTATTCTTTTCCCAGTCAATTTTCAATTCACCTTTCCTCCTTTTAGCATTATGTGCTGGCTCTTTCCACAGGGACATCAACACACGTATAAGATACAATGCAGACTGTGGGATTTAATTGCTCTGATACAACTTAGTCTTGCAAAACTAATCTGGATTTTGCCAGATTTATCTGTTTACATTAATATCGAAAGCCCTGTGGAATTGAATGGCAGTATTGCTGCTTGCACTTTTAACTATGTCTCTTTTTTCCAGATGGGTTCTGATGAAATTAGAAATTATCTTCTCTACATAATAACAGAAGCATAACAATAGGTGATGTTTTCCTTCCTTTTATATTTATTAATTCATATATTCCTTGTGAAGTGAGTGCAGGAAGAAATGAAAAGAAACCTCAACGTCTGCAAATTTAAACATTTCGCTTTCAAATGATGCAGCAGAGTGCATATTAATCAATGCATCTGTTATTATTTTAGGTGCTTCATGAATATAATGGAATCTTCAAGTGCAAGGGCAATATGCCATGAATATGACTTGCTCATAGTCAGAAATAAAAGACGAATGCCTTTATTCTTTGTGTTTTGCATCCTAAGGAGCATAAGAGGCGACAGTAATGTTTTAATAAATGGAACAATAAAAACAATTCAGCGAAGGAAGGAAATGTAGGAAGAGCATACATATTGAGCTATGATGAGTTTATTATGTAGGCATAGATATAAGAGTGTTTATAATTCTAACAGGATGAATATAATGCATTTTTATTTGTTTATTTTATTGATCCTGCATAGTTCAAAATGATCTGATTCTATTCAAAATGCTTCTTATCCAGTGGTGGAATTTAAACATCTTTATGACATCATTGCAAGCACCTTCCTTCCCAACTCACAATCTGTCTTCTGATTTGCACCACATCCAAGTTCTGTGTTCAGAGCACTTTGAGTTCCAGGAATCTTAACTGCTTTAGGAAGCTTTTTGTATTTTTTTTTTCCCAAATTCTATCTCAAAAGATAAGAAGCAGAGGTGATATTCAGCAGGTTCTGACCAGTTCTGGAGAACTGGTAGTGTAAATTTTGAGTAATTCAGAGAACCGGCAAATATCACCTCTGACTGGAGATTTTACAGTATCCTTCCCCTGCCACTTCCACCAAGCTATGCCCACAGAACTGGTAGTAAAAAAAATTTGAATTCCACCATTGAGCAGTTCTGTGGGCGTGGCTTGGTTGGTATGGCGCGGTTTAGTAGACATGGCTTGGTGGGTGTGTCAGGTGAAGGATACTGCAAAATCCCATTCCCTCCCCACCCCACTAACCTGCTTTTCAGCTGTTCAGGGCAACAAAAGAAGACCCAGCAGATAAGCTGGGACTCAGGAGGCAGAAATTATATGAGGGTGGGGCATTTATTACTAAAATAGTAATATTATTATGGATTGATGTAATGGAATTCTCAGAGCCTGGGGAAGGTAATAGGTGCTTACAAAATCCCGCAAAACAAGAACAGATGACTCATTTTCAAAATGAGTAATCCCTTCCATCCAAGTCAAGAGTCCATTTCAGAGGATCAAAGGCATCAAAGAGGCCCATCTTATTGTCTTCACTAATAAATGAGGAACAGATTCTGTAATTAACTCCTTTTTTTCCTTGTGGTAAACCTGACTAATGGCTAATTATTCTATGAGAATATAACACTCTTGTGAATTGTGTAAAGGGGCTTGATAACATGCATAGATTATATACATTTCTCTAGGCTCTAGAATATTGTCTTTTGTCTTTTAAGATTTTATTATTTTAAGACTTTATTGAATGCAGCATATTTGAGACACAAAATAATAGATCAAATTCCTTAGTCCCTTTTCCTTATCTGGACCACTTTATCATTATCAAAAGTTTTCGCAGTGAAACTGTTTAAAAACTCTCTTTCCAAAAACATCCCAGATAAAAGCCACTAATTCATATATGATTCCCCAATTCTAACCACAAAATTTATAGTGATCATATTTCATACTGATCTCATACTGCAGCTGTTTAAACTCAAGAGAATAGTTTACACTATGGTAAAGGGAAGAACCTTGTATAATAATTGGTTATGAAATACATGGGATTATTTATTTATTTATTCATTTATTTATTCGATTTTGATAGCAGCTCATCTCAACCAATTGAATATGGGAGGTTTATTCTAATTATATTATTCTGGCTGGTTGCATACTAAGCTACGTATTTGGACTGTATTAGCTTGTTTGTTTCAGTTGTTCAGTAGGATAGACAAATATCATTGTTTCATGGTACTAAAATTATAGTCACGGAATAGAAGCTGTTCCTGCCTTTCACAAATGGACTGATTTTATCAATACCTATGGTATTCAATTGGTGCACCAGATGCTTCATGGTTGAACCAGTTAATATTATCTATAGTTTCTTTTGCCATGTTTGTTTTACTTTTTGTGGGTCATTACATTTTGTGATTTTTCTCCAGTTCTTTGTCTTCTATTTTACTGTCAAGTGGCATTTCCTGTAGATATCCCAATGCACCATTGTTGCTACCTTATCATGCCAATATTTGTAATCAGTTCGTGCATCAGCTAATTTGGAGGTCCACTGTTTCTTCAGCTTCTTTGTAGACATGACATATGGTGTCTATTGCTCTCTTCTCAGTTTAGGGTTTATAAACATTTGTTCTTAAGGCCTGGACTTCTGCAGCCAGAATCCCTCTGATTCTTTCTTCAACTTTCCTTTATGTACTGCCTATATAAAGGCCCTGTCACACTGGCCGATGGATGCAAAACGTTTCTAAAAAGGACACAGTGGACGAGAAAAATGTTCCATCCATTGTTATCCACTCTCAAAAGGGGCAAAATTTGCATAACCAGAGCGGATAACATGGAAAGGAACGGACGGGGGGAGGACGCAGGGCGGATAGAAAGCGGATGCGGAATGGAAGCCTAGCGGATGGAAGCGGATGAGAGTGGATAGGTCCCCTCTGCGAATGTTTTTTCCATTTTTATGCTTTGTTTGCGAGCTGCATCTGCTTTCATCCTTTCTCTGTCCATGCTACTAACGCTGCGCATCCGTTCCGCGTCCATTCCGCTTCCTCCCTGCGTCCGTTTACCGCTGGACCGGATTTGAGTTGCGCGGATGCGCAGCGGATGCCTAGCGGATATAGCGGATGTGTAACGGATGACAACGGATGCAGAACGGATGTCCCCCGTATGCCTAGCGGATGCCGAACGGACGCGTTGGATACATTTTCCGCTCAAAAGTTTTGAGCAGCTCAAAACTTTTTGAGCAGATGAAATGTCAATAGACGGATGCTGGACAGATAGAGAGGATGAAAAACGGAGGCAGTGAGTACAGAACGGATGCATCGCGTTAACCAATGGATGGCAAGTGTTTCTCTCCATTTTACATCCTCTTTCCATCCATTGGTGCAGTGTGACATGGGCTTAATACTTTGCCTTGCTTTGTCTCTTTACTATTCTTCATTTTGTTTTTCTTACAGCCCACTTTAAACTTTTTGGTATTCACTGAGCAAGCCTCCATGGTGTACTAGTTTCATTGTACTTTCTTCACCGTCCTTCAGATATTCTTCCAACATCCCCCCCCCCACACACCCAACATCTTCTTATCCAGGGCTTTCAGTTCTGCTTCAGTTCAGTCCACTATTCCAGCTATATATCTAATGAATGCAATGAGTGTTAATTATGTTGATGGTACACCATCCTCTGAGTTTGGATCTTCATTTTCATTATGTATTCATTATTAACCTTCTTGAGTTTGGTGTGCTTGATGTTGATTTTTGATTGATAGCATCCCAGAACTTGTTAAAAGATAGGAAACGATCTAAATGTTTCAAATCAGCGGACTCCAAACTTGGCAACTCTAAGACTTGTGGACTTCAACCTCCAGAATTCCCTACTCCATTCATTATTTTTCTCATGTTCATGTAAAGGATGCACAAATGTCCATTGCAGATTCCATTCCATGGCTTTATATACAGACAGTGATGAACTGTGAATCCAGATGATATCTTCCCATATAGTTCAGAACATCCACATAAAGAAGACGGGATAACCTGGCAGATGTTTTTGATATTTGATAGCTATGGCCTGGATTTAACTTACTGTGTTGCTATAAATCTATCTATCTAATATCTAAAGTATCTAATTTTATGTAACACATACCACCTCCTCTGCACTTATGAAATAATAGCAGAAATTTAGGTAACCCATTTCTGACACATTAGAACAGGTTTGTGCTGATTAGTTCCAGTCAAATGTAAAAGGAGTATCTGAAACTATAATATACCAAGTTGTGGCACTTTAATAATCAAACACTATTTAGTAATATTTTATTATCATGGTATACAAAATATTAGATACAAGATATTCCCAAATCTTATGCCTTCAAATTTGATCACAACTGGAATTTCAAGAAGCCAAATATTTATATATTTAGAAATAATATCAATTAAAGGCCCTGTCACACTGCCCAATGGATGCAAAACATTTGTAAAAAGGACACAGCGGACGAGAAAAATGTCCCATCCGTTGTTATCCGCTCTCAAAAGGGGCAAAAATTTGCATAAACAGAGCGAATAACACGGAAAGGAACGGACGGGGGGAGGACGCAGAAGGGATGGAAAGCGGATGCGGAACGGAAGCCTAGCGGATGAAAGTGGATGGGAGCAGATGGCACATCCACTAGGCTTCTGGGGGGCCTCAGCAAAGCGGACGCGGAATGGATGAAGCAGATGCACAGCGGATGAAGTGGATGCAGAGTGGAAGCCAAGCGGATGCACAGCGGAAGCCTAACGGATGCCTAGCGTTAATTGCGCATGCGGGGAGGATGCATTGCGTAAGCCCCGCGGATATAAGGGAAGCAGCTCGGAGCAGGTCACCATTCAGAGGAAAAACCTGCTGCCGGACGGATTGACAGCCTTGCCTGCCCTGCCTGCATGCCTGCCTGCAAGCCTTGCTGCCAGCCTTGCTGTCTGCCTGCCTGTCAGCCTTGCTGCCAGCCTCCCTACCAGCCTTGCTGCCTGCCTGCCTGCCAGCCTTGCTTCCAGCCAGTCTGCCTGCCAGCCTTGGTGCCTGCCTGCCTGCAAGCCTTGGTTCATGCCTGTCTGCAAGCCTTGGTGCCTGCCTTCCTGCCAGCCTTGGTGGCTGCTTGCCTGCCAGCCTTCCTGCCAGTCTCGGTGCCTGCCTTCCTGCAAGCCTTGGTGCCAGCCTTCCTGCCAGCCTTCCTGCCAGCCTTGGTGCCTGCCTGCCTGCCAGCCTTCCTGCCAGCCTTGGTTCCTGCCAGCCTCCCTGCCAGCCAGCAACCCCACAACCATGGGGAAGAACAGAAAGCCTCAGCCATCTGCTGCCAGCCCTGGCAAGAGGGACAGGGCCACCATCCCACCCCCTGGCCCTCACTCTGGTTCTGCTGGGGCTTCTGTAGCACGGGCTCGCTCTTCTGGGGCTGAAGCTTCTGCTGTTTCTGCTTCTGGAGGAGCTGATGATGCGGGGGATCAGACAAGCACTCCAGCACCAGCCACCTCCACAGCACCTGGACCCTTCACCGCTGAGACTGAATGACCAAGAGGAGTGCCAGAGACTCATTTTTGTTTTATAGCTTGTTGTTAATAAAGTCTATCTTTGATTCACACACTTGCTTCATTTTTTTTTTTTTTTAATAAAGTCTTGGTGGAAACTTTTAGAAATGGTTTAAGCCTTTGCATGCTTGAGGGATGGGTTAAGATAGCAGTGGGATGGGCAGGGATACCTTTAGGATGGGTTAAGATAGCTGTGGGATAGATAAACCTCCAGTGCAAGCATAGTGGGACTGTATGGTCCACCCTCCCAGGTGCCACACCTACGGCCCTTTATTATCAATACTAATGTAATCATTCATCCACACATGTCAACATAAACACAACTCTTTATTAAATGCCCTGTTCATTGTAGGCCCACCCAACATACATGGCCCAATCTCATCAGTGTGATGAGACAGGCTGAAGGAAGCATCCATTAAGCATCTATCATCCTGTCTTGCCACTCCATTGCTCCAGCTGGGGAGTTGCACCAGTGTCTCACGAGGTTGCGCTGCTTCTTCCCTTCACATGAGGCTCTGTTGGGGACTTGCACATCCTCAGTGTCTATCAGGTTTTGCCCTTGCCTCCATTCCCCAGGCTCCTTGTCCCCATTGCCTTGTTGGAGGTCCACGAGCCTGTTCTGCAAGACTGGGTAGCGGGTGCGCATGAGATTGTGCAGGATGCAGAAAGCTTCCATGATCCTCCTCACGGTCTCTGGGCGATGCTGTATGGTGGTGAGAAGTACCTGGAACCTGTTGGCCAGGATGCCAAAGGCGTTCTCCACAACCCCCCTTGCCCTGGACAGCCTGTAGTTGAAGATCCTCTCTTCATGGTTGAGGCATTTGGAGGTGTAGGGCTTCATGAGGTAGGTTGTGAGGGAGAAGGCATCATCCCCCAGGATGAAGTAGGGCACATCTTGCGTGTCGTTGGGCAGCGGGTCTGGATCTGGGAAGCCCACAATGAGGTTGCGTTCCAGCCCCTCCTTGAGGTCATTGGCGTTGTATACCTGGGCATCTGAAGATGAGCTGTTACCTGAAGCATCGATGTACATGAACTTGTAGTCAGCATCGACCATGTCGAAGAGGATGATGCTGAAGAAGCCCTTGTAGTTGAAATAAGCGGACCCCGACTTGGCTGGCGCTTTGCAGGCCACATGCTTGCCATCGATGGCTCCAACGGTGTGTGGGAATTTCTGATACCACTGCTCTGCAACTTTCTTCCATCCTTCTTCAGTGGAGGGGCACTGGAGGAGCTCCTCCATGTATTCTTCAATGATGACCTGCACCACTTCTCTGACCACAATGCTGATGGTGTTGTGTGGCACCCTCCAGCCATACTGCATGCTCCTGTAGGTGGTCCCTGAGGCCAGGTGGCGCAGAGTCAGTGCCACCTTGAGCCCAGGTTCCAGGCTGGGCCGGAAGTTGGTGTTTGCCTTGGTCAACCTGGGTGTCAGCCGCTGCACAACTTTGTCAAACATGGCTGGAGGCATCCTCATGAAGTTCTGGAATGCACGAGTGTCTTCGTTCCTGAGCTCCACCATCAGTTTGTTGTACAGTCCGTACTCTGCTCTTCTGGCGATCCATCTTTGGACCCAGACGCTTCTTGGCCACCTCCTTTTCTTCCTGTAGTAGAGTTCACAGAGCCTGTAGATGGCTTCGCACTGTTGCAGAAGGATGGTGGCTGCCAAAAGGACTTTGTTACGATCCACGGTGGACATGACTGGATGCTGTGGAAGAGCAAGAGTCAGATGAAGGCTGCAGAGGTCTGCACCGCAGGGCTGCTGGACTGAAAGTGAGATCCAGGTGAGTTGCTCCCCCTTTTTGTAGGCAGTATAGGTTTTCCCCTAGGTGTCCCTTTGCATCCTCTAGGCATCCTCTAGACATCCTTAATATCCGAGATAGGTCCCGTCTGCGAACATTTTTTCCATTTCAAATGCTTTGTTTCCGTTCTGCATCCACTAGGCATCCGTTCTGCATCCATTCCGTGTCCGTTCCGCTTCCTCCCTGCGTCCGTTTACCATTGGAGCGGATGGAGTTGCGCGGATGCGCAGCGGATGCCTAGTGGATATAGAGGATGCATAACGGATGCAGAATGGACGCATTGGATACATTTTCTACTCAAAAGTTTTTAGCAGTTCAAAACTTTCTGAGCGGATGAAACGTCAATAGACGGATGCTGGACGGATAGAGAGGATGAAAAACGGACACAGTGAGTACAGAACGGATGCATCGCGTTAATCAATGGATGACAAGTGTTTTTCTCCGTTTTACATCCTCTTTCCATCCATTGGTGCAATGTGACAGGGGCTTTACTAACAATCACTGTAATGAAAATAATTATCACTTTATTTTAAATTTTAGCCATTAATAAACCTAGCCTGATAATGTTTTTTTTAAATACCTGGGAATTGACATTGAGAGCTGTTATTGATTAATTGGTAATATTTATGTTGTTATATTTGATATACAGATACTGTTTGATTTACAACCATAATTGGGATGAGAGTATCAACTGTTTAGCATAACAATCATAAAGCAAAATGCAACGTGACTGCTTCGCTCAATGACTCTAATCCTGGCACTCTCAGATTTGGTCATTGTGATTTTCCAGATCATTAAGTAAAGTGAAAGAAGTGCCTAGTGAAAAAAATTCAGCTCTGTGAATTTTTCCACAGAGCTGTGGAATATACCAATAATATTTGCGTATCGCTTGGTAAGGACTCAGTAGGCAGACAAAAATGCTAAATCTGTGTTATCACCTACCCCAGAGGTGGTATTCAGCAAGTTCTCACCAGTTCTGGAGAACCGGTAGTGGAAATTTTGAGTAATTTGGAGAACCTGCTGAATACCCTCTCTGACTGGCCCCACCCCATCTATTCTTTGCCTCCTGAGTCCCAGTGATTGGCTGGATCTTCTTTTGTTGCTCTGCACAGGATAATAGAGCTGTAAATCAGGTTAGTAGGGTGGGGAAGGAATGGAGATTTTGCAGTAACCTTCCCCCAGGAGTGGGGTGGGAATGGAGATTTTACAGTATCCTTACCCTGCCACATCCACCAAGCCATCCCCACAGAACCAGTAAAACATTCAAAACATTTTTGAATCCCACCATTGGATCACCCATAATAAAACAAAATCAGTTCCTTTTCAGAGTTAATTTTTTTCATCTACAAATTCAAAAACAAAAGTCATAATTTGCTATAGCAACATTTTATCAAAGAAAAAAACAGAGGTGCCCCGGGCACTTTATTTCAGCTGAACTATAAAAAATACATCTGAATTCTCATGTTACCTATACCATTATTTTCAACTGACCTTTAAATAAAACTATACAGGATTTCTGTAACAGCTCCTTGGAAAATTTCAGCAGATAGCTCAGTCAGTTAAAGATGCAGTTATGTGCACATTTATCTAGGAGTAACTCCACCTGAACTAAATGAGAATAGACATGTATAGGATTATACTGAGAATATATGCAAGCTATGGTATGGCCCACATCTTTCATGACATTTTTATTTTTCACTTCTGTTGCAGTTTACCCTTGGAATGCAAACTTTATTCAGTTTGATAAAATGTATCTTGCCTGACTTATCTATACTATATGAAATAAAATCCTTTCCATATGACCATTTGACTTCAATTTGGCCTCATATATGCTGTATGAAAGTTACCTACAAGGCCTTACTGCTAATTTTACCCTTGACATGAACTTTCCTAACCAAATTCAAGCTTTATAAGTCTACCTGCATAATGGAATTATTAAGTAACAAAGATTTCAATTATTGCCTGACAGGAGTATCTTGCATGTGGCCAATTATTAGTCTGTCAATATGTATAGGATAATGGATAAATTGCTAAAGTATGGGTATTGTTGCAAGGCACTTGGGATCTCTGACTAAGAGCACACCAGGATAGAAATTCTGGGTATAGAAAATCAAATTGAATTGAACCCACTTTGGAATTAACTAGGGAACCAGCTGAATAGTATCTTAGTCAACCTGAATGGCTAATCATCCTCATGCTCTTACATCTTACATTACGGGTGTCAAACTTGATAGCATTATGTGACATCAAGTGATATATCGTGATGTTTTTTGCCTTTGCAGAGTTGGACTGGGCATGGCCTACATATGATGCATCTGGCACATAGTCCATCAATTTGACAAACCTGTCTTACATTTTTCCCTTGGCAGTCCTAAAATCTGTCCTTGAAGTGTGGAAGAATTGAATTGATGGATCCTATTCTTCTCTGTTCTTCAGTGGTTAAGATGCTGAGCTTGTCAATCAGAAATGTCAGCAGTTCAGCAGTCTGAATGCCTAGCACCGTATAATGGAGTGACCTCCTGTTACTTGTCCCAGCTTCTGTCAACCTAGCAGTTCGAAAGCATGTAAAAATGCAAGTAGAAAAATAGGGAACACTTTGGTGGGAAGGTAACAGCATTCCATGCGCCTTCGGCATTTAGTCATGCCAGCCAAATGACCACAGAGACATCTTTGGACAGCGCAGGCTCTTTGGCTTTGTAACGGGGATGAGCACCACCCCCTAGAGCCAAAAATGACTAGCATATATGTGCGAGAGGAACCTTTACCTTATTCTTCTCTATGATGATTTTGACAAATATTTTTGAAACAGGTTGATAGCTACAGTTATTAATAATTTCCTGGGTAATCAGATGAATACTGTGTTATCTTTTGTGTAACTTGTTTATTATACACATTATTTTTCTATAGTTATTGTAAAATTCACCTATTATTAATATGATATTAATTTTTCCTATTTAATTAGAAATCTATAGATAGGCTGTATAAGTCATAAAGGCAGTTGGTTGGATTTTTTTAAAAAAAGTGTTTCTGTGTTCCTCCCCTCTATAAATATAAACTGTTGTGTTTTAGTTGTTATATTTTACTTGTCTGTCATTTATCACAATAGGGAATAAACTAGACTGAAATTTAAAAATTAAAATATTAGGGCAATTTCTGTGTTAGCCACCAGCAAATGTATCATTTGGTTAAACATCAGATTTAAAATGTCTTTGTCTTTTATTTTTTTCCCCATTTATATCCCAAAGTGTTATTCTCTGTTATTGTAGCTTCATTTTTATAGCTGCAAATAATGATTTTTCAGTTGTAACACTAATCAATGGATTAATATTTTGTTCATTGAATTGGGGCCAGTACTTTATAGACATTTAGGAACACAATACATGTTCTGCGTTGTACTGATAAGCTTACTAAAGGAGATAAAAGATAATTGATATAAGGCATTGCTATGTTCCAAGATCAGCTAAGGAAAAGAAATCAATTTTATTTAGGAGAATGAGTTTGAAACTGCATGCTGTTACCTTACATTATGAAATACCTCATTTTCTAAGCCTTCTCAATATATTGGAATTGTTTATTTAAATAGATGCAGACAGCGATTTGCAGTTTACTGATTCTTCAAATTGTATATCTCAATTAAGATAAGAAACAGTGTCCTAATTCATTGCTTTTTCAACTAAATTCAAGCAGCTTGCTTAATAGAGTCTTTAAACATTAGAATATTTAGAATACTTAAAGATTAGAATATTTAAATGCTCAAAACAAGCTGCTTGAATTTAGTTGAAAAAGCCATGAATTAGGACACTGTTTCTTATCTCTGATTTCTTATTATTTCTTATTACTTATCTCTGATAAGAAACTGATTCTTTATAATATTATTACTATTCTATTATTTTTAAAAATACTGAGAATATTTGGAATATTTACAATGTTTTAAAGTATTTTTTAAAAAAATAATGAAATGTTTCCCTGTTTTTTCAAGTGATTTCTGGTTCTTTTTCTGTGGAGAGGGTAGATATTTTAAATATAATATAGAAATGTGTCATTTTGCTGCCTTGTTTTATTTTATCCTTTCTCCCCACATTGGAAGTAATAATTATCCTGCCAAGCAGCCTGTTTGCACTGTATTTCTGATTGTGATTAATTAAGGGATTATGTTGGCTGATTTGGTTTCATTCTATTTAAAACAAGCAAACAAAAGTTTATCTTTTCCATTAAGTGGTCGTGCATATGGCATAAATAAATATATTTTTGTACTGCTTTGGACAAGGTTATAGTGGAATAAATATTTAATTACATGTATATCTGTGTTTTACAGCTGCACTCTAATTCCGACAAAGGTGATGGATCAGTCAAATACATTCTTACCGGTGAAGGGGCTGGGACTATCTTTATTATTGATGACACGACTGGAGACATCCATTCAACCAAAAGCCTAGATCGAGAAAAGAAAACACACTATGTGCTACACGCCCAAGCTATTGATAGATGGACAAACAAGCCACTTGAGCCTGAATCTGAGTTTATTATCAAAGTACAAGATATCAATGACAATGCACCCAAATTTACAGATGGACCATATATTGTTACTGTGCCAGAGATGTCTGATATGGGTAAGAAGAAGAATCAGAAATAGCACTGATATACTGTTGATTTGACATTTGGTGTGGGGGAGGGGGTTGATTTGTTTTCTTGAGATACTAGAGTGTGTGCCTTAGATTATTTTAGCTGTTTGTGTCACCAGTAAATTTGAAAAAAGCATGAGTAGATCCTCTTCCTCTTCAATGACTTCACTAGAATTGCTAGGTGTTTTTTTCTGACAATGCTATAGCATTTTTTTTTTATAGCTGCATAATTACATTTAAGGAGGTAATTCTTTTCAGACCTCATCAGAGTGCTGGGAAATAGCATTACTCTGACTTTAACTTTTAATATTTTCCTTAGACTGTGACATTTGATTGAAAAGGAACATAGGTTGCAGTCTGGCACTCTGACAAATCATCCATCAACAGACATATAGACATTAACAATATCTATAGTCTGTGCAAAAGCGACAGTCAGTGAGCCCAAAAGAGAACAAAAAGACTGCAGTATCTTTCCACCAGTAATCAGCAACCAGGTCAGCATAGAATAACAGTAAGTTTAACTTCAGACCAACAATCAAGTGAACAATACCCCAATCAAGTAACTGCCAAACAGCTATCAGAAAACAGCCCAGCCAAAGAATCTCTAAGACCACCCCTACCATACAGACAAGCAAGTCACCAGAATATAAACTGACAGCAAACAGCACTCCTTACTAGCACTGATGATGTTATTTAATTAGGGTAATAAAACATCTGTAAGAAAACACGCAAGCTCAGAGAGCACCAAGGACCCCTTATAGATGGCAGGGCTACAAAATCTTCTCTAACTTTTCAGAAAGAAGTTTCTGATTTGGAAAACTGATCAAGACCATCAGTTATTAGCAATGGTAATTTAAGTGACACCTGGAGGTTTACAAGTTGCCTAATCCTGAACTAGACTGATAATCTATTTTGGTACAAAATAGCTTCATGTTTTCAATCTACTATGCTGAAAGTACAAGGCTAATTCACATAAGTTTATTTTTCCTGCTTCACACTTTGCTGCCTGCTGGGTAGGAAGGTGACACATTCTTTTGGGGCTCTTCAAAGAGTATAAAGAGAAATCCACAATTACATAGCTTATAAAAATAGTAATATCATTTCCAAATAAAAATATTTTCCAACCTGAAAACTATGATTTTAAACTAATAAATGCTTAGCATAAGGATGACTTATTAAATTGAATTCTTGGATTAGGGAGTAAATGTATTATTATATGTCACATAGAGAAATAAAGTGATATCACATCCATCCATCCATTTATTGGAAGATGGAAGGGGGTTGACAGCATAAAAAAGGCAGGTGTGAATGGAGTGATCAAAGCCATGCCCCTTTTTAGATGCATGCGATATATGCAGCTCATATTGTGAATGCCACTTCAATGCTTTGATCTACCCTTATAGATGTCCATGTCTTTTATCATGATTCTGAATAATTGATTTATAACTATCACTGTATTGGGAAAGAAAACTATGAAACAGGAGTTTTCAGGAGCAAAAAAGATGAATAGGGGTCTGGAAGCTAAAACATATGAAGAACTGTTGGAGGAATTAAGTATGTCTAGTTTAATGAAAAGAAGGACTGGGGTGATACGATAACAGTCTTCCAATATCTAACTGGCTGCCACACAGAAGAGGGAGTCAACATGACCTTCAAAGCACCTGAAGGCACAACAAAGAAGCAATGAATGGGAACTAATCAAGGAGAGAAGCAATCTAGAACTAAGGAGAAAATGCCGAATAGTTAGAACAACATAATTATGAATACATGGATACAGAAAAAAAATAAAAAATAAAAGAAACATTAGGACAGGGATGATAGGCACGTTAGTGCGCTAATGCATTCCCCCTATAAACCTCTTACGAAAGGGGTGAGGTCAATAGTAGACAGTTTAAGGTTAAAGTTTTTGGGATTTGGGGAAGAAACTACAGAGTCAGGTAGAGTATCCCAGACATTGACCACTCTGTTGCTGAAGTCGTATTTTCTGCAATCAAATTTGGTGCGGTTAACCTTGAGTTTGTATCAATTGTGTGCTCTTGTATTGTTATGGTTGAAGCTGAAGTATTCATTTTCAGGTAGGTCATTGCAATGTATGATTTTATATACTATATTTAGATCTGACCGAAGGCGGCATAGTTCTAGATTTTCTAGGTCCAGAGTTTCAAGTCTGGTGGCATAAGGTATTCTGCAATGAGTAGAGGAGTGGAGAACTTTTCTTGTGAAATATTTCTGGACTTTCTCAATTCTGTTAATTTCAGATAGATGATATGTATCTGTATTCAAGTATAGGTCAAGCAAATGTTTTGTATGCTCTACCGTGTTTCTCATAAAATAAGGCCGGGTCTTATTTTTTTTTTGACTTTTTTTGCCTTATTTTCTTTTTGGGGGTGATTTAATTCCCCACATTGCATCCTCGTATGGGTGGGCAGCGACAGCTTGGATGTTGAACTTGGTGTTGGTGGGGCACTTCGTATCAGGAGACCTTCCGCTACTGTTGCTTTCCCTTCTCCCTTACTGGCATGGTGTTTAGAGCAATGCCGCGGCATTTGGCGCATCCACGTGCAGCCAGCCAGGGCTCCTTCCTGCAACCGGAGCCCAGAGGAGACACTCAGCTTCAGGTGCTCCTGTCGCTGCCTTCTCTTTGCCTTTGAAGATAAAGCCAATTATTTTAAAAACGATGCCCTACTACAACAAAGCCTCCCCTGCCCGAGAGTGCAGCCCAACCCCACGTGGGGAGGTGAATCTCCTGGGGCCACAGTGCACTATCGGCCCACCTCGGGAGAATCACCCAGCCACCATCCCAGCCTGGTGCCGGACAGAGCATGAAGAGCCTCACCTGGGGTGTCCAGTGCAGCTGACGGGTGGACCCTCCTTCCCAGCAGCAGAGCTCTCACCAAGGCAGTGAGTGCCTCCCCGCCGGACCCTCCACTCATCCCGCCGGGGCCGCATCAGAGCCCTGCGTGCTGGGCAGAGCCAGGAAAGCGAGCTGTGGGTGCGTGCCTGCCTGCCAAGCAAAAGAGCCGGGCCAACCTGAGCTTGGCTTCCTTCCCAATTCCCTCCAGCGTGAACCCGAAAGGGCCACCAGGAGAGGCTGCCCGAGGCAGTGATAGCACCCACCCATCCGTGGGCAGGGAGGCAAGGTAATGGCAGTGCTGCTTTCCTGGCCGGCGGAGAAAGCCCAGCCTGTCCCCATTCCCACGCATCTCCAAATGTGCCAGCAACTCCAAACGCTGTAGCAGAATGGGCATCAGGCAGATGCACTGAATCGGTGGGGCTTAGCTCAGAGGAGGATGCGGCGCAGGCCATTTCCTTGCCTCCCTGTCCATGGATGGGTGGGTGCTATCACTGCCTCGGGCAGCCTCTCCCAGTGGCCCCTTCAGGTTCGGGCTGGAGGAACATGGGAAGGAAGTCAAACTTGGGTTGGCCCGGCTCTTTTGCTTGGCAAGCGGGTGCACACCCGCAGCTCGCTTTTCCAGCTCTGCCCAGCCCACACGGCTCTGGCATGGCCCTGGTGGGATGATTGGAGGGCCTAGCAGGGAGGCGCTTGTTGCTTTGGCAAGAGCTCTGCCACCAGGCAGGAAGGCCCACCTCTCAGCTGCGCTGGGCTCCCCAGGAGAAGCTCTTCATGCTCTGCTCAGCACCAGAGCATGATGGCGGCTGGGTGCTTCTCCCGGGGTGGGCCAATTCTGTGGCCCCAGGAGATTCACTTCCCCATGTGGGGTTGGGCTGCCCTCTTGGGCAGGGGAGGCTTTGTTGTAGTAGGGTGTTATTTTTAAAAGAACTGGCTTTACCTTCGAAGGCGGCAACAGGAGTGCCTGAAGCCAAGTGTTTCCACAGGGCTCTGGTTGCAGGCAGGAGCCCTGGCTGGCTGCACATGGCTGTGCCAAATGCTGTGGCATTGCTCGAAATGCTGTGGCAGCATGGGGAGAAGGTAAAGCAATGGTGGCCGAAGGTCTCCCGATACGAAGTGCCCCACAAACAGAGGCAGCGCCATATCCGGGTATGTAACAAAAGTGCTTCCTAATGGCAAGCCCCCCCACCCGCCATGTCCCCCATTTCGCATGTTTAATATAGGCCTTAATTTGAGGGGAGGTGCTTAATTTGGCTTTATGCCAATAAAACATGCTGGGCCTTCCTATTAGTGGAAGCCGTATTGTTGAATAAACATGGTAGTTAGTAGTGTGATATTACCAGATAAGAAGCTACGTAGGATTAGATTAACAACTCTTAATGCCTTTTTGGTTATGTAGTTACAGTGGGCTCTAGCACTTAGATCATTAGAGATGAGTACTCCAAAGTCCTTGACAGAGTTTGGATCCTCAACAAGGTCTTGACTATTTAGCTTTTATTTTATTTTCTGTTCTTCTTTTGCCAATATGTAAGACAGAGCATTTATTTGTTGAGATTTGAAGTTGCCATTTGATTGACCGTTCTGATACATAATCAAGGTCTTTTTGGAGGGTAGTTGTATTGTCTGTGGTGTTGAATAGCTTTACATTATCAGCAAAGAGAATGCAGTCGCTCTTAATATGATCACAGAGGTCATTTATGTAGAGTATGAAGAGAGTTGGTCCTAGAACACTGCCTTGGGGGACACCACTGTTGACAGGTGCAGAATTTGATAGGACGCTCCCAATTTTGAGCATTTGTTGTCTCTTTGACAGGAATGCTTCTATCCAGTTATGTAGGTGTCCAGAGATAAGATTTTAGTTTTAGGAATAGTTTGTCGTATACCACTGAATCAAAGGCTTTAAAGAAGTCTCTTTAGATTGCATCTATTGCTTTACGATTGAGTTCCTGTTATTACATACTTTTTTTCCCCAAAGTTTTTATTTTTTACAACAAACGTACGAACAAAACATAAAAACATAAAGCCCACTTTCAGTTATATACATACAATATGTCAGCTGGTTCCAATCTTTTGTGCTATCCTTTTTTTACCATTACTCACAAGTTATATAAATTCTCACCTTATCAGTCTAGCTTGTGCTTATATAGTATCAATTATTAAACATTCATTTGACTATTTTTCCATCATTTTACATGAGATATTCTAATTTCCATCATGATTTAATCTTATACATTCATCCAATGGTTATATATTTTATACTGTATTCTTTATCAGTCTATTAACTTTTATTGTAAGGCTTAGTAATCTATTTTTTTACCGTGTCTTTTTATCTAATCATTGATAAAATAAATCCCATATTATATAAAATTGTTTCTCCTCTTGTTCTCTAATTTCAAATGTCAATTTACTCATTTCAGCACAGTCCATGATTTTCTTAATAATTTCCTCCTGCATCAGTATTTTTTCATTTTTTCCAATTCTTAAGCCCATGTCACAGTGAACCAACGGATGCAAAGAGGATGTAAAACGGACAAAAAACCTTGCCATCCATTTGAAAACGCCATGTACTCACTGCCTCCGTTTGGCTTCCTCTCTATCCGTCCAGCATCCGTTTATTGATGTTTCATCCACTCCCAAAGTTTTGGACTGCCCAAAACTTTTGCACGGAAAATGTATTCAGTTCGTCCGTTCTGCATCCGCTACGCACCTGTTACGCATCCGTTACGCATCCGCTATATCCGCCAGGCATCCGCTCTGCATCTGCGCAACTTGCATCCACTTGGACGCAGGGAGGAAGTGGAACGGATGCAGAACAGATGCAGAACGGATGCAGAATGGATGCCAAGTGGAAACAAAGCGTTTAAAATGGAAAAAACGTTCACAGAGGGGACCTATCTTGGATATTAAGGATGTCTGCAGGATGCCTAGAGGATGCCTAGAGGATGCAAAGGGACACCTACACTGCCTATAAAAAGGGGGAGCAACTCATCTGCATCTCACTTTCAGAACAGCAGCCAAGCTGTGCAGACCTCTGCAGCCTTCATCTGACTCTTCCTCTTCCACAGCATCCAGTCATGTCCACCGTGGATTGTGACAAAGTCCTTTCGGCAGGCACCATCCTTCTGCAACAGTGCGAAACCATCTACAGGCTCTGTGAACTCTACTACAGGAAGAAAAGGAGGCACCCAAAAAAAGTCTGGGTCCAAAGATGGTTCACCAGAAGAACAGAGGACGGACTGTACAACAAGCTGATGGTGGAGCTCAGGAGCGAAGACACTTGGGCGTTCCAGAACTTCATGAGGATGCCTCCAGCCATGTTTGATGAACTTCTGCAGCGCCTGACACCCAGGTTGACCAAGGCAAACACCAACTTCCCGCCCAGCCTGGAACCTGGGCTCAAGGTGGCACTCACTCTGCACCACCTGGCCTCAGGGACCACCTACAGGAGCATGCAGTATGGCTGGAGGGTGCCACCCAGCACCATCAGCTTTGTTGTCAGAGAAGTAGTGCAGGCCATCATCGAAGAACACAAGGAGGAGCTCCTCCAGTGCCCCTCCACTGAAGAAGGATGGAAGAAAGTTGCAGAGCAGTGGTATCAGAAGTGGAACTTCCCCCACACCGTTGGAGCCATAGATGGCAAGCACGTGGCCTGCAAAGCGCCAGCCAAGTCAGGGTCCACTTATTTCAATTACAAGGGCTTCCCTCAACATCATTCTCTTCGCCATGGTCGATGCTGACTACAAGTTCATGTACATCGATGCTTCAGGCAAGGGCTCATCTTCTGATGCCCAGGTATACAACACCACTCACCTCAAGGAGGAGCTGGAACGCAACCTCATCGTAGGCTTCCCAGATCCAGACCCCCTGCCCACCGACACACAAGATGTGCCCTACTTCATCGTGGGGGATGACAACTTCTCCCTCACAACCTACCTCATGAAGCCCTACACCTCCAAATACCTCACCCGTGAAGAGAGGATCTTCAACTACAGGCTGTTCAGGGCAAGGCAGGTGGTGGAGAATGCCTTTGTCATCCTGGCCAACAGGTTCCAGGTACTTCTCACCACCATGCAGCATAGCCCAGAGACCATGAGGAGGATCGTGGAAGCTTGCTGCATGCTGCACAATCTCATGCGCACCCGCTACCCAGTCTTGCAGAACAGGCTTGTGAACCTCCAACAAGGCAATGGGGACATGGAGCCTGGGGAATGGAGGGAAGGGCAAAACCTGATCGACACTGAGGATGTGCAAGGCCCCAACAGAGCCTCACGTGAGGCGAAGAAGCAGCGCAACCTCCTGAAACACTGATGCAACTCCCCAGCTGGAGCAGTGGAGTGGCAAGACAGGATGGTAAATTCTTAATGGATGCTTCCTTCAGACTGTCTCATCACATGGATGAGATTGGGCCATGTATGTTTGGTTGGCCTACAATGAACAGGGCGTTTAATAAAGAGTTGTGTTTATGTTAACATGTGTGGATGATTGCTTATATCGTTATTGATAATAAAGGGCCATAGGTGTGGCACCTGGGAGGATGGACCATACAGTCCCACTATGCTTGCGCTGGAGGTTTATCTATCCCACTGCTATCCTAACCCATCCCACAGCTATTTTACCCATCCCACAGGTATCCTGACCCATTCCAAAGCTATCCTTACCCATCCCACAAGCAAGCAAAGGCTTAAACCATTTCTAAAAGTTTCCAGCAAGACTTTATTAAAAAAAAGAAATGAAGCAAGTGTGTGAATCAAAAATAGACTTTATTAACAACAAGCCATAAGACAAAAATCAGTCTCTGGCACTCCTCTTGGTCACTCAGTCTCAGGGGTGAAGGGTCCAGGTGCTGTGGAGGTGGCTGGTGCTGGAGTGCTTTTCATCAGCTCCTCCAAAAGCAGAAGCAGCAGAAGCCCCATCCCCAGAAGAGCGAGCCCGTGCTGCAGAAGCCCCAGCAGAACCAGAGTGAGGGCCAGGGGGCGGGATGGTAGCCCTGTCCCTCTTGCAAGGGCTGGCAGCAGATGGCTGAGGCTTGCTGTGCTTCTGCATGGTTGTGGGGTTGCTGGCTGGGAGGGAGGCTGGCAGGCACCAAGGCTGGCAGGAAGGCTGGCACCAAGGCTGGCACCAAGGCTTGCAGGCAGACATGCAGGCAGGGCAGGCAAGCCAGCCAATCCTTCCGGCAGCAGGTCTTTCCTCTGAATGGCGACCTGCTTTCGAGCTGCTTCCGTTATATCCGCGGGGCTGACGCAATGCATCCTCCCTGCATGCGCAATTAATGCCAGGCATCCACTAGGCTTCCGCTGTGCATCCACTGTGCATCCGCTTCATCCACTGTGCATCCGCTCTGCATCCGCTTCATCTGTTCCATGTCCGCTTTGCTGAGGCCCCCCGGAAGCCTAGTTGATGTGCCATCCGCTCCCATCCGCTTCCATCTGCTGGGCTTCCGTTCCGCATCCGCTTTGCATCCACCCTGCGTCCTCAATGTGTCTGTGTAATCCGCTCCGGTTATGCAAATTTTTGCCCCTTTTGAGAGCGATAACAACAGATGGAACATTTTGCTCGTCCGCTGTGTCCTTTTTGCATCCGTTGGGCAGTGTGACATGGGCTTTAGCAAAATACAATTCTAGCCGCTGTTAAAACATTTACAATCATATATTTCAATTCTTTACAATATTTTTCTGGTATAATTCCCAATAAAAATATCTCAGGTTTAAAGTTTATGTGTTGTTTTGTCATTTTTTCCAACCATGTGTGGATTATAATCTAATATCTTTTTGCATCTGAGCATGTCCACCACGTGTGGCAATATGAACCAGGTATCTGATGATATTTCCAACATTTATCCAATTTATTCTTGAACATCCTCGCAATTCTCACTGGGGGCAAGTGCCACCTGTAAAATGTCTAATACAAATTTTCTTTAGATGCAGTTGACATAATTTTGAGACCACAATTTTTGCCATTTATCGAAATCAATCCCATATTCAAAATTTTTCCCCCACACAATCATTGTTTCTTTTACTTCTTCTTCCTCTAATTTAATTTCTAGCAAATGTTCATAAAGTTTTTTTTTGTTAATTTTTCATCAGTACCTGTCAAAAATTTATCTAAATCAGTCAACTTACAGATACCTTCTGTTTTAACATCTTTATCAAATCTAGATTGTATTTGCAAATATGACAAACCAATTCATTTTTACACCTTGTTCATCCAGCGCTTGCATAGATTTAAGTTCACCATTTTCATTCAATATCTCACCGTATCTGTTTGTTCCTTTTTATATATTATTGGATAGGAAAAAGCTTCAGTAGTAGATAACCATAGCGGAATTTTTAAATAATACTGCTTTTTTATCTTCTCTCAGTTTAGAAACAATGCTTCTCGAATATAATGTCTTCTAAAATACCCCTGTGTTTTAGTTCCCTTATACCAGAGGAAGGCATGCCACCCTAAGAGCAGGACATGTCCTTCTAAATTCAAAAGTCTAGTATCCCTTAATGTTATCCACTCCTTTACCCACATCAGATTTGTCGCTTGGTAGTGTAATTCCCAATTGGGCAAAGCAAATCCTCCTCTTATTCTTGCATCTTGTAACAATTAAAATTTTATTCTTGCTTTCTTTCCCTGCCAAATGTATTTTAGCAGTATTTTGTTTAAATCTTCAAAAAATTCTTTATCTAATCTGATTGGAATTGTCTGGAATAAGTATAAGATTCTGGGCAATACATTCATCTTAATTGTAGATATTCTCCCAATCAGTGATAATTGTAAATTTTCCCATTTTATCAAATCTGTCACAATCTGTTGTTTAAGTTTGAGATAATTGTCCTCCTTAAGTGTGCTACATCTTGGTGTTATATGTATCCCTAAATACTTAAGCTTGTTTGTGACCTGGATCCCCAAAACTTCCTCCAATTCTTTCTTTCGTCTTTCTAACATGTTCTTCGCTAAAATCTTTTTTTATCTTTATTTATTTTCAAACCTACTACTTTCCCATACTCTTCTATCTTTTCTATCAGTTTAGGTGCAGACTCCAATGGATCCTCTAATATAAATACCAGGTCATCTGCAAAAGCTTGTGATTTATACTCTTCTTTTTTAATTTTCATTCCTTTCCTTTTCATTTCTTTTATTTCTTTTTCTTCTCTTTTCAGCACTTCCAGTGTTAACACAAACAACAGAGGTGACAGTGGGCAGCTTTGTCTGGTCCCTTTTTTTATATCTATAAAGTCTGTTAACTCTCCATTAATCATAACCTTTGCAGTTTGTTTATGATATTTCGTATTGATGGCTTGAGTAAATTTTTTACCAAAGCCCATTTGCTCCAATTGTAACAGCATAAAACACCAATTCACATTCACAAGGCTTTTTGTGCATCTATAAACATCAGTGCCATTTGTTTTTAAGGATGTGCCTTATAGTATTCCAGTGTATCAAAAATTATTCTCATCTTTTGTTCTGTATAACTTGGAAGGTTCCAAGTAGTCATTTCTGACTGGCCAAAAAGGCCAGTATTGGATTGGTTCATTAAGAACCAATCCAAGAAGCCGTTCAAAGGTGGCAAGATTAAATTGATGTCATTGGCTACAAGCCGGCAGGCAAGCCTTTATATAAAGGGCTGTCGCGGCTTGAGCCAATGTTCCGTTACTGTTGCTGTTAACTGAATATAGAGTTGTTAGTTGGAACCCGGTCTCACATGCTTCTTTTCTGGACGGAACACTGGTGACGAGGATGGGATCGTCCTGAAGCGGAGACCGAGCACGCGGCGAGAGAAAAAACCACGCTAGATGAGATGGCTGGTAATAACGCGCCGCCCGCACCATTCAATCTCAATGAAGAAGATTGGGAGTCTTATATTGATCGTTTCCTGATGTTTCTGGAGAGCAACAAAATGAAAGAAATTTCTGATCAGCGAAAGAGGGCTGTCTTCCTAACACATTGCGGGCCAGCCATATTTAAGATGGCGAAGGCATTGGTGAAGCCCAGAGATGTGAAACAGATGACCTGGTCTGAGCTTAACCGAATGCTGAAAGCTCACTACGTGTCAGTTGTTTCAACCCTCATCAAGAGACATGAATTTTATAAGAGAGACCAGAGGGAAGATGAAACCATTGCTGATTTCATGGCAGCTCTGCACCATATTGGAGGAGCCTGTGAATTCCAAAATATGGATGAGGCAATGTGAGATTGTGTCGTGTTAGGTCTTAGGGACTCTACCCTTCAAAGCAACTCTTAAACAGACCTAACATAACGGTGGCAGAGGTAATCGTGGAAGCAACCTCCGCGGAAGCCGCAAAGAAATCATTGGCCACAATGAAGATGATGAACGCCAGTGCTGACATGACAACTCTTCCAAAAGAAAAAATCTCAGGCGGAGGGAGAAAGCTAGCTGCTACAAACACATACCACGAAGACCTAGACGAGTCATCAGACACTGATGAAGATGACGATGAAGTCCACTGCCTTTAACACAAACCAAAAAAGGTGTGAAAGGAATAAAAATTGGTGGGAATGCGCTGGTTGCAGAGGAAACCACCCCCGAGCTGAGTGCAGGTTTCTTGATGCCATCTGTCGGGCTTGCAAAAAGAGGGGACATATCGAAAGAGTCTGCCGAAATCAAAGAAACAGCAGCCCTAGCAGACATGGTAATTCCCTACCAAGAACTGACTCAAGGCAAGCCGACAGAAAATGGGAGCGCAGCAAGGGAACCAGCAACCGAGAAAACACACATCAGATTGTCACTATAGGAAGCGCACAGACGGAAAGTGGAAAAAAAGTCAGAATTTTAGTGTCCATTGAAGGAAGCCCTTGTGAGATGGAGGTCAACTCAGGATCTTTTCTATCAATGGAACACAATTAGATGTCTAATTCCAAACATCAGACAAAACGAACTCACAAAACAAAAAATAATTCTCAAAGATGACCAGGGAAATAGGATTCCCGTGGTAGGTCTGGGACACTTCAAAGTAACTTACAAACAACAAGCTGAAGTCCTGCCATTGACTATACTCAACCGAGACCATCCCAGCCTTCTGGGCATCGAATGGTTCGTGCCATTGGGCATCGGGATGACCGGAGTGAGCTGAATAGTCGTGAGTGATTGGGAAGAGAACCTGCTACACGAATTCCAGGACATCTTTGACGGAACTCTAGGCAGGTACTGGGGAACCCCAATATCCTTTAGCCTAGATCCCCAAATAGCACTGAGAAGACTAAAAGCCAGACAAGTCCCCTTTGCATTAAAACCCAAAATAGATGAGCAATTAAATAAATTGATTGCACAAGGGGTCATAGAACCAATTGACTACGCCAGGTGGGAGACAACAATAGTAACACCTGTAAAACCAGACGGGTCTGTGCGTATCTGTGGAGACTACAAGGCTACCCTGAACCATGTGCTACAGCAAAGCTCATACCCGGTACCAGTTATGCAGCACTTACTGCACTCACTTGGGGGAGGAAAATTTTTCACTAAACTCGATTTGGCCCAGGCGTATCAGCAACTTCCAGTAGACCCCATAACGGCCGATGCACAAACAATAGTAATGCATAGAGGGGCCTTCAAATGTAACAGACTTCAATTTGGAGTGAGCGTTGCCCCAGGCGTCTTCCAAAGCCTCATGGAATGCCTATTAAACGGAATAAAAGGGGTCGTTCCAAACTTTGATGACATCCTAATTTCAATGAAAAATGTGACCCAATTAGAAGCTAGACTAAGGGAAGCGCTAATGAAATTCAAAGAATCCGGCCTGAAAAGAAAAATGCTGCCTGGACACTGACGAACACAAAAATGCTGCCTGGACACTGATGAATTTTTTAGGATATTTGATTGACGAACAAGGTATTCACCCAACAGAAAAAAAAGTCAAAGCAATTAAAGACGCACCCAGACCTAGAAATAAAACAGACTTACAGGCATTCTTGGGTCTGATCAATTTTTATAATGTATTCCTCCCCCACAAAGCAATGATAGCAGAACCATTGCACCGTTTGCTAGATAAAAAAACTGGACTTGGGATCACAAAGAACAAAAAGCCTTTCAAAATATAAAAGACTTGTTAACCTCAGATACCATTCTTATTCAGTTTAGTAATACTCTACCCTTGACGGTCACCTGCAATGCCTCACCATTCGGAGTCGGTGCTATCCTGAGCCACCAATTACCTGACAGGAGAGAGGCACCCATTGCTTTTTATTCGAAAATGCTCTCCAAAGCAGAACGCAACTATAGCCAACTAGACAGAGAAGCCCTGGCAATCGTTGCCGTAGTAAAACACTTTCATGAATACGGTAGAACTTTCTTCATTGTTACTGATCATAAACCATTACTACGGATTTTGGCTGGGAATAAACCCATTCTATCCCCACGGATGACTAGGTGGTCAGAATTCCTGGCTGCCTATTCATATACATTGCTGCATCGACCTGGGAAACAAATCGCCCATGCAGACTCATTAAGCCGAACACCATTACCGATCTTGGAGGATTACCCGGCTCCAGCCACCGCCACCCTACAACTAGAAACCTGCCCTGAACTTCCATTGACTGCGGATGATGTTGCCAGAGACACGGCAAAAGACTCATAGACTGCCTGCGTTTTGACTTGGGTAGGTAAAGGCTGGCTGGAAGGCTAAAAGACTGAAAACTTTAAACCTTTCCAGACGAGACAAACTGAACTGTCTATACAAAAGGGGTGTTTGTTGTGGAGAGATTGGGTGGTGATTCCACCCAAACTACAAGAAGAGGTGTTAGGCATGTTACATGAGGGCCACCCAGGCATAGTAAAAATGAAAAGCCTGGCCAGGAGCTATGTCTGGTGGCCTGGCTTTGACAAGGACATTGAACACTGGGTTGCAACATGCCACAAGTGTCAGAGAGCTAGACCCACACCACCACAAGCTCCCATACAGGACTGAGAGACTCCACGAGGCCCTTGGTCTTGAATCCATATTGATTTTGCAGGACCAACTAGGGGCAATATGTTTTTAATAGTTGTGGATACATATTCGAATTGGCTTGAAGTCATCTTAATGTCATCCACAACAACCGACGCTGTTATAAAACAGCTAAACAACTTATTTGCAACTCATGGTTTACCTAATTTGTTGGTATCTGACAATGGGCCACAGCTAACAGCAATACAATTCAAACAATACTTAGCCTCTTTGGGTATACGCCATGCACTAACCGCACCGGCTTACCCGGTGGCAAATGGTAGGGCCGAGCGAATGGTCCAGTTCACAAAGGAAGGCCTTGAGAAAATAGACTATGGGGATGTCCAAGACAAGCTAAACCGCTTACTTACACTACAACACATCACTCCCAGTAGCACAACAAACAAGAGCCCGGCAGAATTATTAATGGGGAGAAAACTCAGATCCCATTTAGATAGGTTGCACCCCAATTATAATTGCGAGAAACCCCCCGACTCTTCCAGCCGATACTGCACTTTTGAAATCGGTGACCTGGTCTATGCAAAGAATTTTACCAGGGACCCTCTTTGGCTTCCAGCCACGATCACACAAGTAACAGGCCCCCGGTCCTACCGACTAACCATGGACGATGGAAGAGAGTGGAAGCGGCACATAGACCAGCTTTGTTCCCCCAACATCGAGCGCAAAACAACCGTGCAACCTCAAATAATCAATTTCGACGAAAACAAAACCAAGGGGGGGGGGAATACAAATAAATAAAAAAGGTTGTGAAAATGAACCATTAAAATCACAACCAGAAAATCTAACCAACCAAAAAGAGCACTTACGGTTAGATGAGACCATCGGAAGAAGTCCTGGTGAAAGGGAAGCCGACCTGGATGGTGCCAGCCAGGCCAGCTCAACCAGCCCGGTTGAACTGGGAGGGAGCGGCAGAACTATTTCGACAGGCCTGAGAAACTCAGGCGGGAGCGGCAGTGCTGACTCACCCTTCCAGGCGGTTCCATGGAAAAAAGCCGGAGAGACAATGATCCTGACCGAACCACTTGAAGTCCTAGGCAAGAATGAGCCACGCAGGTCAACTAGGACCAGAAAAAGCCCCACCTACCTGCACGACTATGTCACTCATGTAGGACTGAACTAAAGGGGGAGGGGTGTTCTGTATAACTTGGAAGGTTTCAAGTAGTCAATTCTGATTGGCCAAAAAGGCCAGTAGTGGATTGGTTCATTAGGAACCAATCCAAGAAGCTGCTCAAAAGCGGCAAGATTAAATTGATGTCATTGGCTACAAGCTGCAGGCAAGCCTCTATATAAAGGGCTGCCGCGGCTTGAGCCAATGTTCCGTTACTTTTGCCGTTAACTGAATAAAGAGTTGTTAGTTGGAACCTGGTCTCACCCGCTTCTTTTCTGGATGGAACATCTTTAATCTGTCTCTTCAGCAGAAATCCATTTTGATCAGGATGAATAAAATTGTTGAAGTATGTTTTCAGTCTTTCTGCCAGAATTGAAGCAAAAATTTTATAATCTGAATTTAATAGTGACATAAATCTGTAATTTTTAACTTGCTCTGGGTCTGTGTCCTCTTTAATTTGCTGTGGGTCAGTGCCGGTACAAGTGGACACAGACCCACAGCAAGTTAAGGAGGACACAGACCCACAGCAAGTTAAAAATTGTACCTCTGGTACAAGTGTTATATATGCTTCTGACTATGTTTTCGATATTCTCTTCTTCGTCGTAACTTCATTCTTAATTTCTAATAAGTGAAGATTCAATGTTTCCTAGAATGTCTTATAAAATTCCACTGGCAAACTGTCTGGACCTGATGCTTTCCAAATGTTTTGTTTTTTTAGAGCTTCTGTTAATTCCATCATTGTTATGTTACTTTCTAACATTATTTCAATATATTTGGGTATCTGGGGCATTCTTCTCGAGTCTCTTTCCTTTCTCAGTTTATATGCTAGCCATCTGCCTGATTTATTTGCATCTTCAAAATAGTTCTGCTTAGCATTTCAATTTTTTGTGCTATTTCTTCTTTTTCCATAAGCCCTATTTTATGTTTAGTTCTGTCCATTTTAATTTTAATGTCCTTTTTTTGTGGAAATTTCTGTAGTTCTTTTTCCAACTTCTTGTAGTCATCTTCCAATATTTTAAATATTCTTTTCTGTTTTATATTTCTTTTCCTTGTATAGTCCATTATCAAACCTCTTGTATAAGCCTTCATCGTGTCCCACGATGCGATTGAGTTGTGTAGTTGACATGTTTTTGCAGTGTAAGAGTTGCATATTACATGATAGCTTTTTTCTTAAACCAAATTGCTTATTAGAGAGTAGGTTGTTTGTCTCTAAGTGGAGGATAATGGATTGGTTAATAATTGATTCCATGACTTTACAGGTGACACAGCATAAGGAGATTGATCTGTAATTTTCAAATTGGCTGGGTCTCCCTTTCTGAAGAAGAGGATGACTGTGGCTTGTGACCATAATTTTGGCAAGGAGCTGGTCCTGAAAGATTTTTCGAAGATTATGCTTAGAGGTTCTGCTATGGCAGTGGATAGTTTTTTAAAGAAGTAGGCACATATTCTGTTCAGTCCAATAGATAGGGATGGTTTTAGATTGTGCGGTGCTTTTTTAACAATGTCTTCTGTAAAATCGATATGTATTAAATCATTGTAGTTGTCTGTGGTTCGACTAGGAAATACCGGGCTTGATCCATTGCTGTTTACAAATACTGAGCCAAAGAATGTGTTAAAGAGGTTGGCTTTGATGGTGGTGTTGTTACAGTCTTTGCCATTAGGTCCTTTCAGGGGTGGAATGTACCTTGAGTCTTTTAGTTTGTTGTTTACAAAATTGTAGAAAGCACAAGTGGAATTAGTGAATAGAAGGTTTTCCTCTTGTTTAATGTGATTATTAGTGCATTCAGTTTTTATCTGGTGGCAGATTTTGTATTGACTTTTGAAGTTGGCAACTTGCCTCCAGAAGTTGTGAGTACTCTTAACACTGGGGGTTTTAAAGAAAAGATTGGACAACCATTCATTTGAAATAGTGTAGGGTTTTCTGCTTGACCAAAGAGTTGGACTAGAAGATCTTCAAGGTCCCTTCCAACTCTGTTGTTCTGAATTACTTCCTAGCATATAAAATCTTCTAAATGATACAACTTGCTTTTGGTAAGAAAATCAGTCTATTTTCTTATAAACATTAAGGATGAGAAATATGGATTGCAGATTATACATTCATCATATGAACTCAATTAATATCCCCAACAACATAATAAAAGAAGAGAGATATTAATATGATGCCAAAGTAGAGTGTTTTTTTCTTATATTATAATTTTATGGATATGCTGAAGTATCTGATAGTGATAATCCAGTGAAATGGTGTTAAGTATTTGAATTACCTATAGTCAGAGTAGGTTGTAGGGAAGGGAGGAAGCAAATGTTCAGTAAAATAATACGGGTTCCAGCATAGTGTTTTTTATCTTTTTTCCCTAAAGGTTAAGAAAACAAACACACACACACACACACACACACACACACACACACACACACACACA
>BLBF01000031.1:19240962-19275700 GCA_015471245.1 Laticauda colubrina | reverse complement strand
ATATGTATATGTATATGTATATGTATATGTATATGTATATGTATATGGTTTGAAGCAGGTAGTACGGCTTCTGGTTCGTGGTCATGTCTCATCTTCTGTGTGGGTGTGAGTCTTTTTTCTACGTGGAAATGTGGTGGTAGAATCTTGTGTGGTACTCGTGGGTGTGGGTCTGGTGTCATTCTTCATGTTAGGTACTCATTTATTAATGAGGGCAGGTTTCCAAATGGTTGTTAGGCGGGAGGTATCATCTCATTTATTCATGCTGTGTGGGCGTTTTTCTATCTTTATGGCTTCTCTGATTATTCTGTTGTTGAAGTGTTCGGTAGCTGCACCACTAACCGCTTCAAACCCCTCTGACCTATACAAGAAGTGAACTGACACCCACCATGAAGATGTGCCACAAACACGAAGCCAAACAACAGGATCACAGCTCACCCGCTCAAATCCCCCAGCAACTAAGACTAACCAGAGCACAACCAAGCCCCCCCCTAAACAGAACACAACCCCAGCCAATCAGAACACAGCCAAACCCCCAACCAATGAGAACAAACCTCCACCCAATCAGAACACAGCCAAGCCTCCACCCAATCAACTCAAACCCCCACTAGCAGTTAAAAGGAAGAAGCAGCTGCAAGCTCACATTACTCTGAGAAGCACAGAGCTGAAGAAAAAAGCCTGAAGATGATGAATGAGACTTCATTGAAACATTGCCTACATACTTCCAATTTTACGCGGGAGAAAACCCGAATAACCAAAGATCCACATACAAATACCCGCGAAAACCTCAGAAAACATATAGCAACGTTTCAGCAGAATCTCATCTGCCATCGTCAGGCTTCTGTATAGAGTTAGTTCCTGGTTCCAAATTTGAGACTGGTCCATTCTGATTGGCTAGGAGCCTGGATCTGTGTTCATTGGACTTGGAGTTTGATTGATTGGTGTTTCTGGTTTCTTCTGTCTCTTTTGTGGCTTTGATTGTCTGGCAACACTCTTTTCTTGTGTTGGAGGCTTTCAGTGTAGCTTGGCTCCGTGTGAAAGGACGGCTGCTCTTCATTAGCAAGCTGCTATTCATTAGCAAGCTGGTTTCACCTGGGTGCCTGGTGGGGGGGGGGGGTTGAGTCAACAGCTGTGAGACCCTGACCCACATACAAACTCAATACAGAAGCCTGATGATAGCAGATGAGATTCTGCTGAATCGTTGCTACAACTTTAAAAGCACTACAATGACGTGGGATAATACCCAAAGGAAGCTGAGCAGCATATATATACATACATACATACATACATACATACATACATACATACATATATAATAAGTTTTCACGGGTACTTACATGTATGCTGTTCAGCTTCCTTCGGGTATTATCCCACGTCATTGTAGTTGTGCTTTTAAAATTGTAGCAACGTTTCGGCAGAATCTCATCTACCATCATCAGGCTTCTGCATATATATATGAATATATATATGTGTGTGTATAAAAGAGCCATTGCGGGTCATTATTTCTCTTCAAATCCAAGCAGCGATCAGTTACTAACCACATAATCGTACTTGTTAGTAATAAAAAATAAAAGATGAGGAGTCTTTGTAGAACATCTTTCCAAATCATCTCAACTATTCATTATACATTTTGCTTTAGGGATCAAGGATTTCATTTTACTCAGTGAATCTCCTGTATAATTTTCAGTCCTGCTGCCCACCCTTAAGCGTTAAGCACTTAACCTTGCTTTTTAGAAATTAAGTCTTGGAATATATCACATGCAGGTTGAAATTTCTAAAAACACATAAGGAAACAATTTGGAAAGTTAACCATGCTTTGAATAATTTAAGTGTCTTTGTGTAACAAGAGAAAAGAGCTTTTTTTTTTTTTTTAAATCTATCAAAATGTGTGAAATACTTCTGAGAAATTTCAGAGGCACTTCCTCTTTCCACTTACTATTAGAATTACTATTGCTCGTTCTGGGTGGCTCAAAACCATCCTTGAAAGACAGAAAATTTCCAGTGAGTCTGCAATCATAGCATCAAATGATTTTTTTCTGTGCTGAATTTCAAAGAACACACAATATGGTATAAGTTGCCCTTGATTGAAAACTTTTCATTTAGTTTGAGGTAAGAACAGCACTTAAAAGTAGTGGCTTGTACTGATCGTCTCACTTTGTAAACATTGCAGCATCCCCAAGACCACATGATCAATATTCGGGCATGGCATCCAACATACATTTATGATAATTGCAGCATCCCAGGATCATCTGAACACCATTTATGACCTTCCCATCTGGCTTCCCATGAGCAAAGTCAATGAGGAAAGCCAAACTTGCTTAACAATCTCAAATAATACAGTTGTTAAGCAAATTTTCCCTCCACCCATGAACTTTGCTTGTCAATGTTTGACTTAACAATGGAAATTCTGTCCTCAATTGAGGTTGTAAATTGAGGTTGTAAATTATGCTTCTGCACAAACAAATTTCAAACTGAACAGGTTAATGCTTTTTGAAAGCTGCAGTTGCCCCATCAAGTCGTAGCCCTCTGCTCTCTGGTCTGCTACTCCAACAACCTCCAGGCTCATTGCCCTGTTTTCCCCAGAGATGCCAGGGACCAACTTATTCTCCTCCTCCAAACTACCATCTGGAGAAGAGACTGGTGACCCATCCATTACCCTGCTTTACAATTACAAGCTGGGTGATCATTTTGTATTGTTTAAGGCCCTGTCACACTGCCCAACGGATGCAAAACGTTAGTAAAAAGGACACAACGGATGAGAAAAATGTTCCATCCGTTGTTATCTGCTCTCAAAAGGGGCAAAAATTTGCATAACCAGAGCGGATAACACGGAAAGGAACGGACACAGGGAGGACGCAGAACAGATGGAAAGCGGATGCGGAACGGAAGCCTAGCGGATGGAAGCGGATGAGAGCAGATGGCACATCCGCAAGGCTTCCAGGGGACCTCAGCAAAGCGGAAGCCGAAAGGATGAGGCTGATGCGGAACGGATGAAGTGGATGCACAGCGGATGCACAGCAGATGCACAGTGGATGCAGAGCGGAAGCCTAACGGATGCCGAGCGTTAATTGCGCATGCGGGGAGGATGCATTGCGTAAGCCCCGCGGATATAAAGGGAAGCAGCTCAGAAGCAGGAAAGACCTGCTGCCGGACGCATTGACTGCCTTGCCTGCCCTGCCTGCATGCCTGCCTGCAAGCCTTGCTGCAAGCCTTGCTGCCAGCCTGCCTCCCAGCCTCCTGACCAGCCTCCCTGCAGCCTTGCTGCCTGCCTGCCTGCCAGCCTTGCTGCCAGCCTGCCTTCCAGCCTCCCTGCCAGCCAGTCTGCTTGCAAGCCTTGGTGCTTGCCTGCCTGCCAGCCTTGGTGCCTGCCTGCCTGCCAGTCTTCCTGCCAGTCTTCCTGCCAGGCTTTCTGCCAGCCTGCCTGCCAGCCTTGGTGCATGCCTACCTGCCAGCCTTCCTGCCAGGCTTTCTGCCAGCCTTCCTGCCAGCCAGCAACCCCACAACCATGGGGAAGAAGAGAAAGCCTCACCAACCTGCCGCCATCCCTAGCAAGAGGGACAGGGCCACCCTCCCGCCCCCTGTCCCTGACTCTGCTTCTGCTGGGGCTTCTGCTGGGGCTTCTGCTGCTCTTGCTTCTGGAGGAGCTGATGATGATGCTTCTGGAGGTAGTGTTTCTGCTCGTACTTACTCTGCTGAGGCTGCTCCTGGCGGTGATGCTTCTGCTCGTGCTTACTCTGCTGAAGCTGCTCCTGGCGGTGGTGCTTCTGCTCGTGCTTACTCTGCTGAAGCTGCTCCTGGTGGTGATTCTTCTGCTGGTGCGTACCCTGCTGAAGATGCTTGTCATCCTGTTGGTCCTGCTGGTCCTGCTCATATTCCTGGACTTGCTCGTCCTGCTCGTGCTCCTGGTCCTGCTCGTGATCCTGGTCTTGCTGGCGCTGCTGGTGCTTACTCTGCTGCTGCTGATTCTGGTCCTGCTGGTGCTTCTGCTGCTGCTGCTGATGATGATGATGATTATGATCCTACTGGTGATGATGATGATGATGATGATGATTATGATGATGATCCTGCTGGTGCTGCTGCTGCTGGTGGTGTGGAGGAGCAGCCCCTATTACCTGGGAGCCCCTCTGATGAGGGCCCATCTGGTCCTGCCAAAGGGAGGAAGAGGCATATGCAGGGACGGGAGAGGAGGCAATGCTCCATTGAGGAGGAACACGAGGATGAAGTGCTGGAGTGGATGAGAGAGAATGACTATCTGTGGCAGAAGGGACACTGTCTCTACAGGGACACCAAGCAGAAGCATGCTGCTTGGAGAGAGAAGGCAGAGAGTATGGGCTACACTTCGGAGGTGCTCCTCGGCTGGTGGAAGCACAAGCACACCTGGTACGGGAAGCTGCACCTGAAGAAATCTGGCCAGGCCACGGTTAAGCTGACGGAGAGAGAGACCTACGTCATGGCCAGGTGCAGCTTCCCGGAGGGTGAGATCCGCCACCGAGGAGCACCAGCAGCCCCTCTCACTCCCCTCTCTCTCCGGCAGCCTGCTGAGAGCCAGTCCTCTTCCGGCCGAGAGTCAGCTCCTGTCTCCAGGCAGGTTTCTGTGGAGCGTGCCACGGTGGAGAACCCGCGGACAGGTGTTGTAACTGTGGTGGAGCGTGTGGAGGACTCCCTGGTGTGGTGGGAGAAAGGAGATGGCACGTCCACCACAGTCCTACCCGCATCCACCCCCAGCTCCACCTCCACAGAAAGGCAGAGAGGCAGACCGGAGGGGCAGAGCCACACTGTCCTGCTGGAGATCAGGGACACCATCCAGAGCAGCATAGATCTCCTCTCACAGCTGGTTCACACCGACTCCTCATCCTCCCACTGCAAGCCCTTCCTCACCTATGTGAACCAGACCCTCACGGACATGGCGGAACCCCAGTACCAGGTGGTGAAGAACCGATCCCCGAGCTGCTTCACAACCCTACAGACCCAGAGGCACCGGCTCCCACCCAGTCCAGGTCTGCTCTTCCACCCCAGGTGATGTCCCTCCCATTCCAAGGCTTTCCACAGCCCCTCACCTACCAGGGCTACGGCTACCAGGAGGTTCAGCAGCACAGGCAGCAGCCCTTCCCAGTCCAGGCACAGAGTCATCGAACGACACTGTTGCCACCGGTTCCACTGATGCCACCGATGCCACCCACGACACTGATACCACCCACGCCAACGATGCCACCCATGACACTGATGCCACCCACGCCAATGATGCCACCAACGCCAGTCCTCACCCAGCTGCAGACCAGACAGCCCCACTACACTGCTCCTTCCTCCACCCCACAGCCTAGCCCGGCCTCAGTACATCTGTCGTCAGTACTGGGGCTGACACCCCATGGCATGGAGGAAGGAGCTCTCAACATCACAGGTCTGAGCCAGCTGTCCGAGAGCTTTCTCAACACACCGTCACCTGTTGTCCTCTCAGGGCCAGGCACCCCAATGGCGCTTCAGACAAGCACTCCAGCACCAGCCACCTGCACAGCATCTGGACCCTTCACCCCTGAGACTGGGCACACCTCCGAGTGACCAAGAGGAGTGCCAGAGACTGGCTGGCTGGCTACCTGTGGACTTTATTTGGACACTTGACTTGGGTCATTTTTCTTTTACAGCTTGTTGTTAATAAAATCTATCTTTGAATCACACACTTGCTTCATTTCTTTTTTTTAATAAAATCTTGGTGGAAACTTTTAGAAATGGTTTAAGCCTTTGCATGCTTGTGGGATGGATTAAGATAGCAGTGGAGTGGGCAGGGATACCTTTGGGATGGGTAATAGCTTTGGGATGGGCAGGGATACCTGTCAGATGGGCAGGGATACCTTTGGGATGGGTTAGGATATCTGTGGGATGAGTTAAGATAGCAGTTGGATGGACAGGGATACCTGTGGAATGAGCAGGGATACATGTGGGATGGGATAGCTGTGGGATAGATAAACCTCCAGTGCAAGCATAGTGGGACTGTATGGTCCACCCTCCCAGGTGCCACACCTATGGCCCTTATTTATCAATAATAATGAAATAATCATCCACACATGTCAACATAAACACAACTCTTTATTAAACGCCCTGTTCATTGTAGGCCCACCCAACATACATGGCCCAATCTCATCCGTGTGAAGAGACAGGCTGAAGGAAGCATCCCTTAAGCATCTATCATCCTGTCTTGCCACTCCACCACTCCAGCTGGGGAGTTGCACCAGTGTTTCAGGAGGTTGCGCTGCTTCTTCCCTTCACGTGAGGCTCTGTTGGGGCCTTGCACATCCTCAGTGTCTATCAGGTTTTGCCCTTGCCTCCATTCCCCAGGCTCCATGACCCCATTGCCTTGTTGGAGGTCCACGAGCCTGTTCTGCAAGACTGGGTAGCGGGTGCGCATGAGATTGTGCAGGATGCAGCAAGCTTCCACGATCCTCCTCATGGTCTGTGGGCGATGCTGCATGGTGGTGAGAAGTACCTGGAACCTGTTGGCCAGGATGCCAAAGGCGTTCTCCACCACCAGCCTTGCCCAGGACAGCCTGTAGTTGAAGATCCTCTCTTCACGGGTGAGGCGTCTGGGAGTGTAGGGTTTCATGAGGTAGGTTCTGAGGAAGAAGGCGTCATCCCCCATGATGAAGTAGGGCACATCTTGCATGTCGTTGCGAAGTGGGTCTGGATCTGGGAAGCCCACGATGAGGTTACGTTCCAGCCCCTCCTTGAGGTCACTGGAGTTTTATACCTGGGCATCTGAACATGACCCTTTGCCTGAAGCATCGATGTACATGAACTTATAGTCAGCATCGACCATGGTGAAGAGGACGATGCTGAAGAAGCCCTTGTAGTTGAAATAAGTGGAGCCCGACTTGGGTGGTGCTTTGCAGGCCACGTCCTTCCCATCTATGGCTCCAACGGTGTGGGGGAAGTTCCACTTCTGATACCACTGCTCTGCAACTTTCTTCCATCCTTCTTCAGTGGAGGGGCACTGGAGGAGCTCCTCCAGGTATTCTTCGATGATGGCCTGCACCACTTCTCTGACCACAATGCTGATGGTGTTGTGTGGCACCCTCCAGCTGTACTGCATGCTCCTGTAGGTGGTCCCTGAGGCCAGGTGGCACAGAGTGAGTGCCACCTTGAGCCCAGGGTCCAGGCTGGGCCGGAAGTTGGTGTTTGCTTTGGTCAACCTGAGTGTCAGCCGCTGCACAACTTCGTCAAACATGGCTGGAGGCATCCTCATGAAGTTCTGGAATGCACGAGTTCTGGAATGTCTTCGTTCCTGAGCTCCACTATCAGCTTGTGGTACAGTTCATACTCTGCTCTTCTCCTGATCCATCTTCGGACCCAGATGCTTCTTGGCCGCCTCTTTTTCTTCCCGTAGTAGAGTTCACAGAGCCTTTTGATGGCTTCGCACTGTTGCAGAACAATGGTGGCTGCCAAAAGGACTTTGTTACAATCCATGGTGGACATGACTGGATGCTGTGGAAGAGCAAGAGTCAGATGAAGGCTGCAGAGGTCTGCACTGCTGGGCTGCTGGTCTGAAAGTGAGATCCAGATGAGTTGCTCCCCCTTTTTATAGGCAGTATAGGTTTTTGCACTATGTGTCCCTTTGCATCCTCTAGGCATCCTCTAGACATCCTTAATATCCGAGATAGGTCCCCTCTGCAAACGTTTTTTCTGTTTTAAATGCTTTCTTTGCGAGCTGCACCCGCTTTCATCCTTTCTCCATCCATTCTGCATCCGTTCTGCATCTGTTCCATGTCCGTTCCACTTCCTCCCTGCGTCCGTTTACCGATGGAGTGGATCAAGTTGTGCGGATGCATTGCGGATGCCTAGCAGATATAGCAGATGTGTAACGGATACAGAACAGATGCCTAGCAGATGCCTAGCGGATGCAGAACGGACGCATTGGATACATTTTCTGCTCAAAAGTTTTGAGCTGCTCAAAACCCTCTGAGCAGATGAAACGTCAATAGACGGATGCTGGACGGATAGAGAGAAAGCAAAACGGAGGCAGTGAGTACAGAACGGAAGCATCGTGTTAACCAATGGATGATTAGTGTTTTTCTCCGTTTTACATCCTCTTTCCATCCATTGGTGCAGTATGACAGGGGCTTTAATAAGCAGCTTGTCTCTGTATTGTTTTCATGGAATCTTGTTATAGTGCTTAATTTTTTTTTTCTTGTTAAGAAACTTTTCATACCCTCTTCCCTCTCCTTGCTGCTTCAGAGTTTGTCACCATTAGTTGAAATTATTTCCTTAATTTAGACTTGGAGCAAGAAAATAAAATAGTTTCTAATATGTCCTGTTATTCAGCATACAGTAGCTTGCTTTCAAAGCTTTGTAGTTTAAAATATCTTGTCTTTTTTCAAGTTTTAGTATATAGTAAGTCTCCCCATCAAAAATGGTCTTTTTTTTTTTTTTGCTGTGGAATTGCAAACACAAAACATGAAGGTCCAAAATGTAGAGTGAACATCGGAATATGTGTAAAAAAAACATGACTAGGTTACACATAATCATTGTAATCAGCCAGTTTCTGAGCTTTTGTGCTTTCATATTCTTTAAAATAGCAGGAATGTCCAGTGTGGAGTGGTGATTATTGAGATCCACCTTCTAATCCACAGAAACTCACTGGATTATTTTAGTTCTTTTCTGTCCCTCAGTCCAACTCATTTATTTATTTAGCATATGGCATGTCATATATGAGCTAGCAATAGATATTAACATTATTCCTAGATTAATAAACACAATAAAATATAAATGTTTAAAAGATCTATGTTTGAATACCAATATCTAGATTACCTGATCATTGAAGTACAGCATTGTTTATTTTTTAAAAAAATCAGATACTGGACCGATATGTGCCCTCAGTTTATATCCACTTATGATGTGATGTACAGTTTGAAGTGGGATCTAGGTGTCACTGAGGGGAAGATACTATGCCCCATTTATACAGTTTGTCCTGACAGATGCCATGTGAGATGCAACTCCTATTCAGGATGGTCCATTGCTAATGTGATAGTTCAAAGCCTGGCACCTTTTTTGTGGGGTCATTTATATGTCTTTCTTTCTCTGGGCATTCAGTGACCTATTTGGCTTTCTAGTGGGAATCAATATTAAAGTTGTTGGGCAAATGTACAAGCGCTAATAGAGGCTTCCTGGATTTGAATCTTCCAACAGATAAATGAGGAAAGTTGGCATGCACCTGTAGGAGTAAGTTTAAATCACTACAGTCCAACTCATAGGGTTACTGTTGTGATAAAATGAAGAGAGATCCAGATATAATCCACCTTAAACTCTAGGAAAAAAAAGATGATTATAAATCTAAAAAAATCATGAGAATAAAATTAATGTAAGATTATACTTATTTGTAAGTCTTCTTATTGAACTGAAAAAGCATCAGAATGTACATTACTTAAAAATCTGTACATTGAAGGTGAATCATGTTTCTTTGACTATGACAGGTACTTCAGTCCTTCAGGTGACAGCAACAGATGCAGATGATCCCACCTATGGAAATAGTGCCCGGGTAGTTTATAGTATTCTTCAAGGGCAACCATATTTCTCTGTTGATCCTAAAACAGGTAAGTTGATTTTTTTTTCATTATAGCTTCATCATGAACAATATTATATTAGGGTGTATGATATGATAATTGCACCAACATTATCATTTCTATTTTTAACATACTAACATAATTACCACACAAAACATTACAAGTGCATACTGCACAGACACTTTGGGCAACTTTAGGATTTCCTCCTTTTTATGTCCAAATCTTTTCCTCATTACATATGAGTAAAAAAAGAGTGGAAATTTGACCAAAGTATTCACCTGTAGGCATTTATAGAATGCCATATATTATTCATTTAGAGGATGACAATATTTATTTGAAAGGCAGACTGTTTTCTAATTTGAAATTAGATGGCTGGATTTTATAAAAATACTTTAGTAAGAACAGAATGAAATCATATTAAATCCAGGGCCATTTTCCTTTTTTATAAAGGCAGGTAATAGAAGAGCGTTTAAACGGTATCAGTGATAAACTACAGTTATACATATTTGAAATATCGGTGTGACTGAATGCACGAACACACAAGTATGCAATTGTTATTTCCAATGGATGCTAAAATAAAAGGTGACTGTATTAAACGAGATGCTGTTCTGATTCAAGCATATTTTTCATTTTTTAGCTGTAAAATAGTCCCTAGACTGAAACATTGCACTTTTGTAGCACTGATTTTGAAACTTGTACCCTGTCACATTTAGGATTTCTGATAAATTATGGACATTTTCTGATATTAAAAATGTGGCAATTTTCATTCTAAATTATGAAAGTGTAATATAAATATAACACTAGGATTATAGTTTCATTAGTCATTAGAATGTTGCCATTTAAAAATTAAGCAAATATAACTTAGTTTTGACATTTGAAATTGTATGTCGCAGTTGTATATAAGAGATAGTAATAATTCTGTATAGCATATTTGGCCTCGATTTTTGACAGTCATGGCAAGTTGCCACCCAACGTTAAATGTCCTTGTCCAGCCCTGGCCACCAGACGTAACTCCTGGCCAGGGATTTCATCATAACTATGCCTGGGTGCCCCTCGTGCAACATGCACAAAACATCTTCCTGGAGTCTGTGTGGTATCACCACCCTGTCACCCCACAAAATGCAACCCTTCTCGATAGACAGTTCAGTCTGTCGGGTGCGGAATGGTTTTAAAGTCTCAGTTTTGTGCTCTTCCGGCCAGCCCTTACCTACCCAATGCAGGATGTGAGCTGTCAAAGGGTCTTTCACGGTGGCTCTCGTGATGTCCACTGCGGATAGCGGTAGGTTCGGCCAGGCCTTGAGTTGGAGTGTGAAGACGGTGGGAGCTGGGTCCTCTTCTGTGATGGGCAGCGGGGAACGGCTCAGGGCGTCAGCATGGGTGATGGTCTTTCCTGGGTGGTGGATCAGCGTGAAGGTGTAGGCAGCGAGGAATTCAGACCACCTCATCATTCTAGGTGACAGAATGTTCGGGGTTGGCTTGTTTCCTGCTAGGATCTCTAGCAGGGGTTTGTGATCAGTGATGATCAAAAAAGTTCTGCCGTAAAGGTACTCAGGGAATCTTTTGACTCCAGCGTTGATTGTGAGGGATTCTCGGTCGAGTTGGATGTAATTTCATTCTGATTTGGAAAGCATTTTCGAATAGAAAGTGACCAGTGTCTCTCTACCGGTGTGGCTCAGGATGGCGGCGATTCCAAAAGGCGATGCATCACAGGTGACCGTCAAAGGCAGGGTGTTGCTATACTGGATTAAAATGGTGTTAGAAGTTAATAGGTCTTTGATACCTTGAAATGCTGCTTGTTCCTGGTGGCCCCATTTCCAGATAGTTTTTTTTGTCTAACAACCGATGTAAGGGTTCTGTTATGGTTGCCTTATGGGGCAGGAACACATTGTAAAAATTTATGAGACCTAGGAATGCTTGAAGGTCAGTTTTGTTCCTAGATCTAGGTGCGTCTTTGTTTGCCTTTATCTTTTTTTTAGGTGGGGTGTATCCCTTGTTCATCTATTAGGTAGCCCAGAAATTCGACTTGGTTGGTGGCTAATTTACATTTCTCTCGCTTTACCTTAAGGCCTGCGTTTCTAAATCTTCTTAAGACTTCTCTTAATCTGCTCTCTAGTTGGTTAGTGTTTTTGCTGACACCAGAACGTTGTCAAAATAAGGAATCTATGATTCTGTTCAACAGGCGCTCCATGAGGCTTTGGAACACGCCTGGGGCAACGCTAATGCCGAACTGGAGATGGTTATACTTGAATGCCCCTCTATGTGTCACAATAGTCTGTGCCTCTGCACTAGTGGAATCAACAGGTAGCTGTTGGTACGCTTGTGCGAGATCAAGCTTCGCAAAAAATTTTCCTCCCCTTAGGGAGTGCAATAAGTGTTGCACTACTGGTACTGGGTATGCGCTTTGTTGGAGCTCATGGTTTAGGGTTGCCTTATAGTCTCCGTGGATGCGCACTGACCCATCTGGTTTTACGGGAGTCACAATGGGTGTTTCCCACCTGGCATGGTCGATTGGCTCTAACACCCCTTGTGCTATTAATTTGTTTAATTGTTCATCAATTTTTGGTTTTAAGGCAAAAGGGACACATCTGGCTATTAACCAGATGGAGGCTATTTTTGGGTCTAGGCTAAATGAAATTGGGGTCCCCTAGTACTTGCCTAGGGTCCTGTCGAAAACATCTTGGAATTCTTGTAACAGGCTCTCTTCCCAGTTGGCTGTAGCAATGCGGTTTATCCCGGTCATCCCGATTCCCAGGGGCGCGAACCATTCGATTCCTAGCAGGCTAGGGCAATCACGGTCAACGATGGTCAGAGGCAAGATTTCGGCATGATTTTTAAATTCGACAAGGAAATGTCCAAAACCCAATACCGGAATTTGATTTCCTTGGTAGTCTTTTAAAATTAGTCTTTGTTTTTGTAGTTCTTTTTGTTTGATGTCCGGTATCAGGCGCCGGATGGTATTCCAGGATACCACAGATAAAAAGGACCCAGAGTTGACTTCCATCTCACAGGACTTCCCCTTGATGTTCACCTCTACCCGGACCTTTTTTCTGTTTGCTGCCCTGGAATTTCCAATGGTTACCATCTGGTGCCTTTCCTCTCTTTCGCTGGTTCTTTTGCTTCGATTCCATCTGCTTCCGGCTTGTCTCTCTTCATGTGTGGGGGGGTGGGGGTGCTGCTGCATCTTTTAGAACTATAGCTGTTTTTGTTTTGGCAGACCCTTTTGATGTGCCCCCATTTGTTACAAGCCCTACAGATTGCGTCTAGGAACCTACATTCAGATCGCGGGTGGTTGCCTCCGCATCCAGCACACTGAAACTCCCACCTGTTTCTTCTATTCTCCCACCGTTTCTTGTCTGATTGGAGTCTATGGACATCTTCATTTTTGTCCTCAGTGTCGCTCAGGGATTCGAGATCTTCGTAGTGGGAGGTCACTGTGGGCTGTTTCTTGCTTCCCTCTGCCTTCTTCTCTCTGGTTTGGTTTGGCTGGTCTGGATTCAAATTCATCTGGCACATGGTGGCTGCAGATTTCTTTGCTGCTTCGGCGGTGGTGGCTTCTACGATGGGCTCAGCCACAGTGATGGTCTATTTAGCAGTTTACTCTGAAGTGTAGCGTCCTTCAACCCGAGGACCACGCGGTCCCTCATGGCCTCATCCATGTTTTGGAACTTGCAGGCTCCTCCAATGTGTCTCAGGGCGGCTACAAAATCTCCAATAGTTTCATCTTCTTTTTGGTCTCTCTTGTAGAACTTGTGTCTTTTTATCAAGTTGGAGACCACAGGTGCGTAATGTGCTCGGAGCATTCTGTTCAGTTTGGGCCAAGTCATCTGTTTGATGTCTCTTGGTTTGGCTAGTGCCTTTGCCATTTTAAAGATGGCTGGATCGCAGTGTGTAAGGAAAGCAGCCCTCTTCCTTTGGTCAGATATTTCCTGTAGCTCGTTGCTTTCTAAAAACATAAGAAAGCGATCGATATACGACTTCCAATCCTCTTAATCAGGATTAAATGGTGCGGGTGGTGCATTGTTACTGGCCATCTTTCTTGCTCCATTCAGATCACCACATGCTTCGGTCTCGCTCTTCTATGATGATCCCATCCTCGTTGCCAGTGTTCCGTCCGGAAATAAGTTGCACGAGACCGGGTTCCAACAACAACTCTTTTATTTAACTCAGTAAAGCAATGGTAACGGAACATGAGCCCAAGCCACGGCAGCCCTTTTTATAGTGGCTTGCTCGCGGCTTGTGGTCAATGACACCAATTTAAATGTTCCCACTGTCAGGTGGGCCAATCGGATTGGTTCTCTAATGGCCAATCCGAGAACGGCCTTTTCGGCCGATCAGAATAGGGAACTTGGAGCCTACCAAGTTCCATACATAACACAATGGTTGATAGCACATTTTATTAATTTATTTTTCTCTTAATGTATATGTTACTTTGCAAACAACACAACCTTTTTGTTATTTGCATTTTCTGAATTCTTTAAATTTATACTCTTCTTCCATTTTTACCAAAGTATGAAGACTTACAGATATCAAAGACAAACTTAGATTAAAATAACTTGAAATTATAAATCATACACAACCTTATAATAATAATCATTCATTCAACAGTTGAAGTTCCATAATACAGCATTCCAAAATCTATGGAGAATTTCAGATGGAACAAATTTTGGACATAATCCTATTATCATATGGTATGAATATCTCAGCCACATTGTATTACCATTCTTTTCAACTGGAAGGAAATTCAAATAACATATTTTCATCTGTAGTCAAAAAGGCCACACTGGCATAGCTTAATACCTATTCAAATTATGATAGCACTCTTTTTTAAAAAAAAGTTCCCTAAGTTTTAGTGAATTAATTTTATAAAACAGAATAACTTGGTATATAAGGGAAAAAAAAGAAAGAAAGAAATTGGGAAGCCTTCGTCCTGTCTCACAAGCACTAGAGTTACTCTAATGAGATGTTCAACCCTATAAATTGCTTAGACAAATAAATATTGTAGAATAATATACACAATGTCACATGCTGCCTTTCCAAGGCCTCTCAACCAGCTCTCAATTCTCTCCCAAAAGGCTAGGTCACACTGGCCGACGGATGCAAAACGTATGTAAAAAGGAAACAGAGGACGAACAAATTTTTTAATCCGTTGTTATCCGCTCTCAAAAGTGCCCCAAATTTGCATAAACAGAGCGGACAACAGAAAGGAACGGACGGGGGGAGGATGTAGTGGGGATGTAAAGTGTAGGAAGCCTAGCGGATGGAAGTGGATGGAAGCGGATGACGCATCCGCAGGGCTTCCAGGGGAGAACAGCGAAGTGGCCAGGAGACCTATGTCATGGCCAGGTGCAGCTTCCTGGAGGGTGAGATCCGCCACCGAGGAGCAGCCTCTCTGTCAACCCTCTCCCTCAGACAGCCCACAGAGAGCCACTCCTCTTCCAGCCAGGAGACAGCTACCTTGTCCAGGCAGGTGTCTTTGGAGGACCCTAGGACAGAGACCCCCCCCCACAGCTGCACTCCAAATGCCAGAGGATGTGGAGGATCCCCTGTCTCATATGGAGCAAGAAGAAGCAGCCACCAGAGACCAAGCCACCCCCACCCCCAGCTCCACCTCCACAGAAAGCAGGCAGAGAAGCAGACCGGAGGGACAGAGCCACACTGTCCTCTTGGAGATCAGGGACACAATAAAAGCCAGCACAGATCTCCTCTCCCAGCTGGTCTATTTCGACATACCATCCTCCAACCGCAAGCCCTTCATCACGTACGTGAGCCAGACCCTCATGGACATGCCGGAGGCCCAGTACCAAGCAATGAAGGAGAGGATCACAGCTCTTCTGCACCACCCTCGAGGCGCAGCTGAACCTGCTGATACCCGCTCCAGGTCTGTTCCTCCACCCCAGCTGATGTCACAGCCCTTCTACGGATTTCAGCAGCCCCTCGCCTACTAAGCCTACCACTACCAGGACTTCCCACAGCAGAGGCAGCCCTTCCCAGTCCAGACCCAGGTTCCTCAGAAGCCACAGACGCCACAGACGCCTCAGCTGACCTAGCTGCAGACCAGACAGCCCCACTACACTCCTCCTTCCTCCACCCCACAGCCAAGCCCTTTCTCAGAACATCTGTCATCAGTGTTGGGCCTCACATCCCAGGTCCTTGAGGAAGTGCCTCTCAACCTCACGGGACTGAGTCAGCTCACTGAGAGCTTCCTGCACACACCATCTCCTGTTGTACTCTCGGGGCCAGGCACCCCAATGGCACCTCAGAACAGCACTCCAGCAACAGCCACCTCCACAGTCCCTGGCCCCTTTACATCTGAGACCATGGGCACGCCTCAGAGTGACTGAGAAGAGTGCCAGAGACTGAGTTGTTACCTGCTCACTTTATCTTTGCTTAAGACACTTTACTTGGGTCATTTTCCTTTTTAATAAAGTCATACAATTTGTTATTAATAAAGGTTATCTTTGCTTCACAAACTTGGTTCATTTTTTTTACTTAATAAAGTGTTGGGGAAAACTTTGAAAAAAGGGTTAAGCCTTTGCATGCTTGAGGGATTGGTAAGGATAGCTGTGGGATGGATAGCTGTGGGATGGGTAAGGATAGCTGTGGGATGGATTGCTGTGGGATGGGTAAGGATAGCTGTGGGATGGGTAAGGATAGTTGTGGGATAGATAAACCTCCAATGCAAGCATAGTGGGACTGTATGGTCCACCTTCCCAGCTGCCACACATATGGCCCTTTATTATCAATAGCAATTTAATCATTGATCAACACATTTCAACATAAACAAAACTCTTTATTAATGCCCTGTTCATTGTAAGGCCACACAACATACATGGCACAATGTCATCAGTATGATGAGACAGGCTGAAGAAAGAATCCATTAAGCATCTACCATCCTGTCTTGCCACTCCACTGCTCCAGCTGGGGACTTGCACCAGTGTCTCAGGAGGTTGCGCTGCTTCTTCTCTTCACGTGAAGCTCTGTTGCGGCCTTGCACATCCACAGTGTCTATCAGGTTTTGCCCTTGCCTCCATTCACCAGGCTCCATGTCCCCATTGCCTTGTTCATGGTCCACAAGCCTGTTCTGCAAGACTGGGTAGCGGGTGCGCATGAGATTGTGCAGGATGTAGCAAGCTTCCATGATTCTCCTGACAGTCCCTGGGTGATGCTGCACGGTGGTGAGAAATACCTGGAACCTGTTGGCCAGGATGCCAAAGGCGTTCTCCACCACCCGTCTTGCCCTGGACAGCCTGTAGTTGGAGATCCTCTCTTCACGGGTGAGGTATCTGGAAGTGTAGGGCTTCATGAGGTAGGTTCCGAGGGAGAAGGCGTCATCACCCACAATGACGTAGGGCACATCTTATGTGCCATTGGGTAGGGGGGTCTGGATCTGGAAAACCCATGATGAGGTTGCGTTCCAGCCCACCCTTGAGATCACTGGCATTGTATATCTGGGCATCTGAAGCTGACCCGTTGCCTGAAGCATCGATGTACATGAACTTGCAGTCAGCATCAACCATGGTGAAGAGGATGATGCTAAAGAAGCCCTTGTAGTTGAAATAAGTGGACCCTGAGTTGGGTGGAGCTTTGCAGGCCACGTGTTTCCCAAGTATGGCTCCAACGGTGTGGGGAAAGTTTCACCTCTGATACTACTGCTCTGCAAATTTCCTCCAGCCTTCTTCAGTGGTGGGACACTGGAGGAGCTCCTCCTTGTATTCTTCGATGATGGCCTGCACCACTTCTCTGACCACAAAGCTGATGGTATTGTGTGGCACCCTCCAGGCATACTGTATGTTTCTGTATGTAGTCCTGGAGGCCAGGTGGCACAGAGTCAGTGCCACCTTGAGTCCAGGGTCCAGGCTAAGATGGAAGTTGGTGCTCTGCTTGGTCAACCTGGGTCTCAGATGCTCCACAACTTCGTCAAACATGGCTGGTGGCATCCTCATGAAGTGCTGGAATGCACAAGGGTCTTCATTCCTCAGCTCCACCATCAGCTTGTCATACAGTCCATACTCGGCTCTTCTCGCGATCCATCTTCGGACCCAGACAGCTCTTGGATGTCTCCTTCTCCTTGCGTAGAAAAGGTGAAACAGTCTGAAGAGGGCTTGGTTCTGGTGTTGAATGATGGCGGCTACCAAAAGCAGTGTGCGATGATCCATGGTGGAGATCCATGGATGATGTGGAAGAGCAAGAGCAAGGCTTAAGAGGTCTGCACACCAGGGCTGCTGGACTGAAAGTGAGATCCAGGTGATTTCCTCCCCCTTTTTATCCGAAATGTTGGTTTTCCACTAGGTGTCCTTCCGCATACTCTAGACATCCTCCAGACATCCTAAATATCCAAGATACGTCCCATATACGAACGTTTTGTCCATTTTAATGCTTTATATACGAGATGCATCTGCTTACATCCTTTCTATTTCCGTGCTCCTAACGCTGTGTGGACGTTCCATGTACCTTTCGCTTCCTCCCTCTTTCTGCTTTCCGCTGGAGCGGATGTGAGTTGCGCGGATGGCCAGAGAATGCCAAGAGGATACATCGGACATGTAATGGATGACAATGGATGTAGAATGCTTGTCGGCCGTATGTGTCGCAGATGTACATCGTACGTGGTGGAAAGTTCATCTGCTCAAAAAGTTTAGTGCAGCTCAAAACTTTTAGCAGATGAAAGAGCAGTAGATGGATGTTTTACGGATAGAGCATATGAAAGACATACGCAGTGAGTACACAACGGATGCATCGCATTTTCCAATGGATGGCAAGCTTTTTTGTCCGTTTTACATCCTCTTTGCATCCTTTGGTGCAGTGTGACGTGGGCTTTAGTGGAGAATTGGTAGAATGGATTGCCTTGTGAATGGCAGAATGATTTGGTCAAGAAAAAAAAAATCATATCTGAGTTAATTTCAAGGAAAGTTTTAATTCAGACTTTTCCATTGATCAGGGGCCAACAATTTGTATTTAAACAACAAAGAAAAAACAAAAAGATATTTCCAAATCCAAACATACAGTTTAAAGCTGCTTTAATTTTGACCTTGATGCAAACTTTTCTTCTTTGTCCTTATTACCTCTGTTCTCTTATCTTTATTTATTTTCTTTTTGAGTTTGTTTCCTTGAGGGTAGGACTTTCATCTCTTGAACTGTTGTGATGCACTTTGAAAGTTAAGGGTTTGGAAAATGTTTCTGAAAAACCTCTCAGCCTTGCACATTAAGATGATAAAGTTTGAAAAACAATTTATTTTTTAACCCTGCACATTAAAACAGTTTTTTTTTTTCTGAAAACAAGAATGCTAGCTTTGATTCATTTCCACTGTAGTAAATATGGTTTATATTGAGAGATCACATGCAGTCCTCTGTTTTAATTATTTATACATTTATGTCATTAAAATATGTGGCATTGTTAGGAGACTGTGCGGCATTCTCTCAGTATCCATCATTTGGGAGCCAGCATGGTACATTGATTAAGGTATCAGGCTGCAAGCAGATAAACCAGAGATGTAGTCCCCTCTTAGATATAAAAACTGGCTGGGTAATTTGAGGCTTGGCACCCTTTCCTAGGTGTAGACTGGGTGTTTGAAAAGATATAAACAGTTATCTACTGACCTCCACTACACCAATATTACAAGGTTACAGATTATAAACTATAACATTCAGTGAAGAGAAATGTATCGATTGATAGTCTAATCTTTCACATTTCAAATATGGTCTAATCTTTCAAATTTTAAATATTATGTTGAAAAGTGATGGATTTGGAGTTTTTAAATTTTTTTAAAAGGTCAGATGTACAAGTATTTATATTACATCTGATTATTTAATGTATGGTTGTAATTCTGGGTAGTCTTGGAGCAACTATTGAATAAAGATCATAATTCTGGATTGTAGGACCGTATCACATTAAACAAATGGGTGAAATAACCATCCAATATCTCATTCACAGATAAGTTTTCCTCATTAAAACTTGAGAGAATAATGTTTTATTAACACAAAACAAAGAAGGAGAGGAGGGGAAAAAAGAACATGATTTGGAAATGTAATGTTCAATTAAACTCTAGCCTTTTGATGATAGCCTCCACTGAGTAATCTAAAATGTATTATTATCCATGATTGATTTCTACTTTGTAATATTAAGAGGAGGTCATATTAAAAAATCAAAGTTCATCTTCTTGGTTATGCTTTTTTATAGTGCAGACATATGTTCCTAAGTGAGCATTTGGCTTCACTTAAATTAAAATGTATTGATAATTCTGCCAGTGATTGTTTCATAGTTTCTCTACAAATATTATGTCCTTCATTGGAAATTTCCCCCCTCTCTGTGTGGTATATCTATATGTTTACCCATTATTGATGTTGCTGCTCTTATTTTATTCCATGAAATTCACCTAAAATTCAACTGGGTAAAAAACAATCTTATAATATTTTCATATTTTTTCTCTACTTTTTAAACTCTCCTTTTTCTTTATTACTATCAATTTCTTTTATTTTCTCTTATTGACTTTTGATATTGTCACAACCCTTACCTTTAAAATTTTATCTGATTTGCTTTTATCCAAAATTCAAAGAAAACAAATAATGTGCATTTATAGTTAAGAATTGCTAGCTCATCTCCAATTCCTTGAAAACATATTGATACCATTGAGAGTTACCAAAAAGTATTATTCATGAAGGCTATAAGTTAGATCAGCCTGTTACCGCAGGTTTTGAAAATTGTTGATTGTTCACTTGCCAAATGTGTTGCAGGAAATACTTTCAAGGATTTCTCAAAGTAGCAATTACTGCTACCTTTGAACAAAAATTTCAGGTAACATACCAACTTTGATTGTCACTTAGGTACAAGTGGAACACAACTACCTCCTGATGGGGGATAAAAAAAACTTCCCAATTTACAAAAGTGTATAATTTACAAAGTTATTATTTAATAAAATAATTAATAATGAAATGCTTTATAATATCTCACTTGCTCTAGCTTGATATATATAATACAATACTAAAACCAATAGAATATTCCATAAATTCATGCTTCCATGAAACTTCATCTTTTTAAATAAATGCATGAAATTTACTTAGATACAAGTAGCAGCAAATAAATATGTCCTTTAACTCCTTTCTCAGGACAGTAACCGGGATAACCTGTACCAGTTAGAGTTTCATGAGAAACACAAAAGATTTATGGAGTCCTTGATTCTCCTGGAGCTTGTTTGTTTGTAGATGTTTCATTACCTACAGGTCATCCTTGATTTACGACCACAATTAAGCCCAAAATTGCTGTTGCTAAGTGAGATGTTTGTTAAGTGAGATTTTCCCCATTTTACAACCTGTCTGGCCATAGGTGTTAAGTGAAGCACTGCAGTTGTTAAATTAGTAACCTGGTTGTTGAGTGAATCTGGCTTCCCTTTTAACTTTGCTTGCCAGAAGGTCACTAAAGGGGATCGCATGATCCCAGGACACTCCAACCATCATAAATTTGAGTCAGTTGTCAAGCATCTGAATTTTGATCATGTGACCATGGGGATGATGCAATGGTCAAAAGTTTGAAAAACTCCACTTTTGTCTGAAAAAAATCATAAGTTTTCAGTGCTGTTGCAACTTTGAATGGTCACCAAATGAACTGTTTTAAGTCAGGGGTTACCTGTATTAGGTTATGTCATCAGTACAAGTGAGTGTGGGGTTTACTCCTTGCTTACATAGTTTGTCCAGCCATTGTTGGTGAGGGTATAGTTTTCTCCTATGTATTTCCTTGATTAGGATGTTGTTTTCTGCTTTTTTGTTTGTCTGGTGTTAATCTGCTTTTTTGTTTGTCTGGTGTTAATATTGGGAAAGAATGAGTTCCTGTCTTTTTTTTTTCTTTTTTTTTTCTCTTTTGAATGGTGTATATGAGATTTATCTCTATATGTCTATTAATTGCTGAATTGTCTGAATGCCAGGCTTCCAAAGATTCAGTGTTTTTCAATCTAGCTTGGCCCAGGATACTCACAGTTTCCATTGAAACTCTAGCTGAATCTATCCACAGTGATGGGATTCAAATAATTTAGCAACCAGTTCTCTGACCTAATGACAGTTTTAAGAAAACTAAACAGTCTGGCAGTGAAAATCCAGGAGCAGGAGAAAAAACCCTGGCCTCATGTACGGGGAAGAATTTTTTGCTGCCAGAATTGTTTAACTTTCTTTAAAGTTCACTTGTTGCAGAATGTAGATCCTTCCCATTCTGCATCAAGTAAACTTTAAAGAAAGTTAAACAGTCTGTAAGTGAAAGTCCAGGAACAGATGGGGGAAGGGTTTTTTGAGACACCAGACTAGCATGCATTCATGTGCCTCCAATCCCCTTGCTTGTTGCAAAGCTAGATTGCAGCAAACAAAAGATTGGAGTCATGTGAATGAATGCTACTCTGGCCATTTTGGAGCTAGTTCACCAAACTCAACAAAAAATTAGGTATTGGTTCTGTTGAACCAGTTCAAACACTACTTCAAGTTAAGGACCTTTCACATTGTCTGTTCAGAATGCTATTTGGAGTTTATGCATGTGCTTTGCCTGTCTATGTAGGCATGTCTGTCCTACATAGTGTTGGAGACAACTCCTGAGTTTTTTTATTCTTGAGTTACTAGATATTTTAGTTTACTTTAAAAGATTTAGAGAAGAATACAAAACTTTAGATTAGGGCTTTCCTATGTTCTCTAACAAATATCAGATAATCTTTCTCAAGTGTGTGTGTGTGTGTGTGTGTGTGTGTGTGTGTGAGAGAGAGAGAGAGAGAGAGAGAGAGAGAGAGAGAGAGGGAGGGGGAGGGAGGGGGAGGGGGGGGGGGGGAGGGAGGGAGAGAGAGAGAGAGAGAGAGCACTCTTCTACAAAATGTTTCCCAATCTGGGTATTTTTATGATTTGTGAACTTCAAATCTCCAAGTACTCCAGCCACCATGACTTTGCTGATAATTCTAGGGCTGAAGTCCACACATCTAGAAGTTTTTAACATTTAAAAGCACTATTATAAAACACAGTTTTGTTTCAACTTTTCTCCTTTCTCATTTCAAAATATCATGTATCATTTTTCTATCATCAGAATTCCAAGAGAGGAAGTAGATTGGTTTGAGTACATTGTCAAATCATTAGAAACTCTAGCTGTAACAAATTAAACATAGTATAATGGAATCAGAAGGAACCTATGAGATCATCAAATCCACTGCTTGAATACTGCAGGATTCACTAAACCATCCCTGATAAGTTACTGTCTAGCCTCTGTTTGAAAATTTCCAGTGAAGTGAAAGAAACTCCATGTGGTTACCTATTCCAATGATTGATAGCTTTTATGATCAAAAAGTCCTGCCTAATGTCAAATCTGTATTGACGTTTGAAGTTTCATTTCATTAGTTCTAGTCTTACTCTCCAGAGCAAATGAAAATAAATCTGAGCTTTTTAATGTGATAGACCTAAAGATGTTTGAAAACAGTTATCATGTCCCCATGTTCCCTTCTCTTCTGCAAAATAAGCATACATAGATTTTTAATTGTTTCTCATAGGATTTAATTTCCAATTCTTTCATCATCCTGGTAGCCTTTCTTGGACTTATTCCAGTTTATTAATGGCTTTTTTAAAATGGAGTGTGTAGAACTGAAAACAACAGTCCAAGTAACGGCTGACCAAGACAAAGAAAGCTAGGAAAATCACTTCCAGTAACCTAAACTCTATGCCCTCATGATGCTCCTCCGGGGTTTATTGTTCTTTACAATTGCTTACACATTGGGTCAAACTAAGCTTGTGATCCATCCCCAAGTATTCTTGAGCCACATTTCCCAGACTGTGTACATTTTTTCATCTTTCTTATCCATATGCATTATCATTTTTTTATTTCTTTCTGTTAAATGTCATCCTATTTATTTTCTCCCTCCATTATGGTCTCTGTAAGTCTGTTGAATAGTTCCTTCTCCTTCCAGGTATTAAATACTCCTTGTAGCTTTGTATCATGTGCACATTTGGTAAGCATTCTCTCAATTTCTTCATTCACATACACATGTACTTTGAATAGCACCAAGCCCAGGACAGTTTTACTATGCCTCAGCTTGAAATATTTCTTCTGATAGATTTGATGCTAATTAGAACTACCCTTTGAGTACAGTTTTGAATCAGTGGTGGGTGCCCTTAAAGGCTAAATTGTCAAACCCATACTTGACCATTTGTTAATAAAGATGTTATGATAAATGTTGTCAGAAATCTTGCTGAAGTCAAGATACCTTAGATCAATGGCATTTACCTGACCTACCAGACAGTTAATTCTATCATAAAAGGAGATCAGATTAACCTCCCAAGATTTCTTCTTCATAAATCCATGCTGGATTCTTTTAATTAACAAACTCAGAAAACTGACCAAGACAAAGAATGGAATAACAAGCAATGTTTTTGCTGGCCATCTCTACTCCTAATGTTTCAAATGGTCAACAGCAACTAAAGGACAAAGAGTCATTCTGTAGCTGCATTTCAAACATAATATCTCCCTATATCTTAAATATTTAAGGAGTGTCCAAATCAATCATAGGCCAGAAATTTGGTCTAACTAATATTGCAATGGGAAGAACCTAAGTAGTCCATAATGACACATTTTCTCTTCTGGATTATTCATCGTGAAAAACAGAGCTATGACCTTTCATTGAACATGGAGAAAAGATACCTACTTAATATGATTTATACACACAAACACATGCACACATCCCAACACATGTAAAATTTACATAAGCATGTACTTGTGGAATAGAGAAGAGTTCAGAACATGAATGGTGAATGGAACATTGTGATTTAGTCTGTCCCAGATGCTCACTAGAGCATCCAGTGATGGAATGTAAGGATGAAAGAATTTAGCTTTTATTGTGATATCATGTTGTTCATTTCAATGTGTTTTTTTCCATTGTTGGATGTCCAACATAAAACAAAATATTCAAGAAAGAGAAACCATTTAAGGGAAGAAACCTTTGTAGAAATCAGTACTTTAAAAAGTATGTGGTTGTTCAACTATATCCATTTAGGTAGCAATTGTAACAACAAGATGAAAGGAATCTGGAAAGAGTGCAAATACAAGTCAGATAAATTAACCAAAGGAATATAAATTAAGGGTAAGAAAAGCAAACAAATACAAAAATTAGGAAGATAAATTGAAAAATGAATAGCTTGATTCACAGCAAGGCAGAAATAAAATTTGAAATAGTCTTGACTAACTTACAAAAATAGACTGAGTAGAAAAAGGATATTTAATAGAGACAAATGAAAGATGCTTCATCAAGAGAACATAAGTCAAATGCTAAAATTCCTGACCCAGTAATACTATGTATGTAAAAGTTCTTGGAATAATTATTTCTTTTCAAACTGAGTTTATATGATATGCAGCAGTATGATATGGCTGCAAAAAAACCCTCTAATACAGTTTTAGGCTACAGTAACTTGGATATAGTTTTGAAATCATAACAAAGCAGTTTCTACTTTATTCTGCCTTGGTGAAATCCAACCTCAGTTACTCTGTCCAATTCTACACACTGTTCCTTAAAGATGCAAGGATCAGGGAAAAAGCTATTGAAGTTGAGCAAGGGATTAGAAAATTCTAGGAGCAATTGTTGGAAGAAATTAGTGTGTTTAGCCTTGAAAAAGGAAGAGTGGGGAGCAATTTAGTACCACTTTTCAAATTTCTGAAGAAAAGTTGCACAGAAGATTCACAGATTTAAATTAATGGAAAGATGTACAGTTGTTCATTGTATAAATATGACACCTTCCTAATAGTAAGTGAAGATGGATAATGGAATCAGTTATTCAGAGATAAGCTCAACTCTCCTTCACCAATGAGTTGAAATAATGGTAAGCATTGTGCCTTATTTGCTTTAATTTGGAATACTGCAACAACTGGGGGATTAGATTCAGTGATCCAAAGAGTCCCCAGTCTTTTTCATTAAAAAAAAAATGGGATACTGTCAGAAACACTGAACCTCCAGTTCAATATTGGAGATAAACCTCCATGAAAAATTTTAAATTAATGATAAGACTAAATAGGTATTAAGTAAACCAGATGTTTGCCTTTACAAAAGTTGTAGAATAGACTTTCTTAACATTATTTTTTTTTTATCGAATGCAGGAAGACTTAGTGGACCTTTGTGGACCGATTGTTGCCTGAAAAGTTCCTTTTTCACTTTGGCAATTTTTTTTTTTCTGAAGGAATGATTATAAGCCTGTTCTCATTTAAGTTGGCAACTGTCAGTTTTACCTGAGTATAATTGTTCCCTGCTGTTTATTAAGTGCTTTGCACTTTAAGTCCCTTCCTTTTATGGGTTATTTTTAGCATTCATTTAGTGGGAATGGGGGTGGGGGAGATTATTCAACTATAATATTATTGATTAGCTTGATCATTCTTTTCACAGATTGACATCTAATATTTATTCAAGTATTGGCAAAATTAAATCCAAATAATATCACTTTGAGGAGAAGCAAGACTTTATCTTTTTAATAAAAATGATTTAACTCCGTTGTAGGTCAGAGGTTGCAAGTAGATTTATTGAATCTATTATATTAACATTTCCAGAAAAGAGATAATAAACTACAGTAGATTAAAAAGGGAGATTTTTATCCTTTATAGTTTTCTTGGATAATGTAGAAATCTTTTTAAAGAAGTATATGGACAAACTGAAGAGCTGAAACTATGGTTAATGGATAAAGAACTTGAAAAATAAATGTGGAACTTTGATGTTGTATACAGTATGTTGACAGCAGCCAGAATATTTTATGCACAGAAATGGAAGAATATTTTGATTCCCACAATGGATGAATGGCTGCAAAAATTGATGAAGTTAGCAGAGATAGTAAAATTGACTGCTTTGATTAAAGAAAAGAATAAAACTCACAAGAACCTATATCAATTCATTCTTGAAAGGTTTTGATCTCTTAAGTATATGCTTGTGATGCTTATAGCCCTTACCAATATTGTTCTGTTTTCCTAAATCTTAACTTTGTCAGAAGAAAGAAAAAGTAGTTAAGATGACAGTGAAAGGTATGTTCTCCAGTTCCCAGCCAGGTGTTTACTCCTGGTGGCAAAATAATTGAGTTAGCGTTAGGCTGGAAATGTTCATTGTCAATCATGTTTTCAAGACAATGAACTTTCTTCCTTTTCTTTTATTTACCTGTTCTGAACTGCTGGTGTTTTGGGGACAGGAGATTTGTGATATGAAGGTTTGTTTCATTTCTCATTTTTTTTATTCATAAAACATGATCCAAATGATTATAGCATTACAGATGCAGAAAACTCTGTATTAAACTAAGGGTATTAGTGGCTAAGCTTGAATACTTTATGCTTTCAATATTTTTCCTTACTAAGTGTTCTCCATAATGTTATTTTTAAAGTTTCTATCTCCATTTCTTTAAAAAAAAAATACAGATATGAAGATTCTTCCCATTTTTCTGCATCTTGGCAATGCTGATTTTTTAAAAAAAAAAATCTCAACAATTCATAAAATGTTCCCATGCTTAATTTTAATGACATCTATTTATTTTAGTGCCTTGAAAAGATAGAAGAAAGCATTGGGCAAGATAACCAAATACAGCTCTATAGAGATTATTCACTCATTCGTAAGCTTTTAATGCAATTCAGATTTGATCAAGCAGCTTTTGCTAAGCTCTCTATCCATATATTCAACTCATGCTGGCAAGGAAGGCTATTTGGATAAATCCTGCTGTCATGTAAAACTCTTTTATTTTTCCTTAAAACCTTGTGATACATTTTATTTATTAGTAAAAGTTGATGTCAATCCCCCCCCCAAGAGCAAAACCATTAATCACATTTTTATTCCACTTTTTACTTCAACAACCTGTATTATAACAAAAAAACATTAAACCAGTTTAGACTGATAAATATGATAAGTTAGTAGAGGTTGGAGATGAGCAAATATTACAGCTTTAGCACATCATTCTCTCTCTCTCTCTGTATGTGTATGCCTTTGAGTCAGTCTTGATTCCTGACAATTCCCTGCATTTTTATTGGCAAGATGTTACAAGTGGTTTGCCTTTGTGTTTTCCCAGGGCTGAGAAGAGTGACTGGTCCTAAACACCAGCTGGCTTTAGGCTTAACATGGGACTAGAATTCACAGTCTCCCAATTTCTAGCCCATGCCTTGACTATTACATCAAACTGGATCTTATGAAATGTATTCTCGGAATTATTTAGAATGAAAGAATTAGGAGATGCTTTTCTTTGGGATATAACAATGGTTAGAATAATCACCTTTATCAGCATTTTCAATGATTTGGCCAGATAGATGATGGTCATCTCATCTGGTGTTTGTGTGAATCAAACCTAGTTTGCTCAGTAAGTATGGCAAGTTATGATTTCTTAATTTAGAATCAGGCTGTCAAACTCATGGCCCGGAGACTGGATGCGTCACACACTGGTCACATGTATGACCAATTTAGCGAAAGGGAAAAAAGTTGTGATACGTCACATGATGTCACTGTGTTGACACAAATTGGACACCCCTGATGTAGAACGACAAAAATTACTGAATGAATATAAGCAAAAGGTAACTACAAATTTAAACAATTAAATTGATTTAATTGCTTAAACTTGTAGTTGCTTTGTGCTAACATTCATTCAGTGATTTTGTCATTTTATACTAGGAACTAAAAATTCGTCATTTATTTAGCATATGGCACATGTTAGTCAGGGATCACCGAGGTGGCTGCCTGCCTCTGTGAAAGGAATTTTTTGGGCGGTGTTATATTTATCTGAATGCTGGATGCCTGAATGCTGGTGGGCATTTGGGGAAGGCTCCTTTCTTGTTCCTACATGGTTTATTTGCTCACAGGAATCAAAATGCCAAGCTACCAACCTCAGTGGTACGCAGGCCCAGCATCTTACCAAGTGAGCCACCATGGGGCCCCTATAACTCACCATATTTAATAGTCTTATTTGGTTTCATTTGTTCAATTTATATCCTTAGACCAAATAATAAATAAAAGAAAAAGAAAATAATATACCTTCAATTATTATATAGTTATAAAGCAGCACAAAAAGAAAAGATCTAAGAGGCCTATCAAGGAATAGAATATTTATTTTTCTCAGTCAAAATTTGACCTTACAAGTCTCATACCATAATTTAGCAATTGCCCAGAATATAGAATTGTACATATCAGCCAGCAGTGCGATAATCATATTAATTTTATTGTTATCTATATTACATAGTGCATAAAAAATAGCATTCTCTAAATGGTTATGAGTACAAGTAATATTAAATAAACTGGCTGCGTCCAAAGTTAGACTTCATTAAATAGTACTATGGCTGAAGATAAAAGCATTGGTGGTTTATCTGGAATATTCTCCAAAAATAGATTTGCCTACCAACATCTTTGCCTTTCATTTTCTCCTATCTTAAGTGGTACTTGAAATTCTTATTCTCATCAGTTTTCAGTTTTAAAAAAATTAACATGACTAGAGGATTGTAAAGTTTGCAATCGAAGTATATAAATTAATTTAAGTGGTTGTTTTTCCCTATTAACTGCACAACAGCTGTGGTCTTGGCCAGAGCCCCAGTTTAGAAATTTGTTTTGAGTGCTACATTCGCTGAATTATGATGAACCTAACAAGATGCATATAAACACAAATGTTGCAATAACTTTGCTAAAATAATTCTGTTTAAAATCTGGCAAAATTTAGATTAAGATTTGATGGTCTGTGCATGACAGTACGTTCCCTGTTATAAGCAGTTGCAGACAAAAGACCCAATGCCTTCCCCAGTTAATACAGTGTCTCTTACATTTCTGTGCATTCATCCTTCACCCATGTGGCAACTGTTTTTATTATTATTAAGTCAATGTGGAATTGGTCAGAAATTTCATGTTGCAGAATTGAAGAGGAAGGGAGAGAGAAAAGGAAGGAAGGAAGGAAGGAAGGAAGGAAGGAAGGAAGGAAGGAAGGAAGGAAGGAAGGAAGGAAGGAAGGAAGGAAGGAAGGAAAGATTTCCAATGTTCCTAGCCAGCTAACCGAAAGGCAATTCAATGGAGAAGCTGGCAAGAACTCGAAAGTTGCTCCTGCTCCCTCTGTTCCCCCCCCCCCGCACCATGGGCCATTCTGTTTCTCTGTTTATAAAAGGAAATATCTCTGAAATTATAACCCAAATGGATGTGGATTGCCACTATGATATACTACTACATATAAATAATATATAACATATAAACATATTAATTCATGATTTGATCAGGATTTCAGGCAAGAAATGAAATATATTCCAAATCCAGCAAAGGATTAAATATATTAGAGATTTAGGTATTTCATTTATCTAAATTTGTGGCTAATAAACTGCCAATCTGATTAATAGATATTGTTAAAATTAAGAGTGATTTGCAAAATTACATTGAAGTGAACGTGATCCAACTAGGAGGAAAAGTTTTCAGGAAATTGATGGAATATTAAGTTATAGATACCTATTTGTCATGGATATTGACTATAAGACCTTTGTTACAACTTAAGTACAGGAGCTAATTATATTTCTGGATCCATGAAGTTTTTGAGCGTTATTCTATATGAACCAGATATAGAAATTAATTGTTTAATTAGCTCTTAACAAGCCTTTGGGTGAATATATGATTCTTGCAGTAGTATAAAAATTATTTCAGTGGTGGGCATTTTTTCTAGCTCAATCGTTTGTCTTTACATTAATGGAAAAGAAATATATTCAAGAATACTATAGGTTATGTAAAATACTACTTATATACAAAAAGGGGAAAAAGAGAAAACTAATGATCTGACGATGAATAACAAATTTACCCTTTTGATAATTCTACTGAACTTTATTCAAAAATATCAGATAAATTGAAAGACTGAATTTGCTTAAATCTAGCAAATAGGTTTTATGAAGTTTCGAAGCACAGTCAATCATTGCCAAATATATAAGCGTACTGCAAAATGTTTGCATGTAACATTTGTTAATTTGGCTGCTACTTTTGATACAATAAGTTGTAATACATAGTAAATAAACTCAGCCAATACTGAGACAGATAAGTATCTACTGAATTTATTGTAGCAATTACTTTAATCCATCTGCTAGAGATGGGTAGGGTAGCTTACAGACATAAAATCAACAAAATGAATAAAACAAGCATGTGTATATTTTTTAGTCTATTGTTTGTATTTGCTTTAAATTAGTTTTGCCTCCTGACAATTGTCTTCCTAAATCCTTGCGGTTTTCTTGGCAAACTTTTTAATAAGTATTTTGCCTTCCTAAGGCTGAGAGCGTGTAGCTAGCACAAGGTCACCCAGTTTGATTTATGCCTAAGGCAGGACTAAAACACACAGTCTTCTGGCTAATAGAATGATTCTTTAACCACTGCATCAAAATGTTTCTCTTATTAGATGTGGTGGTATCATACAGTACATAGGAGATTAGCAGGTTGGGCTAGAAGGCAAAATTAAATGTATCATCAGCTTGAAATTATTTGCAGCCACAAGAGAGCCAAGTCCAGCCTCCTGCGAATTTGGTTGACCCTTATCTAGTGCTAACTTAGCTTTGTTAGTTGACCAGATTTTTGTGTATCAGTAGAAAGAATAAACTTGTTTTGAACACAGCAAGTTTTCCTGTTTCTTTGTGCCTGACACAGTATTCACTTTGACCTATGCTGATGGTTCTTCTCTCTGTACAGAGGCTGAGTTGAAAAGAAAATTGAAAAAGTCTGAACATGTTCATACTGAGAAATTACACTGATAACAAAAATATAATTTGGAAAAATCTAAAACATTGAAATTGTCTATTAGAGAAGTCATTCTAGAACAACATAGCAATAGAAATATCTAGGCATGGTACTGAATGAAACATTGGCTTGGAAGGTTAGAGAGTTAGGGCTACTACGATTGTTTAGATTAGTAACAAAGAGACAGATTAGTAAACTGAATGTTAAAACTATCTTGTAGGAAACTCATTCCACTAATGTTGTTTGGAGCAGAGTTTGGGAGGTGAATTGCTCAAAAAGGTTTGTAGGAATTGTATAGAACTGGTTTTGCAAAACATTACTGCCCATCTTCTGTGTCCTGCGCTGGCCTACTTTTATTTAAAATCCATATTGATAAAGGACTTTTTGGATATTTGATAATCATTCCTCTTCAATCCAAATTGATTTTCTTCACACAAAATATCTTTTAAAATTAATTATAGATCAATTGAAAGTGTAAATTTAAGTGTACAGTCATTTGTTTTACTGTAATCCTATCTCATTTTCTGCTTAAGTTCTAAATAGGTATGCTGCTATGGTTTTTCCCTAATATGCTGAACTTTATACTCACTGTTGTACTTATTACCATAGTTGACAGCTAGTACTTCCATTAAATGGGGATTTTGAATTTATTTAAAAAGTTTTGTCTGTCATATCTTTTTTGGCATGTTCAAATATTGATAGATGACTGAGTAATGTACATGTCCTTGGTACCTTTTAAAGATGTCACTGAGCTATTATGGACATTAATCCTTGTAGTTTATTTCTGAGATATAGCTTCTAAAGTTGTTGCCAGAAATGTAAAATGATTATATTTCATTATTAAAAGGATTTATTTTTTCATTATACATTTACTTGCTATTGCCCAAATAAAGGAAATTATGATAAATTATTGCCTTGAGATTGCTCTAAAATAAAATGTATATTCTCCTTCTAGAAAGGATCTTTTTTATAATTAATTAAAATGAAACTGCAGTAAAAATAATTACTTTTGCAAGAACAATTTAAAGGAAACAATCACTGTTATCTCTTCCATTAAATAAGCTTTATAAAGCTAAAATGATTTCTTCTCTGAATCTGTTGGTAATACTGTTTACATTTTAAGTATTTTCAATGTATCAATGGATTGGGTTCTCTTATATGTAATACAAGGTATCTCTCATAATGAACATCCAGGAAACCTCTCTTTACCAAACATTGTTTAACTAGGGCAGAAAAAGCCTTACTTTCTCCTTTATGAATTCTGAGTTAATAATATTTGAGTTGTTTCTTCTGTATTGTTTGTTTTTCCTGGAAACAGGAAAACTGTTATTTTAAATGCGAGTTTATGATGTTGACATCAAAATGCATTAATACCATTAAAAGTGGAGTTTAATTTGGGCAAAGTTTCATGTTATAAACTTTTATTATAAACATATTCTGCATTTCCTTTATACTTCTGTTAAAGAAAAGTGATTGTATCATTCATTATGAGATCATTCCCCACTCCTGAACCCATATTAGAAATGGAAACAGCAGCATCTACTTTGAAGATATATAGAAAATACTAGGAGGGAAGGCATGATCAATTATTTGAATACTGAAGATTTACATATGTTGATTAATTGCATCTAGGTTTTAAAGAATGAATTGATTGATTATTTTTTTATGTGAGAAGGAATGAAGAAATTAATACATTTCAGATGTATGAAACAAATATTGCCTAAATATTATGTTTTGGAGCATGGTATTTGAACATTAATAATATTTAATTCTGGACAAATCAATGAACTGTTTTGATTATTAGGTTCATATTGATCTATTCATAGCAGCAGGATCTCTTCATAGATTAATAGACAGAATTCATATATTCTTAGCTTTGTCAGCTAAGACTTCTTTCTGTCCAAGAGTTCTTTTGTACAAATTTGGCTGTTTAAGTTAGTGACAGATATTTCTATGGGGATCCATGTTCCCATTTAATTTCCATTTAGTATATTGTAATACATTTTAAATGGGGCTGTCCGTAAAAGCCACTTTGGACTTTTAACCATGTAGCTGAGCTGTACAATCAGAGAATGATTTTACCTGGTCTGCAAAAAGTTTTCCTATTTTTTGTTGCCTTCTATTAGTTATGGATTTTCTTTAGATCAAATATTGCAACTCTGTAGTGCTACACAAAACTTTGGAACAATGTAGCCATCTGCTAAAAATCTGCAGAGATTCTCAGCCAATCCAGATCATGGTTATCCCAAAGGTGTTTTTTCAGGAGGCAACTGGAGTTCCCTATTTTTTCTTTGCTTCTCATCGAAGAAGCTTCTTCAGCTCTGACAAGATTTAATTCTCCACTATCGCCACATGCCCCACCTTTCCTTCTGTTTCCCACTATTCTGTCATAGTCAAAGAAGCTTCTTGGATGAGAAGCAAAATGTCTTGAAAAGAAAAAAATAAAATAGAAAGTCCAGTTGCCTCCTGAAAAAACACCTTTGGATTAACCATCTGCTATTTATTCTTTAAATTCAATATAATAATATATAATAGTTGTACTGTATACTATAATGTATAAAACAGATAACTTATAGAACAGGATGAGGAACCCTATGTGTTGATACTGATGGCCTCTACTTTGTTAGTATAGTATACTGGCAGATTATAAATTTCTTGTAAATAAAATTTTCAATAGTCTATTCCCCAGGAAAAACATTTGAAAATAATTGGGAACTTTTCTTCCTTTAGTAAAACTTTCCCACAATATATTTAATAAACCTTACCCACAGTTGACACAAAGGTTTTAATCTTCTCCTGTCAAATAACTAGTACAGGTAATCTCCCCCCCCTCCCATCTATGTTATTTTCAGTCAGAACTCATCTGTTGTATTGATTTTTTTAAATTTTTATTTATACCATACATTCCCAACAAATTCCTGATAGTTTTGATCCAAAAATGTGGTTAAGATTCCACATTGTTTTCCATAATTTTAAAGCAACAAACTTTTTTTTTTTTTTGGTTTCATTAAAGAATCTTAAACACATGACAAAAATCTGGGAAATTGAAACACAGAGGTGTTGCATTAGGGCAGATTCAGCATTGGTTGAATTCATAATGCCACTCAAAATGTTGTTTCCCTCACTACCATCACCAAAGTGGTACCTATTTATCTACTTGAATCTAACATGCTTTTGAACTTCTAAGTTGGCAAAGCTGAAGCAAGTAATTGAAGATCACACTATCACACAGTCCAAGAGTTCGAACTGCTGGAGTCCAGATCTTCTACAGCAGGGGTGTCAAACTCAAGGCCCACGGGCCAGATCCAGCCCATGGAATGCTTAGACCTGGCCTGAAAAACCAGCCTGGAAACAGCAAAGGACCATCCTGCAGTGCCTCTGTAAAATGAAAATGGAAGAAGAAAGGAGAATTAAGAGCAAGGGAAAAAGGGAGGGAGGGAGGGAGGGAGGGAGGGAGGGAGGGAGGAAGGAAGGAAGGAAGGAAGGAAGGAAGGAAGGAAGGAAGGAAGG
>BLBF01000031.1:19190548-19234480 GCA_015471245.1 Laticauda colubrina | reverse complement strand
GAATAGAATAGAATAGAATAGAATAGAATAGAATAGAATAGAATAGAACAGAACAGAACAGAACAGAACAGAATAGAATAGGAGTAGGTCACCATGTTCTTCTTTAGCTAAAGAGAGAATACTGAGCTTTTATGAATATGTTTGGAATTAATGATCATACCAGAACAATACATATACAGATACAAAAACATCATGTTACAATGAACATTGGCCATTGATGGAACCAATTTTGAAAATTCTTTGTTTTACAAAGACATCTACAATTGGAAAATGGGAAGTGGAAATCAAGGAAAACTGGAAATTGTCAAAGAGGAAATATAGTGTGCTATATTAAATATTTTGGAATAAATGGATTTAACTAGATAATGCCATCATAAATAGATTATATGGTATATCTTTCAGAACATAAAACCATACAAAAACAGCAACAATTCACAAATATGCTAAAGATGTGCAAGCTGTAACCTAATAAACAACATAATCATATTTATTTAGAATTGTGTTTAGTGAACATCAGTGTTATAGGAGTATACAGAAATAAAAACAAAATATAATGAGGACTTACATGATGGAGGATATTTAGGAATTTTACAGTTAGAGGTTATAATTATAACACATAGAAAGAATGTAATACTTATAATGATTGTTATGATCCCAAGTTGGAAAAAGATAACTTAGTTTTACAGGAAGATTTGGATGAAGAAAACAAAAAAGTGAAGGAGTTAATTTAATAGAGTTTTCTATTTTCCTATGAAAATAATTCTTGGTTTATAACTCACATTTGCTTCAAGGAAGATAAACTCAAATGCAACATCTGGACATTGCCAGATGGACAACATGTAGATTAAATGACTGCATTAAAGGAAATAGAAAGTGAAGGAGTTAGCAAGTGCATATTGTGAAGCAGACCATGAATTAGTATAAAATGTACACGTTACTGGGTGATTAATGAAAATTGGTGTGCCTGGAGGATATCCAAGCACAATAAGGAATAGAAGTGATACCCTTTGTTTGTGAAAAAAAAGCCTGACAAATAGAAAGAGATATGAGATACTATGAAAACCTAAGCAGAAAAAAATGTGTTCTCAAACTTTCAAAGAAGAAAACATCCAAGTGGCTTTCAGAATAAGCTATTGTGATAGCTAGAGAAAATTGAAGATGAAAGCGTTGGGCACTAAAAAGAATGTACAATGACTGGAAACAGACTGTCAACACAAGCAAAAAAGGAAACCACAGATATCTCAATCAAAAATGTGAAATAACAGAGGAAGAAAACAGAAAGGGGATTTAAAAGGTTATTTTAAAACAAGTTATTTTAACAAAAGAAATCATCGAAGTGTTAATCAAGTCAAAAATGGTCCAAAGATAATAGAAAGACTATTTCTTTGCAAATAGGATTATTAGATGAAATATCTGTAGAAAAATATATACATTCAAAAGCAGCCTTTGCTAGAAAATGAGGATCCAGACACAATAAACCTGCAGAGAGCTTCAAGAATGAATTTGGCATAACACTGAAGAAGAGGTGCTTTGCCAAGAATATTAAATTGGGGGACCAACCTTGAAGAATGTGCAGCAATGGCAAAATTGACCGTATTTATCCATAATAATAGTCTAACCAAATTTTAGCAGAAATGGTTCCTTTATATATTACATTACACAGCAAAGCAAAATTGGATGTCTAGAATATGGTTTCTAGGGAAAAAAGTTAAGGGTAATCAAAATAATAAAAGAAAAGAATTTAAATAAAAGCATGTGATAACCTTTAGTGTTCAATATAACATATAGATATCTAGGTTTTGATCAGTAGTTGGGGAAATAAATGCAAGGGAAGGAAAGGGGAGAATGTGCCACTAGAAAGTTAAGCTATAATGTTTTATTTATGCTTAGTAATTATTTTTTTTTTCATTTCTACATTCACTATCTAAATTAGATTTTCTTTCTTTTATATTTCTCTATTTTTATAATACAAATATCTTTAAAAAGAGGTCATAAAACAGCTTTCAATTAAAAACATAAGACATTCAGAATACCCAATACACTGTTTAAAACTACAGAAAACTGCTGATTAAAATACTAATATCTCTGCAACAACAAGTAGCATACCAGAGTTTGTGGGCTATAGATTGGACAATATCAGTATACTGCACATACTGAAGAAGAAGAAAATGGGCAAAATACCAAACCTTTCTACAAATTTCTCACACAATTTCTTTAAGATCTTGCAAAGACTAAAACCATAACAAAAAGAGAAATGGCAAATGAGCCAAAAGGACTAAAAAAAAATCAAAGGAATACAAGACTAGATAGTATAAAATGCATAATGGAGAGATGGGAAATTAAGAGATATACTTTATTGACTTAGAGCAAGGTCTTTGTTTGTGTGAATACCAGAATGTGGGGAATATTAAAGCTAATCAATTAGGAAGAAGTGTACGTACTTTACACATCAGATGTGAGCATATGGTAAACAAAACATAAATAAATACTATGCTTGGCACAATTGAGAAATGTAGAAAGGGGAGATGGTGAAAAAGGTTCACCTGAAAGTGGAAGGTACATGTAGAAAAAGGAATCAATGGATAAAGTCCACTATGGTTGTTCACTGATGGCATTAATAAGGGGGAAGTTATTCAAACATATAGTCACTAGGGATCCAGGACTGCCTCCAGGGAATCTAGCTAACTACATAATAATAAACCAGTTCCAAGAGAGCCAGTTTGGAAAACCAGGCTGGAAACAGAAGGTTGTGATTTTAAGCACAAAGGCAGATGGGCGACCTTGGTCCAGTTACTTGCTCTCAGCCTCAGGAAGATAAGGGCAAACCACATGATGAAGAAAACTGCAAGAACTTGTCCAAGCATTCATCAGGAGCTAAGATTTACTTGAAGGCACCATATAAACAAGCAAACCAGTTCAGGATAGAAGAGGCTCTTCTTCATCTGAATATTCATACAAGAATGTATCGATCATAAAAATATACAAATTTTCACATGAAATAAAATAATGTCATGCAAGACATAAATTGAAGAGAAATTATCACAGTTACGATGGCTGCGAATAAAAGCTTAATTAAAATGTGTATAAAGGTTTATGTTTCTATGTTTATTACATAATTTTACAGAATATAATTTGTTCCATTCTTTACATGAACTGTTACTAGCACTTTGGTTTTCCAGCCCTTGATTGTAGAGGCCAAATTGAACCATATAGTTTTCTGAGACAATAAAAGAAAACTTGTTTTGAGGAAAGATGATGCAACATTTATTCAAACATCCTGATGGGATTTTGGCAAGATTACTTTCTAAAAGAAATATTATGGCAGGGAGAAAATAGTCAGGTTCCCCATGCCAGACAACTATTAGACCCAATATGAACCACTACGCAGTACAACAAAAATACTATATTCACATTCTCAAATCTCTTCCACTTTGGGGAAAATGGTTAACCAAGGAAGGAATGTGAATGTGGCAAAATTTTACATGAAATAAGCAATCTGATATTTGTCTGCAGGACTCCTTTTGCTCCGCTTAAGTTTCAATTTATTCTACCTTACCTAAATTCTTCAAAAGCTTTTTTTTTTTTGTCAGATTTACTTATTCTTTGTCCTTTTTTTTTACTTATTCTTATCCTTTTCATAGCATTATCCTCTATTCACAAAATGTGTATGACTCATAATTTAAATATCTGAAGATTTTGATGGTTGTTAATCACTTTTCAGATGATAAATGACCTCTTCTAGCATCATAGTAAAAGTGTGTTCTTCATTTTTTTTTTTGCAAATGGATGTGAACAGCAGATTATTAAAATAGAATTGCCAAAACCTGACACTATTTAAATGTAATGGATTGCTATTTAAAGACCTTTTTTAAAACAGATATGTGGTACTTAAAGCCCCTGTCACACTGCACCAACGGATGCAAAGAGGATGTAAAACGGAAAAAAAAGCTTGCCATCCATTGGTTAACGCAATGTATCCGTTCTGTACTCACTGTCTCTGTTTTGCTTCCTCTCTATTCGTCCAGCATCCGTCTACTGACATTTCATCCGCTCAGAAAGTTTTGAGCTGCTCAAAACTTTTGCACGGAAAATGTATCCAATTCATCCATTCTGCATCCGCAAGGCATCCATTCTGCATCCGTTACGCATCCGCTATATCCGCTAGGCATCCGTTCCGCATCTGCGCAACTCACATCCACTCGGACGCAGGGAGGAAGCGGAACGGATGCGGAACAGATGCAGAACGGATGCCTAGCGGATGCAGCATGCAAAGAAAGCATTTAAAACGGAAAAAACATTTGCAGAGGGAACCTATCTCGGATATTAAGGATGTCTAGAGGATGCCTAAAGGATGCCTAGAGGATGCAAAGAGACACCTATACTGCCTATAAAAAGGGGGAGCAACTCACCTGCATCTCACTTTCAGACCAGCAGCCTAGCTGTGCAGACCTCTGCAGCCTTCATCTGACTCTTCCTCTTCCACAGCATCCAGTCATGTCCACCGTGGATCGTAACACAGTCCTTTTGGCAGCCACCATCCTTCTGCAACAGTGCGAAGCCATCTACAGGCTCTGTGAACTCTACTACGGGAAGAAAAGGAGGTGGCCAAGAATCATCTAGGTCCGAAGATGGATCGGGAGAAGAGCAGAGTACGGGCTGTAAAACAAGCTGATGGTGGAGCTCAGGAACGAAGACACTCGGGCATTCCAGAACTTCATGAGGATGCCTCCAGCCATGTTTGAAGAAGTTGTGCAGCGGCTGACACCCAGGTTGACCAAGGCAAACACCAACTTCTGGCCCAGCCTGGAACCTGGGCTCAAGGTGGCACTCACTCTGCGCCACCTGGCCTCGGGGACCACCTACAGGAGCATGCAGTACGGCTGGAGGGTGCCACACAACACCATCAGCATTGTGGTCAGAGAAGTGGTGCAGGCCATCATCGAAGAATACCTGGAGGAGCTCCTCCAGTGCCCCTCCACTGAAGAAGGATGGAAGAAAGTTGCAGAGCAGTGGTATCAGAGGTGGAACTTCCCACACACCATTGGAGCCATAGATGGCTAGCACGTGGCCTGCAAAGCACCACCCAAGTCGGGCTCCACTTATTTCAACTACAAGGGCTTCTTCAGCATCATCCTCTTTGCCATGGTCGATGCTGACTACAAGTTCATGTACATCAATGCTTCAGGCAATGGCTCATGTTCAGATGCCCAGGTATACCACGCCAGTGACCTCAAGGAGGGGCTGGAAGGCAACCTCATCATGGGCTTCCCAGATCCAGACCCCCTGCCCAACAACACGAAAGATATGCCCTACTTCATCGTGGGGGATGACGCCTTCTCCCTCAGAACCTACCTCATGAAGCCCTACACCCCCAGATGCCTCACCCATGAAGAAAGGATCTTCATCTACAGGCTGTCCAGGGCAAGGCGGGTGGTGGAGAACGCCTTTGGCATCCTGGCCAACAAGTTCCAGGTACTTCTCACCACCATGCAGCATCGCCCACAGACCGTGAGGAGGATCGTGGAAAATTGCTGCATCCTGCATAATCTCATGCACACCCGCTACCCAGTCTTGCAGAACAGGCTCGTGGACATCCAATAAGGCAATGGGGGACATGGAACCTGGGGAATGGAGGCAAGGGCAAAACCTGATAGACACTGAGGATGTGCAAGGCCCCAACAGAGCCTCACTTGAAGGGAAGAAACAGCGCAACCTCCTGAAACACTGGTGCAACTCCCCAGCTGGAGCAGTGGAGTGGCAAGACAGGATGATAGATGATTAATGGGTGCTTCCTTCACCCTGTCTCATCACACGGATGAGATTGGGCCATATATGTTGGGTGGGCCTACAATGAACAAGGCATTTAATAAAGAGTTGTGTTTGTGTTGACATGTGTGGATGATTATTACATTATTATTGATAATAAAGGGCCATAGGTGTGGAACCTGGGAGGGTGGACCCTACAGTCCCACTATGCTTGCACTGGAGGTTTATCTATCCCACAGCTATTACACATCCCAAAGGTATCCCTGCCCTTCCCACAGGTATCCCTGCCCACCCCACTGCTATCTTATCCCATCCCACAAGCATGCAAAGGCTGAAACCAATTCTAAAAGTTTCCACCAAGACTTTATTAAAAAAAATAAATGAAGCAAATGTGTGAATCAAAGATAAACTTTATTGAACAACAAGCTGTAACAGAAAAATGACCCAAGTCAAGTGTACAAATAAAGTCCACACCCAGTCTCTGGCAGTCTTCACGGTCACTCGGAGGTGTGCCCAGTCTCAAGGGAGAAGGGTCCAGGTGCTGTAGAGGTGGGTGCTGCTGCAGTGCTGGTCTGAGGTGTCATTGGGGTGCCTGGCCCTGAGAGGACAACAGGTGACCGTGTGTTGAGAAAGGTCTCGGACAGCTGGCTCAGCCCCGTGATGCTGAGAGGTCCTTCCTCCATGCCATGGGGTGTCAGCCACAGTACTGATGAGAGATGTACTGAGGCCAGGCTTGGCTGTGGGGTGGAGGAAGGAGTAGTGTAGTGGGGCTGTCTGGTCTGCAGCTGGGTGAGGACTGGTGTGGGTGGCATCAGTGGCGTGTGTGGCATCAGTGGCATCAGTGGAACCGGTGGCAATGGTGTCGCCTGATGACTCTGTGCCTGGACTGGAAAGGGCTGCTGTCTGTGCTGCTGAACCTCCTGGTAGCCGTAGCCCTTGTAGGTGAGGGCCTGTGGGAAGCCTTGGAATGGGAGGGACATCGGCTGGTGTGGAGGAGCAGACCTGGACTGGATGGGAGCAGGTTCCTCTGGATCTGGAGGGTTGTGAAACAGCTCGGTGATCCGGTCCTTCACCACCTGGTTCTGGGGTTCCTCCATGTTCCTGAGGGTCTGGTTGACATCACTGAGGAAGGGCTTGCGGTTGGAGGATGAGGAGTCGGTGTTGACCAGCTGAGAGAGGAGATCTATGCTGGTGCGGATGGTGTCCCTGATCTCCAGGAGGACAGTGTGGCTCTGCCCCTCCTGTTGTCTGGCTCTCTGCCTTTCTGTGGAGAGTGAGCTGGGGGGAGTGGATGCAGCTATGGCTGTGGTGGACGCAACGTCTCCTTTCTCCTACCGCACCAGGGAGTCCTCCACACGCTCCACCATGGTTACAACACCTGTCCGCGGGTTCTCCGCCATGGCACGCTCCACAGAAACCTGCCTGGAGACAGGGACTGACTCTCGGCCGGAAGAGAACTGGCTCTCAGCAGGCTGCCAGAGAGAGAGAGTAGTGAGAGGGGCTCCTGGTGCTCCTCGGTGGCGGATCTCACCCTCCAGGAAACTGCACCTGGCCATGACGTAGGTCTCTCTGTCCGTCAGCTTAAATGTGGCCTGGCCAGATTTCTTCAGGTGCAGCTTCCTGTACCAGGTGTGCATGTGCTTCCACCAGCCAAGGAGCACCTCCGAAGTGTAACCCATACTCTCCGCCCTCTCTCTCCAAGCAGCCTGCTTCTGCTTGGTGTCCCTGTAGAGACGGTGTCCTTTCCACCACAGATAGTCGTTCTCTCTCAGCCACTCCAGCACCTCATCCTTGTGTTCCTCCTCAATAAAGTATTGCCTCCTCTCCCGTCCCCGCATATGCCTCTTCCTCCCTTTGGCAGGACCAGATGGGCCCTCATCAGAGGGGCTCTGAGGTAGTAGGGGCTGCTCCTCCACACCAGCATCAGCAGCAGCAGCATCAGGAGGATCATCATCAGCAGCAGCAGCAGCAGCAGGATCATAATCATCATCAGCATCATCATCAGCAGCAGCAGGATCATCATCATCATCATCATCATCATCATCATCAATAGCAGCAGCAGCAGCAACAGCACCACCACCAGCAGCAACAGCACCACCAGCAGCAGCAGCACCAGCAGGAGCATGAGCAGGACGAGCAGGACGAGCATGACCAGGAGCACGAGCAGGACCAGCAGGACCAGGAGCCACTTCAGCAGAGTAAACACCAGCAGAAGCACCACCGCCAGGAGCAGCTTCAGCAGAGTAAGCACCAGCAGAAGCACCACCACCAGGAGCAGCTTCAGCAGAACTTCCAGCACCAGAAGAGCGAGCCTGAGCAGCAGAAGCCCCAGCAGAAGCAGAGTCAGGGACAGGGGGCGGGAGGGTGGCCCTGTCCCTCTTGGCAGGGATGGGGGCAAGTTGCTGAGGCTTTCGCTTCTTCTCTATGGTTGTGGGGTTGCTGGCTGGCAGGGAGGCTGGCAGGGAGGCTGGAAGGCACCAAGGCTGGCAGGAAGCCTGGCACCAAGCCTGGCAGGAAGCCTGGCAGGAAGGCCGGCAGGAAACCTGGCAGGAAGGCTGGTAGGAAGCCTGGCAGGAAGGCAGGCAGGCAGCCAGGCACCAAGGCTTGCAGGCAGCCAGGCACCAAGGCTGGCAGGCAGACTGGCTGGCAGGGAGGCTGGAAGGCAGGCTGGCAGAGAGCAAGGCTGGCAGGGAGGCTGGCCAGGAGGCTGGGAGGCAGGCTTGGAGGCAGGCTTGGAGGCAGGCTTGGAGGCAGGCTGGCAGGAAGACTTGCAGCAAGGCGGGCAGCAAGGCTTGCAGGCAGGCATGCAGGCAGGGCAGGGCAGGGAAGGACTCGATGTATCCGGCAGCAGGTCTTTCCTCTGAATGCTGGCCATGTTCGAGCTGCTTCCCTTTATATCTGCGGGGCTGACGCAATAAATCCCCCCCACATGCACAATTAACGCAAGGCATCCGCTAGACTTCCGCTCTGCATCTGCTTCATCTGCTTTGCATCTGCTTTGCATCTGCTGTGTCTGTTCTGCGTCTGCTTTGCTGAGGTCCCCCGGAAGCCTAGCAGATGTGCCATCCACTCCCATCCACTTCTATCCGCTTGGCTTCCATTCCGCATCCGCTTTCCATCCACCCTGCGTCCTCCCCGCGTCCGTTCCTTTCCAAGTTATCCGCTCTGGTTATGCAAATTTTTGCCCCTTTTGAGAGCGGATAACAACGGATGGAACATTTTGCTCGTCCGTTGTGACCTTTTTACATACGTTTTGCATCCGTTGGGCAGTGTGACAGGGCCTTAACATATGGTTCAGTCTTTAGCAAAATCTGGAATTGAAACAGCATATCTCCTAAATCTGTTATATTCTTGATCTAGTATTTCCGTTGATCCCAGAATGTTGTTTCAAGTTTTTGAAATGCATTACAGAAATGGACTGGCTTCATATGATAACATAATAGCATGTTACCTTCTCATGCTGAAGTCCAATGTGCATGCATTCAGACATACTGCAAAGGATTATCCTATGCTTGCACCCCAAGGCAGAAAAAAAGAAATTGAAAATTACAATTTTAATATCAGTATAATATAATGGAACAGTACTTCAATCCTCTTGAAATGACTTCTACTATAAGAATGTGGTAAAATATTTTCAAACTGTTCATAAATAAGTTTGCAAAGCAAGGCAGATCAGGTACTACTGGACATATAAACATGGGAAGTCCGGTGGATATCCAGTTGGCTCCACCTTGTCTTGATCCAGAAACTGCTCAAAAACAGAGCTCTTTCAGTTTGGAATTTTGATTTCATCTTAATTTAAGTTGAGTTCAATTGATTTCATTTAATTTTATTCTGTCTTTGTATATATCTCTATCTATAGATATCTGTAGATAGATAACTCTATCTGTAGATATTCATTTATTGTATATTGTTGGTGTGTCTTGTTAAACACCAGACAAGTCTTTGGGGAACTAGTCTATAAATGTAAACAACAATACGTGAAACACCTATCAATGTTCTTCACTGATACTGATTTCTAAAGATCTAATTTCTAGAAATGTTAAAGATTGAATATCTCCCCTGCCTCTCTCTCTCTCTTACACACACACACACACAAACAAACAAACAAACATTTTTATTTGTCCTTCCCTCCAGGGAAACAGAATTATATGTTTAATTCATTCACAAATCAAAATGTATTTTACTGTGATATCAATATAATTTAAATTGTCTAGCAGCACTATTTGGCATATTTAGGAAAATTTCAGAATAATTCTCTTAATGTTTATGAAGATAAACGCTACTTGGTGCAGCTCATTTCTACATAAATATTCATAAGAATTGCATAGAATTGGACAAACCTATACCCTATGTTAGGAAAAAGAACTGCAAATCACTGTATTCTTGCAACTTAAGCAAAAAAGTGGAGAAAATATAGGGAAAAGAGAATGAAACTGCCACAGTCTCTAATGTTATGTACTGTAAAACAGAGATGTTTTGTTTCAAACTTGAAACAAGCAGGGATGCCTCCTAGGAGTTCCCTTGACCATTCTGGAGTCAACCAAAGCTAAAGCAACACAACAATCAGGACAAATGATTGTCAAGGACCTTGGAGTTCTCATATCAAATGACCTAAGTGCCAGAGCTCACTGTAACAGCATTGCCAAAAAGGCTTTAAGAGTTGTAAATCTAATCTTACGAAGCTTCTCCTTCAGAAACATTGAATTGCTAACTAGAGCATACAAAACGTTTGCCAGACCAATACTCGAATACAGCTCATCAGTCTGGAATCTGCACTGTATATTAGACATTAATACAATTGAACGAGTCCAGAAGTATTTCACAAGAAAAGTACTACACTCCTCTGCTTGCAACAGAATACTCTATATCACCAGGCTTGAGAGTTTGGGCTTGGACATCCTTGAACTATGCCGCCTATGGTTAGACTTAAGCGTAGCACACAAAATTATCTGCTACAATGTCCTTCCAGTCAATGACCAGTTCAGTTTCAATCACAACAACACAAGAGCACACAACAGATACAAACTCAATGTAAACCACTTCAAACTTGATTGCAGAAAGTACGACTTCAGCAACAGAGTGGTCAATGCCTGGAATGTACTTCCTGTTTCTGTTGTTACATCCTTTAATCCCTACTCCTTTAACCTCAAACTAACCACTATTGACCTCACCCCATTCCTAAGAGGTCTATAAGGGGTGTGCACCATCCTGCCTATCATCCCTGTCCTATTGTCCCCATTTATTCGTACCTATATCCTGTATTCTTACTCATGTTTATACTTATATCTATTACTTTATAAGCAATTGACAAATCAAATGAATAAAAAAATAAATAAATAGATTTCAAATGGCTACACTACTCTTCCAGATTTCCTTCCTTGGCTCCCCATTGGGGAATCAAACCCCAATCTCCTGTGTGACAGGTGGAGATACTTATTACTATACTAACAAGGACACTGGGCTTGGCGGAAGTTGACAAATTCCAAACGTAAGGAGATAGTATAATCAAAATAAAGGTTATTTTTTTCAAAGAACTAAATAATTCTAAACATTAGCAAAGAGAAACAAAACATTTTACCTCTGTTGCCATTTGCCCTTCACTGAAATGTTGTGAGTTGGTACATGTAGCTGATCTCTCCCCAGGAAACAGTTCTTTTCACTAATAACCTCTTCCAGAATTTGAGGATATTTTGGGAGAAAGATAATTAATTCAAGTTAGTCCATTAAAGTATTATTTTAACAAGATTATACTTAAAAAACCCTCCTTTTTTCAGAATTTTCTGAATTCTGTTTCTAAATTTTAAATTCTGTTGTCTGTGCCTAAACCTAACCATGGCCTTTCATTTCAGAATTTAAAAATTTACTTGCAGATTTATGGTTTTTTTTTTTTTTTCTTGGCTGCTTAAAACAAGAAAGTTTTTGCTTGGTCAAATGAGGAATAGAGAAAGAATTGCCCAGGAAAGAAGCCCACGTGGAAAACACATAAATCCCTTCTTGCCTGACTGCTATCACTTACATCCTAACTGTAATGATTATGATTCAGGCTGTACCTTTGCTCAGTGAAGTAACTCTTGTTCTACAGAAAAACAGCAAAAAACAGGGAAATCAACACATCAAAACAAGCTTATGCAGCAAAATGCACCATATTCTGCATTAAATCACGAACACACATATATACCCCTAAGCTTAGCATTACCAACATAGCAGGAGGGCGGGTTAATAACAATCATTTGCTGAGTTTAGATGTACATGTGCACTTTATGCATACTCCTTTGTCCTATTGATTGTAGGGTTTTCTGAATGCTTTCGAAGATGAAGATGCTCGCTGCATATTAAGAGCTGTTCAAATCTAAACATCAGTAGTAATAACATCCAGCAGGAAGCAAACCAGCTGTCATGCTTGGGGGAGGGAGATTAACTTCACTTCTGGGTGAACTGAAGTAAAGTAATACATGTGCGTTCACAAACACACACTTTTGCTACCACTCATAGAAGTCCATCTGCATCCACCTTCCCCATAGCAGTACTTTGCCATCTAGGTACAATGAATAGGCTGTGTGGTCTTTTATTGGTCAGCACCTCACCTATTTGCTGTGCATGTGAACCCCATGAGTATAACTTGTTTGAGCTGGTTGGCTCAGGAATTAATGCCCAGCAAGATAATCACTCAGTACATATGAAGGTAGATGGGGTGGGATGATGGGGTGAGGCTACAGATTGAAGCTATGGGACAATGGATAGATCCCATCACAGTCAGATGGTGCAGGGGCTACAGTAACTAAATTCTCATCGAGTATTGTGTTCAAGGACTAAAAGAACCATCAGGTGAATTGCATGGGTCTTATTCAGCTTTCATCTGTCAAGTGATGTGAGTCAGGAACTCATCCTAGTATGACTAGCCCCAGTGAATGAAACTATCAGATATATCCCAATTGAGTTGGTGCTTTAGGGACAAACTCATCCCTCAACCTTGGTCTTAAGTCAAGAGGGTAAATTAAGAAGCAAGTTTATTCCAGTGGCAGGCAGATAAGGCAAGCCAGCATGGGGGATTTATCTCAAGAAAGATGATTTGCTCTGTCAAGTCAACCTCCAGACATGAATGTGGCATTTCAACAAATTATCTGTCCACTTGGAAACTGATTGGAAGGCAAGAAATATATCACCTTGATCAAATCTTAAATTGGTTGCCCAAATCTGGATGTGTCTCCTCATTTTCTTCTGGCTGTTTAGCATGGATCAAAGGGTTGTATAATGTTGGCCAAGCCAAGGGCATGACCCCAAGTTAAGGCTATATATTTGAATTTGTCAAAGAGAAATCCATGTCAGATCTAGGGCATTGCTGCTACTTCTAGGAGAATGGATGACTTAATTCCCTAATTTTCTGCCCTTCACCTGGGCCACTTTTGTAACCAGAAGCATATTCAGCCCTTGGTGAGGTTGTTAGTGCAGGCAACCATGCTTTCTGGAAAACATGAATACTTGCTGAAACCTAGGGCTTCTGCAGTTGCACAATTCACATGTGAAATTGATTTGACAAGTCCAACTACTTCTCTTATAGTTCAACCAAGTCTTTTTCTAAAAAAAGAATCAAAGAAAGAATCTGAGTTAGTGCAGCTGTCTTTACACTGAAGCAGTTTGTTGTGAAGTGCAGAAACTTTCTGAGTCATCAGTTTCATTCCCAGGGACTGGGGAAACACAAAGCCAAGTAATTGCCTTGTGGTGTGTGACCACTTGCTGCTTGAGCAGTCACTTGAAGAACAGGTCCTTGAAGACCCATCTACTGGGAATCATTCAGGGGTTAGGATAAGTAAAGCTCAACCTGACCATGGTTTATTTAACTTGATGGCTAAGTCTTTTGCCTGTCTCCTTCAGCCTCCTTCCTATGCTAGGCTTCAGCTTTTCATTTCCTCCCTTCATTCTCATGGAAAAAATTTCAGAATTGCAGGCTTTCTCTCACAGCACATAACTTCCTCAATATTTTTTCAATGTTCGTTCACACATTAAGCAGCTATCTGCAGATGCCCTTAATAAACTACTCAAGCATATGTTTATGCTGTGCTAAATATGAACCCAGTGAATGACCTGGAGGATTCCAAATGACTTTTGTGGCTTTGGATAATATGGCTCTATTTTGAAGAATTTTATTCTGTATTATCTTCTAGGATAATGAAAGGAAAATGTGACGAGAAAAGCTTTATATATTCTTAAGAGTTAATAATCCTGCTTTGGATTTTGTTTCCTATTAATACTAGTTTAGAATGGCTTTCTTATTGTTCCAATATTCTGAAAGGCTAACAATAATTCATACAACATAATCTGATCTGAGTTGATCTGATCTGATCTCATACCACATACTATATACACTTTATCTGACTTGAAAGTAAAGTTTGATGCCACTAATTGCTTTCATTATTTTGATTGCAAAAGACTGCATTTAGTGAAAGAAGTGTATCATGAATTTCAAGTCAGAGAATTATTTTGATTCTGCAGCAGTTAATGATGACAGTGAAAAAATAAGAACTTACCTAAGTTGTTAGGAATGTAAATCACCTAACAGTTATTTGGGTTGGAAATATATGAACTAGGATAGACATTTTAATACTATGTCTTTTAGAAAATGCTAAAACTGTAATTGAGTGTGGTTTCTCAAATGGCCATAAGATGGAGCCAGAAACCTGGGTTGTTTTAGTCTCAGTGAATCTCTGTTGGTTCTGTTGGAGAGAGTTGTCATTCCTGTATTGACTGTTATTCTTGGATTTGATGTAAGTCTTTTATTGAACTGTTTTTTAATACTGGACTTTGATATTTGGATTATCCCTGAACTGAACACTGACTGCTTTACCTGTGAATGACTTGGACTGCTTATCTTGGAATTTGCTTAAATGTTTATTGGAAGTAAAAACCTACATTTACTGTATCTGTGTGCTGTGTGTGTGTTATGCAACATTACTCTCACTACATCTCCCTGGATGCGCTCGTTCCCCTAAAGGGGAATTACCTCAAGACTAGTTATGGGCCCAGGCCATACCAGGCTAAGATAACTGAGAGTTGGTGTGAATGCACAGTACTGTATACAGAAAGCTGTTTACTGTTTAATTGTGGGTTACTATTCTGGTAAAGATGGCACAAGACACTTCAACAAGTCTATCACTGATAACCCAGTTGAATGGAACAAACTATGTTTCCTGGTCTATTAAGTGCAGTCTACTTCTCCGTAGAGAAGGGTTATAGACTGCAGTTCAAGTCCCACTGGATGCAAATGCTTGGGATCCAGAAAATGGGGATGATGCCAAGAATATTGCTGACTTTAAACAGAACAATGAACGTTCTCTTTGTGTAATTGGACTAACACTAAGTGACCAGCAGCTAGTCCATATTCGTGGAGAAGAGTCTGCTGCTAAGTGTTGGGAGAATTTGAAGAGGATTTATGTTCGTGACAGTGTGGGTGCACACATACATCTTACACATAAACTGTTTAGAGCACGTCTTCTGAAAGGTCGAGATATGTTAGCTCATTTAAACTATGAAATAGAACTTTTCAGGAGCTACATGAAAAGGAAATTATATTTTCAGAGCTGCATCAAGTTCACATCATTCTTTCCTCACTGGATGAAAGTTATGAAAGACTATGTATCTTCACTGGAAGTCCTGACCAGAGATAAACTGACACTGACTGACATAACTGGAAGGTTGTTAGAAGAAGCAAGAAGACGGCTGGATAGGGACCAACTGAGGAAGGAACAACCACAAGAAGAGGATTTATCTTCAACTGCCTATACTGTTAAACTGTTAGTTTAACTGCATATGCTGATGCAAGTATACTGTTCTTGTGGGGCTAGGGGACATATAGCTAGATTCTGTAAGAAGGGAAAACAACAGAATACTGGTAATCACCAGAAGGCCAAGAAGGATGTCAGTTTAGCTATGTCTAGCAATTCAACTGTAACTGTAAACCATGATTTGTGGGTTGTTGATAGTGGAGCATTGCAATGCATTACTAAAGATAGAAAGAGGTTTATAAAGATGTCTATGAGTAAACAACAGGTATCATTGGCAAATGGATGGAAGATGAAGGCTTCTGGTAAAGGTACTGCATATTGTTCTTGTATAAATGAGCATTTAAATATGTTATATGTACCAACACTTAAATTTAATTTATTATCAGTAAGGGCTTTAGTTAATCTTGGTTATGTAGTAATCTTTAGGGGAGATAACTGTATAATAGAGAAAGAGCGTAAAAGTTTTACTGCTACTTTAGAGAATGATTTATATGTGATACATGATGACCAGTTGAAGATGACTAACTCAGTTTATAACAATGTTAAGCCACATGATGAATGTAGACATTTACCACATAGACGTCTGGGGCACATTAATTTCAAAATGCTGAAACAAACTGTTGAATTGTCAGAGGCAGTAAAATTGAAACCCTGTAGCAGGTATTTAAACTGGAATGCTTGTAGCCAGGAGAAAAGCAAGGTTATTCCTGCAAACAGACTTAATGGGTTTGAGACCAAAGAACCTTTAGAGGTTGTGTCTGCTGACATAATTGGTCCTAAGAAACCTAATTTAGGAGGTGCCTGCTATATTTTAAGTATTATGGACCATTACTCATGGTATGGTTTCTGAAAAACCATAAAATGAAAAACAAAACAGAAACATTCCAATGTTTCTTTAACTGGCTAAGATTTGCAGAGAGAAAAATTAAAAGTAAAGTAATTACTTTAGTTACTGATAATGAGACTGAATTTGTTAACAAAAGATTCCAAACTATGTTGAAATTGGCTGGTGTTGAGCATAAATGTTCTGCGCCTTACAGACCATAACATAACTCGTTTATAGAACGAAGAGGGCAAACATTACAAGCCATGACTTGCACTATGTTATCTGACTCAGGTTTACCTGAAACGCTGTGGGGTGAATCCATAATGTGTAGTAACCATGTTTTGAACAATGTAGTTAATACAACAACTGGAGAATTGCCATTCACTTGTTGGCATGGCAGAAAACCAAGTTTAAGTTACCTACACACATTTGGAGCTCCAGCATGGATGCATAATACTTCACAAGTAAGACTGAAAGGGCAACATAGAACTAAAAAGTTATTTTGTGTGGGTTATGAGGCCAACCACAGATTGTTTAGATTTTGGGATCAAGGCACAGCTCATGTTTATTGTAGTGCTAGTGCAAAATTTCTTGAGCACGTTGGGTGGGATAAATTAAAACAGGAATCCAGAATTGATATTATTATTGACACCCAAATAGTCCCTAAAGATAAAATCAGTTAACCATAAATAGCCATTAAAGAGGAAGGACAGGAGGAAGTAGTAGAACAGGCACAGGAGGAGGTAGAAGAACAGGAGCAGGTGGCACAGGAAAGTCCATCAGTAAGCCCTGTATTGCCAAGACATTCAACCCGAATAACATGACCACCTAATAGATATCAGGCTAGTGTTGTATGCCAAGTGAATACAGTTCCTAGTAACTATAGTGAATTAAAACTGTATCCTGCTAAGGATCAGGCTGCTTGGCAGAAAGCAATGGATAAGGAACTGGAATCATTAAAAAAGTTAGAGGTATAAGAAAATGTTAGATTGCCACCAGGTAAACATGCCATTGGATGTAAATGGATATATAAACTTAAGACTAGTGTAGATAGGACTGTTATCCATAAAGCCAGGTTCAACCAGACAGCAAATGACTATGATGAGGTGTTTGCACCTAGTCTGAAGGCTACTACATTAAGGGCAGCATTAGTGTGGGCAGCTAAGGAGAAATGCATTGTAAATCATTTGGACATAGAGATGGCTTATCTGCATGCACTGTTGCAACAGACTCTATATTTAAAGAAACCTTTAGGTATCAAAAATGATAATACAACTTATGGCTGGAAATTGAAAAAGAGTCTTTATGATTTGAAGCAATCAGGATATGAGTGGAACCAATGTATAGTTAAAGAATTAACTAAGATAGGTTTTGTAGCTGGCATGGCTGATCCATGTTTGTTCAAAAGAGAAAGTAATGGTGTAATGTCATTATTGCTATTGTTTACTGATGATACAGCATTAATCACCAAAACTGAACAAGAAGCTACTAAAATAATCTCACTGTTAGAGAGGAAATTTAAGATAAAACAGTTTGGAGAAATCAAACAATATCTTGGTTTAAAGATAGATAGAACTAGGGGAGGAAACAAAATCTCACAGGCAGATAAAATTAACTAATTACTAAAAAGTTTTAAAATGGAACTTTGTAAACCGGCTAAAACACCAATGAGCCAGGAATTTAGTGATGTTCAAAGTCCTATTTTTGATAAGAACATTTATCAGTCCTTGATTGGTAGTTTATCTTATCTCAGTAATTGGTCAAGGTCAGATATAGCATACAGTGTTAATCAATTAGTGAGAAATTTACATTGAGCCGACTGAAAGGCACTGGTAAGCTGCTAAATGTGTGTTAAGATATCTAAAACAAACAATGCATTATGCATTGTATTTGGAGCCTCAAGTTTAACTTGAGTTTAACTGCATATGCTGCTGCAAGTTTTGCTACAGAGATAAACACACGAAAATCTACATCAGGTACTGTAGTATTATTGAGAAAGGCATTGACTGGATGGAGATCTATTAGACAGAAACATTTAAGTTTGTCAACAATGGAAGCTGAATTCTCATGTTTGTCTTTATTATGTACAGATTTAGTTTTGTATAAGCAACTAGTAATTGACATGGGAATTGATGTAACAGATTCTCTTGTTATTTACAAAGATAACTAATCAGCAATACAGATGGCTTCAAATATTGCTGTTAAGACAAGAGTGAAACACACAGATTTAAAATATTTAAATGTGAAACAATGTGTGCAAAGTAAAATGATTAAGCTGGAATACTGTATGTCAGAAAACAATATAGCAGATCATTTCACAAAAGCTCAAGGCTCTATAAAGCATAAGGCTTGCTGAGCGGATTATGGACTTAGATTGTAAGGTTGTATATATTGTCCAACCCAAAGGGGAGAATGTTAGGAATGTAAGTCACCTAACAGTTATTTGGGTTGGAAATATATATACTAGGCTAGACATTTTAATACTATATATTTAAGAAAATGCTAAAACTGTAATTGGGTGTGGTTTCTCATAAGATGGAGCCAGAAACCTGGGTTGTTTAAGTCTCAGTGAATATCTGTTGTTCTGTTGGAGAGAGTTGCCATTCCTGTATTGACTGTTATTCTTGGATTTGATGTAAGTCTGTTACTGAACTGTTTTTTGATACTGGACTTTGATATTTGGATTATTCCTGAACTGAACACTGACTGCTTTACCTGTGAATGATTTGGACTGCTTATCTTGGAATTTGCTTAAACGTTTATTGGAAGTAAAACCTACATTTACTGTACAGTGTATCTGTGTGCTCTGTGTGTTTCTCCTATTATTCAGATTTTTGCAAACTCTCCCTGTTTGTCACAAAATTCTTAAGGAATTCATTTTGTTCCTCTTATATAATATTTCAACATCTCAATGTCAATAATAAAAGCTGCTTGTCATTCAATATAGAATTCTGATTCCAACAATAAAGAAAATTTTGAAATAACAAAATACTATTTTGCACCATTTATGCACTAAAGCCCATGTCACACTGGTCAACGGATGCAAAAAGGACACAGCGGACGAGCAAAATGTTCCATCTGTTGTTATCCGCTCTCAAAAGAGGCAAAAATTTGCATAAGCAGAGCGGATAACACAGACGCGGGGAGGACGCAGGGTGGATGCAAAGCGGATGCGGAACGGAAGCCCAGCGGATGGGAGCGGATGGGAGTGGGTGGCACATCTGCAGGGCTTCTGGGGGGCCTCAGCAAAGTGGACGTGGAACGGAAAGAGTGGAAGCAGAGCAGACGCCGAACGAATGAAGCGGATGCAGAGCGGAAGCCTAGCGGATGCACAGCGGAAGCCTAATGGATGCCTGGCATTAATTGCGCATGCAGGGAGGATGCATTGCGTCAGCCCCGCAGATATAACGGAAGCATCTCGGAAGCAGGATGCCATTCAGAGGAAAGACCTGCTGCCGGACACATCGACTGCCTTGCCTGCCCTGCCTGCATGTCTGCCTGCCAGCCTTGCTACCAGCCTTGCTGCCAGCCTTGCTGCCAGCCTTGCTGCCAGTCTCCCTGCCGGCCTCCCTGCCAGCCTTGCTGCCAGCCAGTCTGCCTGCCAGCCTTGCTGCCTGCCTTCCTGCCAGCCTTGGTTCATACCTGCCTGCCAGCCCTCCTGCCAGCCTTGGTGCCTGCCTCCCTGCCAGCCTTCCTGCCTGCCTTGGTTTATGTCTGCCTGCCAGCCTTGGTGCCTGCCAGCCTGCCTGCCAGCCTTGGTGCCAGCCTCCCTGCCAGCCTTCCTGCCAGCCTCCCTGCCAGCCTTTCTGCCAGCATTGGTTCCTGCAAGCCTCCCTGCCAACCAGCAACCCCACAACCATACGGAAGCACAGCAAGCCTCAGCCATCTGCTGGCAGCCCTGGCAAGAGGGACAGGGCTACCATCCCGCCCCCTGGCCCTCACTCTGGTTCTGCTGGGGCTTCTGCAGCACGGGCTCACTCTTCTGGGGCTGGCGCTTCTGCTGCTTCTGCTTCTGGAGGAGCTGATGACAAGCACTCCAGAACCAGCCACCTCCACAGCACCTGCACCCTTCACCCGTGGGACTGAGCGACCAAGAGGAGTGCCAGAGACTCATTTTTGTTTTATAGCTTCTTGTTAGTAAAGTCTATTTATGATTCACACACTTGCTTCATTTCTTTTTTTTAATAAAGTCTTGCTGGAAACTGTTAGAAATGGTTTAAGCCTTTGCATGTTTGTGGGATGGGTAAGGATAGCTTTGGGATGGGTTAGGATACCTGTGGGATGGGTAATAGCTGTGGGATGGGTTAGAATAGCTGTGGGATAGATAAACCTCCAGTGCAAGCATAGTGGGACTGTATGGTCCAGCCTCCCAGGTGCCACACCTAAGGCCCTTAATTATCAACAATAATGTAATAATTATCCACACATGTCAACATAAACACAACTCTTTCTTAAACGCCCTGTTCATTGTAGGCCCACCCAACATACATGGCACAATCTCATCTGTGTGATGAGACAGGCTGAAGGAAGCATCCATTAAGCATCTACCATCCTGTCTTGCCACTCCACTGCTCCAGCTGGGGAGTTGCACCATTGTCTCAGGAGGTTGCGCTGCTTCTTCGCTTCATTTGAGGCTCTGTTGGGGCCTTGCACATCCTCAGCGTCGATCAGGTTTCGCCCTTGCCTCCATTCCCCAGGCTCCATGACCCCATTGGCTTGTTGGAGGTCCACAAGCCTGTTCTGCAAGACTGGGTAGCGGGTGTGCATGAGATTGTGCAGGATGCAGCAAGCTTCCACGATCCTCCTCACGGTCTCTGGGCGATGCTGCATGGTGGTGAGAAGTACCTGGAACCTGTTGGCCAGGATGCCAAAGGTGTTCTCCACCACCCACCTTGCCCTGGACAGCCTGTAGTTGAAGATCCTCTCTTCACGGGTGAGGAGTCTGGAGGTGTAGGGCTTCATGAGGTAGGTTGTGAGGGAGAAGTCGTCATCCCCCACGATGAAGTAGGGCACATCTTGTGTGTCGTTGGGCAGGGGTTCTGGATCTGGGAAGCTCATGATGAGGTTGCGTTCCAGCCCCTCCTTGAGGTGACTGGCGTTGTATACCTGGGCATCCGAAGATGAGCCGTTGCCTGAAGCATCGATGTACATGAACTTGTAGTCAGCATCGACCATGGCGAAGAGGATGATGCTGAAGAAGCCCTTGTAGTTGAAATAAGTGGACCCCGACTTGGCTGGAGATTTGCAGGCCACGTGCTTGCCATCTATGGCTCCAACAGTGTGTGGTAAGTTCCACTTCTGATACCACTGCTCTGCAACTTTCTTCCATCATTCTTCAGTGGAGGGGTACTGGAGGAGCTCCTCCAGGTATTCTTCGATGATGGCCTGCACCACTTCTCTGACTACAATGCTGATGGTGTTGGATGGCACCCTCCAGCCGTTCTGCATGCTCCTGTAGGAGATCCCTGAGGCCAGGTAGCGCAGAGTGAGTGCCACCTTGAGCCCAGGTTCCAGGCTGGGCCGGAAGCTGGTGTTTGCCTTGGTCAACCTGGGTGTCAGGCGCTGCACAACTTCGTCAAACATGGCTGGAGGCATCCTCATGAAATTCTGGAATGCCCGAGTGTCTTCGCTCCCGAGCTCCACCATCAGCTTGTTGTACAGTCCGTCCTCCGCTCTACTGGTCTGGGTGGCTCCTTTTCTTCTCGCAGTAGTGTCCACAGAGCCTGCAGATGGCTTCACACTGTTGCAGAAGGATGTTGGCTGCCGAAAGGACTTTGTTACAATCCACGGTGGACATGACTGGATGCTGTGGAAGAGCAAGAGTGAGATGAAGGCTGCAGAGGTCTGCACTGCTGGGCTTCTGTTCTGAAAGTGCGATGCAGGCGAGTTGCTCCCCCTTTTTATAGGCAGTATAGGTTTTCCACTAGGCATCCTCTAGGCATCCTCTAGACATCCTTAATATCCGAGATAGGTCCCCTCTGCGAACGTTTTTTCCGTTTTAAACACTTTATTTCCGTGCTGCATCTTCTAGGCATCCGTTCTGCATCCGTTCTGCATCCGTTCCGCTTCCTCCCTGTGTCCATTTACCGCTGGAGCGGATGGAGTTGCGCGGATGCGTAGCGGACGCCTAGCGGATATAGCGGATGCGTAACGGATGCATAACGGATGCATAGCGGATGCGTAGCGGATGCAGAACAGACGAACTGGATACATTTTCTGTGCAAAAGTTTTAGACAGCCCAAAACTTTTGGAGCGGATGAAACGTCCTTAACAGATGCTGGACGGATAGAGAGGAAGCAAAACGGAGGCAGTGAGTACAGAACGGTTACATCGCATTAACCAACGGATGGCAAGCTTTTTTGTCCGTTTTACATCCTCTTTGCATCCGTTGGTTCAGTGTGACATGGGCTTAAGATGGTCAATATCCAGCCATGTCAACCATAAGTTGTCTAACTGTAATAAACATTTTTCCCAGAAAAAGAAAAAAAATATGTTATGTTCTGAATTACTTTGATCGAAATACTATTTTAAACTGTATTTTGAAATTTTATGTCACAAGGTAAGTATTTAATGTGATATTAACTTTGTATTGTTCTCATTCTACAAGATTTAGTTATATTTAGATGTATTTAAATAATTGGCTAGAAGCACAGGCCTCATGAATATCTCCTAGAAGATGTATAGTTTTATTCACACAAAAACTGAGAATTGTCATGAAATTTTGCTCAAAGTGGATTGGCAGAAGAGATATAAAGAAATATGTTTTTGTACATACATATATGCATAATAAAGGTGTTTATACATCATTTTACCTTGACATATTTTATAGTGTGCAGCACAATACAATTAATAATATATTAAATTACTAGAAAACAAATTACAGTATCACCCCAGGTCTACCATATATACAGAAAACTCATCATATTTCCTTGTGAAAACCTGGATTGTTGTTTTATAAGATATTAAATATTTACTAGAACCTTAAGATCAACAAAGAGCAATATTGCCTATTACCTATGGACCAAAATCATAGATAAGTAGTAATGTGAACCACACTACAATTATAATTATCTATCTCTTCCTATTTAAGGGAGTTTATCCAATGTGCCTAGACCAATGGTGCCAACACTCACAATCAGAAGGCCACATACCACTTCTGCTTCTCAAGAGACTTGTTTTTAAGGTAGCATGTGCCCTTGTGTCTATGATCTGATCTGATGTCTAAACTCATGTAGCTAATTTTCTACCCTTGTCAGGTCTTTTTTTTTTTTTTTACAGTATCTGGTCATCTTGTAAGAGGATCATTAGTGGCTAGCTCTGCAGATTTCCATCTTCAGAATGACCTGGTATTCAGTTTTACATAACAGTCTTTGAACCATTTTAAAACTTGGGCAAATAGTGCATCTCTAAGTCACACATATGGCTATTCTCAATATATTTTCAAACATTTTTGTTTCTCTCATTGTTCTAGCCAAAAGCCAATTTGGTGCAGTGGTTAAGTTGTCAGGATAGGAACTGAGAAGTTGTAAGTTCCAGTTGCACTTTGAAGATAAAACTAGTTGGGTGACCTTGGACCTGTTACTCTTTCTGAGCAAGGGCACACCCACTTCTGAAATCTTACCAGAAAAAACTATACAAAAACTTGTTTAGGCAATCAGCTGGAATCAATGTTGAGACTTCAAAGCACACACACAAATCCCACCAGTAAATTTTATCATGGCTTTTTTTTCAGTTATCTCAAACTTCTTATGTTATGTTAGTGAAATTTAATGCCTTTAATTGTTTTTACCAAAAACAATGAGTTTGAAATAGTAGTTTTTTCATATTTTTCCTCAATCTTCATCTTTAACCTCTAATAACATGAAAGATAATATCAGATAGAAAATCCATAGTGATTTTTCTGGGCTAACGCAGTTGTGCATCTCAGTTACATGTTTTCCATCTTTAATCCTGTATTTCTACACATCTAAAAGAATACATGTTTATGTGTGTGTGTGTGTGTGTGTGTGTGTGTGTGTATTCACATATGCTTACACACACACATGCCCAAGCATACACATGTATATTAAAAGGAAACTCATTCACTGGAACAATGAACTCACTAGATTTTACTAAAGGTTTAATTGCACAAAACAATTTAAATTCCTGCATGGCTACACATTAGAAAATAGCTAGGCTTGATTCTGTAAAAACTAAACAGACTGATGAGTTTAATGGGTCTGATTATTCAGGCATGCACACACATAATGCTTCTTTCCAAGTTGTCCTTCCTATTAATTATGAAGTTTAACATCAGCTAGCCTTCAATTAGTCAGCGTCCTTCAAGAAAATAATTTAATAGTGTCATCCTGTGCATGTTTAATTGACTTTAAGTCCAGTTAGTTCAAATGGACTCACTCTCTTTTAAGTGAATGTCAGTTTATCCAAGTTAATATGGGTAAAACATTCCTGAGCATTTATACTCCTGCCAACTGACACTATCCTGCTGATTTCTCAGGACATAATGTTTCAAAGTTTTTAGCCAGGCATTATTGCAGCTAATGGCTTGGACCTAAAATTCACCTTGTAAAACTATTTAAAATTAATGATGTTGGTGTACATCATTAATGTACATTACATCATTACTTCCTTATATCATGCTCTACTTAGAAGAGCAAAGATTAATTGAAATCCACACAAGTATAAATTCAGTTCTTAGACCATCTAGTTAAATTTGTTAAGGCAAACTGATACTTTACATTTTCATGTTACATTGATAATATTTCCTACTTTCAAAAGAGTATAGTATGTATTCATATGTCATGGGGAGAATTTCCATCATATGAAAAGAACAAAAACTTTGGAAAATTCTGTACTTTTAAAGATATAAAAACCAAGCTTTTCTCATAAAGCTTATTTCAGCAGTCAGTGTCATAAAAGCTTCACACATGACTAAGACTTCAAATTCAAAAGTGAAAAAAAGGAATGGTGACTGCCTTTTTAGCAAAACATAATTAGCAAAGGATTTTATGTAATTATCTTGGATTTCATGTATTTTTAATCATGGCAGTTTGTTAATTAAACTACTGAAATGTATTTGGCTATGTAAAATTCAGCAAAAGGAATAATATAGTCCTTTTGGAAAATAGTTTTGAAACCCTGTATGAACAATTAGCATTTTTAAAAAGTTTGAAGGATGAACATGACTTTAAGCATTCAAAATTTGTTAAGAGTGTGTGTGTGTGTGTGTGTGTTTGTATGTGTGCACACATACATATGTTATACACACTACAAAAGCATTACTTTTAAGCATTGTACCTAAACTTCCTTACAGAAACCTTTTGCAATAAGCTTTTAAATTAATAAGTTCTTAAACTACTCCCTATCCCATGAAAGTGTGTGAAACAATTCAGCATGAACTGTATGCTGGTTATCATGACTACGGAGGAAAACACTTCTTCACAAGGTAAACGTAGGAAATCGCTGTCATGGTAACCATTGGCCAAGAATTAGCCAAGCTAATTCTATAGAGGAGCCTGTGTCACATATGTCATCCTATAGCAACATTAATGGGCATCTATCCATGACCCTTTCTGCTGATTACTAGTATGTTCTCCATTATCTTGCACCATATTCATGTTTCTGGTAAAACACATAGTTAAAAAAGATTAAACACAAGGTTATGCCATTTGGTCCTCTTCAAGAATGTTCTCATGATGTTCTTCCTTATTGATAATACAAAGACTTTTCTTCCAAGCAGCTGATGGTAGATAAAGCAGCTCACAATATCAGGTCCTCTCAGCAGTCTTCAAGTGGCCTTCATACTGTAGCACCACCTTGGAGAAAAAGATGGAATGATGTAAACAATAACATCAGATTGTAAACATAAATCCATCTTTCTTTAAAAGAATACATATTTTTTTTTTCTTTTGAGGGACCAGGTTCTTTGATTACTTGGATGTGAGCTATGCAAATCATGAAAAGCCAAGAGCCACTAGATTAAGACATTTTTGCAGTTTTTTTAAAAAAATGATATTTACTCATCAGATTTATATCTTCTAAAAACTCATATTAATATTGGTAGCACTCCCTTTTCCAGTGTTTTCCACACAAACCTGAGAGATAAGCTGAACTGAGAGTGAGTGTCCAAGAATTATCTAGTGGGTGTCAGGATTTTCTATGCATGTTTTATAGTTGCCAGTGGGCTTCCATAGTAAAACAAAAAGCAAAACTCTGAATTGAACCCATGTGTGATGACCCAGGGTGGGATACAAAACAAACACAGTCACAGAAAACTGGTGAAGCCCCTTTTATTCCTTCACTTTGCTTCCAAGCTGCAAACATCTTTGACAGAAGACAAAAAAACCTCCCACAAAAAAAGTTATATGAAGAAGGAATAAAGCAACACAAACCAGGATAAGAACTGGAGGATGTCCACAGATAACACATACTGGGAAGGACACCAAACTCAGAGGAACTATAAACTAGTGATATTTCCATGTTTGCGAGTATGCAGGTCCATACTCTTATTCAGTTGTCACAGCTGCAGCCCATGAAGAGGATCAAGGCCCTCTCCTCCCGAGTAGACCATGTCTCTCCCTTATTATCTCCTCCCTACGTGCCCTAGGATGGATAGGGGATGAGCCTGGGTCCTCCTCTGACTGCTCAGCCAGCCTCTGCCCTTCCCCAGCCCTGAAACCATGCCTCCCAACCTCCAACCATAAATCACCTGATACCCAAGCATAAGTTCAATAATAACTTGAATAATGAATATATATTTTAGAATAACTTGTAAAAAACATTAGATTTTGCCCTTCAATCTTAGTCCAGTGTTAGTCTTTGATGTCTTCTTTCAACATAAAACAAAAAAGGGACTGACACTGGCTTTTAATTTATAATGCATGATGATAATATTATCTCTTCAGTCATGTCTGACGCTTGGCAATCCTATGGGCCAGGTCTCTCATCTTCTGATCTTGCACTTCTTCTTTGAGTTGTTGTATACTCTGTCTAGTGTCAGCTTTGATAATGTTAGAATACATCTTAATATATAAACTATACTTCAGAGGTGGTATTCAGCAGAATCTGACCAGTTCTGGAGAACTGGTAGCAGAAATTTTGAGTAGTTCAGAGAACCAGCAAATACCACCTCTGACTGGCTCTGCTCCCATCTGTTCTCTGCCTCCTGAGTCCCCCCTGATTGGCTGGGTCTTCTTTTGTTGCCCTGCATAAGAGAATGGAGCTGGAAAGCAGATTAGTGGGGTGGGGAGGGAATGGGATTTTGCAGTAACCTTCCCCCAGGAATGGGGAGGAAATGAAGATTTTACAGTATCCTTCCCCTGCCACACCCACCAAGTCATGCCCACCAAGCCATGCCACACACACTAAGCCATTCCCACAGAACCATAGTAATTTTTTTAATCCCACCATTGCTATACTTGAACATAAAATTATTATCATCACCTGCACAATTTTGTTATTGTTCATGCTTCTCTGAAACAGAGGATGGTTTGTAAATATTACACAATTATTACAAAAAGCACTCCAAACAACAGTCTAATAAACACTTCCAAATTCTGTTGTTATTTTGTGTGTATGTGTGTGTGTGTGCTTACATGCATGTCCACATGTAAACACAAAGAGATGTCTTGCATGATTAGGCAGATTTAGACAATTTTGACTTGAAATAATAAGTATTCTAGTTCTGCCAGTTCCATTCTGATTTTTAAAGACCCTATGCTTTACACAGGAGGAAAAATAAGCAGTAATTCAGAACTCAGTAGCCATAGTGTCTTACACCCAAAGCAAAATAAATAGTATTTCATTGCCTTTGAAATCCATGACTAACTTTTCATATTGATTTTAGAAGGACTGAATTTAGTTTTCATTTAATGTAAATTTAATTTAAAAAATAGCTTGGTCTGAACTTTACAAAACTTGTTTGTTTCAGGTCAAATATTTCAAATTGATATGTAATAAGGCTGTTCAATCTTTTAGAATTTTTTTTAAAATGTGCCTTGGAGTATATAGTTATTTGAATTTCTTCAAGTACCTTCTTCTTTGCCCAAGACTACATGCAGCTTTTTAAATAAGTATTAAGGTCCTAATTTTTTGTTCTTGCATGTTCTGAAGGACTTTCATTAACATTTTTTTGAAAAAAAACACTGCTGGTCTCTACTATGCAATATTTGATATCCAAATTAATGGAATGTATACCAAATTATGCCAAAGTAGTTGATGAATTGTGACTTATGTTTTATTACCATACCACAACTTGTGTATGATTAACATGTACAGTAACATACTTTCATCAATCTGTGTTTAGTTCTGCATATATCTAAAGCTGGCGTATCACTGAGTAATGCTTAAAGTATGGTATTTCTATTCATGGCTGGAAGTTCTAACCACCAGGAACAGAATTTGTCAAAATGACTAGGTACATGCCAGCTACTGTAGTGATATTCCTAAGAGATAATTTTTAATAACAAATTGAACAATTCAATTTCTTTAAGGGGACATTACTGAAAATGTAAAAGGTAGTTTCAGTGAACTGCTTGATTCTTTTTAAAGTGTCCATGTGGAGATTTAAAAAAAAAATCAACAGGAGAACTTCTTACTGAGAAAAAAGTAAGAAAAAAGCTCTAGTCTGAGTCATGTACACTTAAAATAATTATTATAATATTTTCAGGCAATAATATTTGATTTCATTGATGAAAAACAATGAAAATATCTGACTTAAATAAAGTTGTTATTCTGTTATGTGATATTGTACTAAAATTAGCTGTTTCTGAGCTGGCCTACTAAGCCATTTATGTTAAAATGTTTGTTTTCCTCAGTAAAGTCAGATTATTAAAATGAACTTTATTTATTTGTTTGTTTGTTTATTTATTCACTTACTTACTTACTTACTTACTTACTTACTTACTTACTTATTTGTTTAACTGCCCATTTTACCAGAGGGTAACTTTGGGCAGTGTGCAGTGACATATACAGTTAAAACATAAAAGCAAACATTAAAAGAAAAGCCACATGGGGAGGGTGAGGGCAAATGGGGGATGGAATCTACTATTAATCAATCATCTCCATTTCACTCTTCCCCCATCGGGGCCCAAGCTGACTGGCAAAGCTACCTCATTAGGCCCTTATGAAAAGGTAGAAGGGCTGGGGGGCCAACCTCACATCAGCTGGCAAGATGTTCCAGAGGGCAGAAGCAGGCCCTCCTCCTGGACCCCGCCAGCTATAATAATTGATGAATTGACATCAATTGACAGGACCTACAGCATGCCTCCTCTGCCTCCACAAGTAGTATGGGCCAATCCCAGTGTGGTGAAATGGTCCTACAATAAGTATGTGTGTATGTCTCTGTGTGTGTTGATCCATTCATAAACTTTTTATGTGTCATAAGGCAAATCATCTTTGTCAAATAATTTGATTAAATTATTTTTTGTGCTTATACAATTTACAATCATTTGAGGAGATATAGGTGTGGGCATGTGCACATGTTGGCTTACATGTGATAGTCAGAGTTTCTCAAGCAGAAATGTTTATAATATCAATAACCTTTATGCCCAGCTTCAAGATTAAGAAGTGCAGGGCAAATAATCTACCAAACCATGGGGAGAACAAGAGAAAGTACAGTGTAGAATTTAAACTACAATGGGCATAAAAAGAATGTTACATCTTCATAATGAGGGAGGACAGATCTCTCTAATATGCAATAGACTTTCTTACTTAGTCATGTTTTGCTATGTATCTGAAAGTCTTAAACTGAGTTAAACCTAGAACCCTGTCAAGCCATATGAAGGCAGGTGTCCTGGAATTTCTGTTTCAATCTGGGCACTAAACCTGATAGCTTGTGTGAATTGGTTTGCTCATTTATTATTGGTTTGCTCATTTATACAGGTTATCCATCCTTATCACATAAGTGCATTTAATTTCGATGCATCATATCAATTAATTTGATATGTGAATGGGGGTGGGGTTCTGGGTAATGGCTTATTGGTTTGTTTGTTTGTTTGAAGCTTAGAATAATATTTCTTTCCTGCTTCCCCCCTTTTTTTAACACTACAGGAGTCATAAGAACAGCTCTGCATAACATGGACAGGGAAGCCAGAGAACATTATTCAGTTGTCATTCAAGCCAAAGATATGGCTGGACAAGTTGGAGGGCTATCAGGATCAACCACAGTAAATATCACACTCACGGATGTCAACGACAATCCTCCCAGGTTCCTTCAGAGTATGTAAAGGTTTGATCTGATTTATTTCTTCCCAACAAAAACTGTCTGCTGTTACAATTTCAGGGAGATTCTGCTAAAATGAAGGATGAGCTGTGAATAACAATCAAGATATTTGACAGTGAGATATCATATTCACTAATTCCTACGAAATAGCATTTTCAATGCTGTGCTTATCTTCATCGTCACTTAAGGCCCGGTCCCACTGCACTTATGGATGCAAAGAGGATGTAAAACGTAAAAAAAAGCTTGCCATCCATTGGAAAATGCTATGCATCCCTTGTGTACTCATTGCATACGTGTTTCATATGCTCTATCCATGGAGCATCCGTCCACTGTGATTTCATCCATGCAAAAAGTTTTGAACTGCACAAAACTTTTAGAACGGATGAACTTTCCATCGTGTACGATGTAAATCCGTGACATATACGAGCAACAAACGTTCTATGTCCGTTATCATCCATTAAACGTCCGCTGTATCCTCTCTGCATCCTCTGGGCATCCTCGCAACTCACATCCGCTGTAGATGAAAATGGAAAGAGGGAGGAAAAATAAGGTACATGAAATGTCTATACATCGTTAGTAGCACAGAAATAGGAAGGATGTAAGCGTATGCATGTCATATATAAAGTATTCAAAACGGACAAAGCGTTTGTATCTGGGATGTATCTCATATATTTAGGATGTCTGGAGTTTGTCAGTGTATGTAGAAGGACACCTAGTGGACAACCAATATTTTGGAAAAAGGGGGAGAAAATCATCTGGAAAATCAAAAGTTTAACCATTTTTTCAAAGTTTTTACCAACACTTTATTAAGAAAACAAAATTAATGAAGTAAACTTTATTAAGTTTATTAAGTAAACATAAACTTTATTAAGTTTATTAAGTAAACTTTATTACTTTATTAAAAGTAAACAACTCAGTCTCTGAAACTATTCTGAGTCACTCTGAGTCATGTCCATGGTCTCAGCTGTGAAGCATAATGCAGTGACTGTGGATGTGGCTGTGGCTTGAGTGCTGGTCTGACTCAGCATTGGGGTGCTTGGCCATGAGGATACAGCAGGTGGTGGTGTGTTCAGGATGCTAAGGTTGGTATCCGAGACCTGACTCAGTCCCGTGAGGTTGAGAGGCCCTTCATCAAGGACTTGAGATGTCAGGCCCAATACTGATGAGAGAGGAGCAGACCTGGACTGGGTAGGACCAGCTTCAGCTGGGCCTTGAGGGTTGTGGAGCAGTGCTGTGATATTCTGCTTCATCACCTGGTACTGGGCCTTGGGCAGGTCCCTCAGGGTCTGGCTCACGTAGGTGATGGAGGGCTTCCGGGCTGAGGATGCTCTGTCCAAGTGGACCAGCAGAGAGAGAAGTTCTGTGCTGGTCTTCATTGTGTCCCTGATCTCCAACAGCATACTGTCGTCCTGGCCCTCCAGTCTGCCTCTCTGCCTGCGTCCTCTGGAGCTGGTGGTGGGGGTGGGTTGGCCTCTGGTGGCTGCTGCTTGTTCCTCCATTTGTGACAGCAGGGCATCATCCTCCACAGGATCCTCCAAGTTCGCCAGCATGGGGAGTGCAGCTGTTGAGGGAGTCTCTGCTGAGGGGCCCTCTGAAGACACCTGTCTGGACAGGGTAGCTGGCTCCTGGCTTGAAGATGCCTGGCCGTCTGTGGGCTGTCTGAGGGAGAGGGGTCTCAGAGGGGCTGCTCCTCAGTGGCAGATCTCACCCTCCAGGCAACTGCACTTGGCCATGACGTACTTCTCCCAGTCAGTGAGCTTGAGGGCGGCCTGCCTGGATTTCTTGAGGTGTAGCTTCCCATACTAGGAGTGCATGTGCTTCCACCATCCAAGCAGTTCTTCTGCAGTGTACCCCAGGCTCTCTGCCTTGTCTCTCCAAGCTGCCTGCTTCTTCTTGGTGTCCCAATACAGTCTGTGGCCCTTTCTCCAGAGGTACTCGTTCTCCCTCAGCCATTCCAGCACATCGTCCTCATGCTCCTCGGAAACGGTGTACTGTTTCCTCTCTCACTTCTTCTTCCCTTGCCTCAGGAGCTTGTTCAGGGCCTTCAGGGCCTTCAGCATCAGGGCCTTCAGGAGCTTGAGCATCAGGGCCTTCAGCAGCAGGGCTTTGAGGTGCTTGAGGGCCTTGGGGCTGGTCCATCACAGCAGCAGCAGCTTCACCATCAGAGTCAGTGCCAAGGGGTGGGATGATGATTCTGGCCTTCTTCATCTTGCCAGGGCTTGGTAGACATGGACTTCCTCTTCTTGCCTGACTGACGAACCATGGTGTTCCTGCAAGATGTATCTGCCAGCACGTCTTTTCCCTGTATGCTGACTGCATGCGTGCTGCATCCCTTTATATCCATGGAGCAGACGCAATTCATACCCCCCGCATGCGCAGTGAACGGTTTGCATCTGATATACATCCGCGCGGCATCTCCTTTGTTTCCTTTATGCGTACATGATGCATCCGCTTCATCCGCTATGTATTCGCTCTTTCCGCTATGCATCCACTTCGCAATTATCCCCCATAACCCCTTCGGAGCTGTCATCCCCTTCCATCTGCTTTCATCCGCTAGGCTTCCAATGAACATCCATTTAACATCCCCGCTACAAACTACCCACGTCCATTCTTTTCCATTCTGTTTTCACCAATTTTTGTTGTGGATGAAAATGGATGGAGCCACCCCCAAAATTTTGCTCGTCCGCTGTGTCCTTTTTGCATACATTTTGTGTCCATTGGCCAGTGGGACCGGACCTTTAGCAAACCTTTTACTCTTTATTCTTTTCTGCTTTCATGGATGTGTGTATATAAGCACAGATAAACTTCAGTTAATGACTGACTTGTTCAGACACCATTCAAAATTATAATGGTCCATGGTATAGTGGACTATCCAAAGTTACTTATGACCAAACTGCGAGGCTTCAGTCATCCCAACAGCCCAACAATCACATTATTACAATCCAGCTATTCAGCAACTGGCTTACAGTTACAATGTTTGTAACATCCACAAACACCTGGTCACTGTTTGTAACCTTCTCTGCCAGCTTGTGAGAACAAGCAAAATTAATGGAAAGCTAGCAGGGAAGCTCCAAGCTGCTCCAGTAAGTTGATCCTGATCCTACCACTTTTTCTCTAAAGAAGCCCAGCTACTGATTACAAGATCATGGGGAACTCATACCTTATGGCATGCTTCTGCCCATGGCAACCTCCCACTCACACTTGCACTACCAGCTTCATTCATGTTTGGCTGTAGCAGCCACATACATCTCACTCAACCATGTTTGCATTTGTGGCATGCAACAGCAACCACAGGCATGCCCACCTACACTATTCAGCACCTATCAAGCCAAGCACATTTCAACTATGACAGCCATCTGTGCATCCTCCTGCATTCTGCAACAGCCATCCCCAGCTACCTGCACTCAGAGTCATCCCGGGCCTCGCCACACTCCAGATCACTTATCTGTCCATCACATGGTTTGGGAGCCCCCTGGGATTTGTAACTTCCTGCCTATTTTCTCATTGATTTTGCTTCTTGGGAACTTGTAACCCTCACTTAATGACAGCAGTGGGGATTTGCAGGTTTGCAGTTGCTACATGATGTGGTCATATACATCAGGTTTTACAGCCACATGACTTAGCAGTGGAAATTCTGGTCCCTATTTCCATTGTTAAATAAGAACCACCTGTAATAAAGTAATGTGCGTATGATGGAAAACATGAAACTAAAAGTCTGAACTGACATGTCTGGATCAGAATTTGATTAGAAACAGTTTATTATTTATTTATTCAATTTGTATTCATAAGACGCAAATGATTCTCAGCAAAATGTTTTCCCCTGTTTTCACTCATTCACTTACTCCATCTTCCAGTCTGTTTTTTTCCCATTTAGTTCAGCAAATACTGTCATTGAAGTGATAATCCTCCAATTTAGAAAAGACAAGAAAAGGGTTAAACACCTCCATATTTTGTCTATCATATTATGGGGGGAAATGCTTTGCATCAAAGAAAATTTGGCTTAGATTCCTCATCAGTATTTACCACCAAATCCTTAGTTTAATATTGAATAGACAGAAAATAGTACAATTAATGCATGTTGGTTTTCTTTTAATCAGAGAGAAGAAAAAAATAAACACTTTTTTCTCTATGAATTTGACATAGGATTTAACTATTAATGCAGAAAGTCACAAAGTGCATTATCTAGAAGAGAGTTTTATAAGTTGTTTCATATTAAAATCATGTTTGAATCCCCCAAAAACATTAATTTTAACCTATACCTGCATATGCTTACATACAACAACAACAAACAAATGTTGGTCACCCCAAGAAATTACACAAAAGAGTTATTGATGCAAGTGAAAAGCTATTTGCATATTATAAGCCTTCATAGTTAACTGTATTTATTCATGAATTCTAAAATCTGCTTCTTTTCTTGTGGAGAAGACTTTGTAGTTGGTCTACAGTTTCCTGGCTTTTATAATTTTAAGTATCAATAGAAGAGAATATTGGTAGCTCATGGTTGAATGTACAGTCCTTGATGCTCTCTGAGCTTGGCAATTTTCTTCGTAATTTCATAACCAAACTAGGTAACGTTATCAGTAACTCAGAGAGCACTATAGACCCAATAGTTTTAAGTCCTTGAGTATTAGAGTGATGAGGCCATTGTATCAGTGTGCAAAATTATTGGCATCAGACATCAGAAAATCACCATATATGGACTAATAGCTGCAATTTAGTGATAGAACAGATGCTTTGTATGGCATCTCCAGATAGGACTAGAAGTGTTGCTCTTGACAGCTGCTGATATTCAGTAACAATTTGACGAAGCTAGATTCAGCATAAGGCAACTTATAATATATTTGCTGCAGGCTCCTAACTAGAGCATGGTAAAAGAAGGATCACATGAAACAACATAGAACTTAAGGCCCTGTCACACTGCCCAACGGATGCAAAACGGACACAATGGACGAGCAAAAAGTTCCATCCGTTGTTATCCGCTCTCAAAAGGGGCAAAAATTTGCATAACTGGAGCGGATAACACGGATGTGGGGAGGACGCAGAGCGGATGGAAAGCGGATGCGGAACGGAAGCCCAGTGGATGGAAGCGGATGGGAGCGGATGGCACATCCGCACGGCTTCCGGGGGGGCTCAGCAAAGCGGACGCGGAATGGATACAGCAGATGCACAGCGGATGCAGAGCGGATGAAGCGGATGCAGAGCGGAAGCCTAGCGGATGCACAGCGGAAGCCGAACGGATGCCTGGCATTAATTGCGCATGCGGGGGGGATGCATTGCGTAAGCCCCCCGGATATAAAGGGAAGCAGCTCGCACGTGGCCAGCATTCGGAGGAAAGACCTGCTGCCGGATACATCGAGTCCTTGCCTGCCCTGCCTGCATGCCTGCCTGCAAGCCTTGCTTCCAGCCTGCCTCCAAGCCTCCTGGCCAGCCTCCCTGCCAGCCTTGCTATCTGCCTGCCTGCCAGCCTTGCTGCCAGCCTCCCTGCCAGCCAGTCTGCCTGCCAGCCAGTCTGCCTGCCAGCCTTGGTGCCTGCCTGCCTTCCTGCCAGCCTTCCTGCCAGCCTTCCTACCAGCCTTGGTGCCTGCCTGCCTGCAAGCCTTGGTGTCTGCCTTGGTGTCTCCCTGCCTGCCAGGCTTCCTGCCAGGCTTCCTGCCAGCCTTCCTGCCAGCCTTGGTGCCTTCCAGCCTCCCTGCCAGCCATCAACCCCACAACCATGGGGAAGAAACAAAAGCCTCAGCAACCTGCCGCCATCCCTGCCAAGAGGGACAGGGCCACCCTCCCGCCCCCTATCCCTGACTCTGCTTCTGCTGGGGCTTCTGCTGCTCAGGCTCGCTCTTCTGGTGCTGGAGCTTCTGCTGAAGCTGCTCCTGGCGGTGGTGCTTCTGCTGCTGCATACTCTGCTGAAGCTTCTCCTGGTCCTGCTGGTCCTGCTGGTCCTGCTGGTCCTGCTTGTCCTGCTCGTGCTCCTGGACTTGCTCGTACTGCTGGTACTGCTCGTGCTCCTGGTCTTGCTCGTCCTGCTTGTCCTGCTCGTGCTTCTGGTCCTGCTCGTGCTCCTGGTCCTGCTCATGCTCCTGGTCTTGCTGGCGCTGCTGGTGCTTACTCTGCTGCTGCTGATAATGGTCCTGCTGCTGCTGCTGCTGCTGCTGATGATGATGATGATGATCCTGCTGCTGCTGCTGATGATGCTGATTATGATCCTGCTGGTGATGATGATGATGATGATGATGATGACGATGATGATGATCCTGCTGGTGCTGCTGCTGCTGGTGGTGTGGAGGAGCAGCCCCTACCACCTCAGAGCCCCTCTGATGAGGGCCCATCTGGTCCTGCCAAAGGGAGGAAGAGGCGTATGCGGGGACGGGAGAGGAGGCAATACTTCATTGAGGAGGAACACGAGGATGAGGTGCTGGAATGGCTGAGAGAGAATGACTATCTGTGGCGGGAGGGACACCGGCTGTACAGGGATACCAAAAGGAAGCAGGCTGCTTGGAGAGAGAGGGCGGAGAGTATGGGTTACACTTCGGAAGTGCTCCTTGGCTGGTGGAAACATATGCACACCTGCTACGGAAAGCTGCACCTGAAGAAATTTGGCCAGGCCACGGTTAAGCTGACGGACAGAGAGACCTACGTCATGGCCAGGTGCAGCTTCCTGGAGGGTGAGATCCGCCACCGAGGAGCACCAGGAGCCCCTCTCACAACCCTCTCTCTCTGGCAGCCTGCTGCGACCCAGTCCTCTTCCGGCCGAGAGTCAGTCCCTGTCTCCAGGCAGGTTTCTGTGGAGCGTGCCACGGCGGAGAACCCGCAGACAGGTGTTGTAACCGTGGTGGAGCGCATGGAGGACTCCCTAGTGCAGTGGGAGAAAGGAGACATCGAGTCCACCACAGTCATAGCCGCATCCACCCCCCCCAGCTCCACCTCCACAGAAAGGCAGAGAGCCAGACAGCAGGAGGGTCAGAGCCACACTGTCCTCCTGGAGATCAGGGACACCATCCGTACCAGCTGGTCCACACCGACTCCTCATCCTCCAACCGCAAGCCCTTCCTCACCTATGTCAACCAGACCCTCAGGAACATGGAGGAAGCCCAGTACCAGGTGGTGAAGGACCGGATCACCGAGCTGCTTCACAACCCTCCAGATCCAGAGAAACCTGCTCCCACCCAACCCAAGTCTGCTCCTCCACCCCAGGCGATGTCCCTCCCATTCCAAGGCTTCCCACAGCCCCTCACCTACCAGGGCTATGGATACCAGGAGGTCCAGCAGCACAGGCAGCAGCCCTTCCCAGTCCAGGCACAGAGTCATCGGGCGACACCGTCGCCACTGGTTCCACTGATGCCACCGATGCCACCCACGCCAATGATGCCACCCACGCCAGTCCTCACCCAGCTGCAGACCAGACAGCCCCACTACACTACTCCTTCCTCCACCCCACAGCCAAGCCCGGCCTCAGTACATCTCTCATCAGTACTGGGGCTGACACCCCATGGCATGGAGGAAGGACCTCTCAGCATCACGGGTCTGAGCCAGCTCTCCGAGAGCTTCCTCAGCACACCGTCACCTGTTGTCCTTTCAGGGCCAGGCACCCCAGTGGGGCTTCAGACCAGCACTGCAGCAGCAACCACCTCGACAGCACCTGGACCCTTCACCCCTGAGACTGGGCACACCTCCGAGTGACCGTGAAGACTGTCAGAGATTGGGTGTGGACTTTATTTGGACACTTGACTTGGGTCTTTTTCCTTTTACAGCTTGTTGTTCAATAAAGTTTATCTTTGATTCACACACTTGCTTCATTTCTTTTTTTTAATAAAGTCTTGGTGGAAACTTTTAGAATTGGTTTAAGCCTTAGCATGCTTGTGGGATGGGTTAAGATAGCAGTGGGGTGGGCATGGATACCTTTGGGATGGGTAATAGCTGTGGGATAGATAAACCTCCAGTGCAAGCACAGTGGGACTGTATGGTCCACCCTCCCAGGTGCCACACCTATGGCCCTTTATTATCAAGAACAATGTAATAATAATCCACACATGTCAACACAAACACAACTCTTTATTAAATGCCCTGATCATTGTAGGCCCACCCAACATACTTGGCCCAATCTCATCAGTGTGATGAGACTGCTCCAGCTGGGGAGTTGCACCAGTGTCTCAGGAGGTTGCGCTGCTTCTTCGCTTCACGTGAGGCTCTGTTGGGGCCTTGCACATCCTCAGTGTCTATCAGGTTTTGCCCTTACCTCCATTCCCCACACTCCATGTCCCCATTGCCTTGCTGGAGGTCCATGAGCCTTTTCTGCAAGACTGGGTAGCGGGTGCGCATGAGATTGTGCAGGATGCAGCAAGCTTCAACAATCCTCCTCATGGTCTCTGTGCACTGCTGCATGGTGGTGAGAAGTACTTGGAACCTGTTGGCCAGGATGCCAAAGGCATTCCCCACCACCTGCCTTGCCCTGGACAGCCTGTAGTTGAGGATCCTCTCTTCACGGGTGAGGAGTCTGGAAGTGTAGGGCTTCATGAGGTAGGTTCTGAGGGAGAAGGCGTCATCCCCCACGATGAAGTAGGGCACATCTTGTGTGTCATTGGGCAGGGGTTCTGGATCTGGAAAGCCCATGATGAGGTTGCCTTCCAGCCCCTCCTTGAGGTGACTGGTGTTTTATACCTGGGCATCTGAACATGAGCCGCTCCCTGAAGCATCGATGTACATGAACTTGTAGTCAGCATCAACCATGGCGAAGAGGACAATGCTGAAGAAGCCCTTATAGTTGAAATAAGTGGACCCAGGCGGTGGGTGGTGCTTTGCGGGCCACGTGCTTGCCATCTATGGCTCCAACGGTGTGTGGGAAGTTCCACCTCTGATACCACTGCTCTGCAACTTTCTTCCATCCTTCTTCAGTGGAGGGGCACTGGAGGAGCTCCTCTAGGTATTCTTCGATGATGGCCTGCACCACTTCTCTGACCACAATGCTGATGGTGTTGTGTGGCACCCTCCAGCTGTACTGCATGCTCCTGTAGGTGGTCCCTGAGGCCAGGTGGCGCAGAATGAGTGCCACCTTGAGCCCAGGTTCCAGGCTGGGCTGGAAGTTGGTGTTTGCCTTGGTCAACCTGGGTGTCAGCCACTGCACAACCTCATCAAAAATGGCTGGAGGCATCCTCATGAAGTTCTGGAATGCCCGAGTGTCTTCGTTCCTAAGCTCCACCATCAACTTGTTGTACAGTCCGTCCTCTGCTCTTCTGGCGATCCATCTTTGTACCCAGACGTTTCTTGGCCGCCTCTTTTTCTTCCTGTAGTAGAGTTCCCAGAGCCTGTAGATGGCTTTGCACTTTTGCAGAAGGATGGTGGCTGCCAAAAGGACTGTGTTACGATCCACGGTGGACATGACTGGATGCTGTGGAAGAGCTAGAGTCAGATGAAGGCTTCAGAGGTCTGCACAGCTAGGCTGCTGGTCTGAAAGTGAGATGCAGGTGAGTTGCTCCCCCTTTTTATAGGCAGTATAGGTGTCCCTTTGCATCCTCTAGGCATCCTCTAGGCATCCTCTAGGCATCCTCTTGACATCCTTAATATCCGAGATAGGTCCCCTCTGCGAACGTTCTTTCCGTTTTAAACGCTTTGTTTAGATCCGTTCTGCATCCGTTCCACGTCCGTTCCACTTCCTCCCTGCGTCCGAGCGGATGCGAGTTGCGTGGATGTGGAACAGATGCCTAGCGGATATAGCGGATGCGTAACGGATGCAGAACGGATGCGTAGTGGATGCGTAGTGGATGCAGAACGGACAAATTGGATACATTTTCCGCTCAAAAGTTTTGAGCAGCTCAAAACTTTCTGAGCGGATGAAACATCAATATATGGATGCTGGACGGATAGAGATGAAGCAAAACGGAGGCAGTGAGTACATCGCGTTAACCAATGGATGGCAAGCTTTTTTGTCCATTTTACATCCTCTTTGCATCCGTTGGTGTAGTGTGACAGGGGCTTTAGATAGAAATGTAGAAACAGAGAATGACAACGACACTGTTTTACTTTCAGTTGTAAAACGTCAGTGATTGGAGAATGATATACAAATGGTATAACAACATCACTAACCAAACAATCCAACACATTTTTATTCAAAAAGAAAGTCTTCTTAGATCAAAGGATGTTTCTGCCTTACAAGGTGATTTAAGATCGTAAAACAAAGAAAAGATTGAGGAGAAACATGATAGCAGTCTTGGAATACTTGAAGGATAGCTATGGAAGAGGACATTCTTCATTCTTAAACTGAGAACAAGAAAAAATGGATGAAATCTCATTAGAGGGAGATCCAATCTGAAAATGAGGAGGAAGTTCTTAACAGAAAAATTAATCAATGGAAGAGTTTGCCTTTCAGAGCTATGGGTGCTCCTTCACTTGATTTTTTTTTTTTTTTTAATGGACAACCATTTGTCTGAGATGAGAATTCCTGCCTTAGTCATGGGGTTGGACTAGAAGATCTCCAAGGTGTCGCTTCCAACCCAATGATTCTACAAAGTATTTTTAAAAAATTTGGATTTTTTTTTTTTGTGTTCACTGTGTTCAAACTACAATATATGATCTTGTTAAGTGTAAGAGTGCCAGCACTTTTCAATAATGATCTCTTCAGAGAATGGTAAATGATTGACAGTGCTTCATTTAAGTGTATCATGTGCATTAATTTTCATTTCTTACAAATACTCAAGTACTTGTAAGTACATGTACTTGAGTGTTCTTTCATTAAAAAAAAGAAAAGGAGTGGACTTCTGGTTTGAGCTTCTTCGGCGATGCACCAAAATCCACAATCATGTGTGGTTTCGATCTGTGCTCGCCGCTGGAGCACCCCCGAGCCAGTTAGATTTGGGGCTAAGCCATCCTGTAGAGGTGGTGAAGAGGGGGAAGCCTGCCAGCAGGGTCGAGAAGAGCCGCATTTCTCCTCCTCAGCTGGCCATTACTCCCTTTCCCAAAAGTGTTTGCAGTGGTGGTCAGAAATGGCCACCTCAAAGAAGAACTTGACCAGAAAAGAATGTGCAGGAGGAAGATAAGAGAAAGTTTTGGTTGACTGTGTTAAATTGAAAAAGCAACAATGTAAGGTACCCTGGAATTTGAACTATGAAAAAAACAAAACATTGTTCCCAAAGAAGACTTTGAAGCAGCGAAGGAGAGAGGAAAGGGAAAGGATTTGGTCTTTTTTTCCTTCCCTTCCTTATACTGACAGCTAAGAGATTTAAGTAAGGAATTGACAAGAATCCACTTTGACATCAATAGGCATTTAAGCTGAAAATAAAATGTCAAAGGGATAATAAAGACTTTTGGGTAGTCAAAACCTTTCAAAGCAGGAAAACAGAGAAAAGGGAAGAATAAAAGGGCGGGATCTGGAAAAATGGAGGAGACTGCCTGGAACTAAAAGGAACTGCCTGGAACTAAAAGGTGAAACCTCAACAAGTTTCTTAAAAGATGCATTCTAACTGTAACTTTGTAACAAAATAATAGAACCCCAGGAAGAGAAAGTGGAAAAAACAAGCAAGAAGAAACAGCTTTGGTTTATTTGGATTCCTTGGTGATTTTTGGATTGTTGGCTATTAGATTTAAATGACTAAAATCAATCAGGTGGTTGTTTAAAAATGTTTAAAATGGCATCACTTTTGGAAGAACTGAAAATGGAACTTAAAAAACAGAAAGAAGATGCACAAGAAGGAAGAGGTTCTTTTGGCTTCAGATTTCAATTTTTAGAAATGGAGATCTGGAACTATGAGAAACTATAAGAAACGCTTATAGAACAAGAATGTTGGGACAAAGAAGAAGCCATCTTTAATGATCAAGAATTTTTTTGTGGGGGAAAAAAAGGAAAAGGGGGAAAGAGAGTGAAAAGTTAAAATTTGAAAAAACAACCAAAAAAACAACAACGATTGAAAGTATAAACCTATTTAGAGATAATGGGTGAAAATTTAATTGTAAAAGGGTTTCTGCAAAGGTACATAAGATAGCATTGTCATATTAGAAATAGAAATAATTTTAGAAAATATGAAAGAATGTATGATTAAAATGATTAAAATGATGGATAAAATATTTATTGCAATGCGGTGGAATGTTTGTTAATAAATAAATGAAATAAAGTGAATGAGAGAATGAAATTAGGAAAGGATGGGAACATTTTAATTATTATTAATGGTTTATAAAAATATAAGTGAAGAGAAATATGGGGAAAAAAGAATTAATTATGGAAAGCTTACAAGTGTTCACAAGGAAGTATGATATTTAATTGAAAATAAATGTTAAAGATGTTAAGATTCTAACTAATATTAATGGTAGAATTGAATTGGAATGGAATGAGTGTTCTATTTACTGTTGTTTTATATATACACACACACACACAAACACACACATAAAAATATATAGTATTCAGCTTTGCTTGGGTATTTTTCCACGTCATCATAGTTGTGCTTTTAAAGTTGTAGCAATGTTTCAGCAGAATCTCATTTGCCATCATCAGGCTTCTGTATTATGTTAGTATGTATGTATGTATGTATGTATGTATGTATGTATGTATGTATGTGTATATATGGTTTCTTCTGTCTGTTTTGTGGCTTTGATTGGTTTTCCAGGCATATACAAAGTCCCCTGTGCTTCATGCCCGGCCACATACATTGGACAGACCAATAGAAGAATAAGTACCCGCCTGGATGAACACAAAAAATCAGTAAAAAATCTGGAACACACCTCCTCACTTGTCCAACACATGAAAGCCACAGGTCATAACATCAACTTCAATGGCACCAAAACCCTAGCCACTATAGAAAACCCCAGCCACAGAATCATCAGGGAAGCCATAGAGATTGAAAAAAGACCTGAAAGCATGAATAGAAGAGATGATTCCACCAGACTGTCAATCATTTGGAAGCCTGCACTCTCAAACAGAAAGATCTCCACACCACAAGCCAGGCAAACACATGGGCACAAACAGACTCCCCCTGATACCTCCAGCTCACACACATACCAACCAGGCACCCAGATGAAACCTAGCTTCCTAATAGATGATAGCCGTCCTTTTACTCGAAGCCAAGCTGCACTGAAAGCCTCCAGTGCAGGAGCAGAGTGTTGCCAGCCAATCAAAGCCACAAAACAGACAGAAGAAACCAGAAACACCAATCAAACAAACTCCAAGTCCAATAAAAACAGACCAAGACTCCCAACCAATCAGGATAGGCTCGCCTCAAATTTAAAACCAACGGCTGTGAGACCCTGACCCACATACAAACTCCATACAGAAGCCTGATGATGGCAGATGAGATTCTTCTGAAACGTTGCTACAACTTTAAAAGCACTACAATGACATGGGATAATACCCGAAGGAAGCT
>BLBF01000031.1:19158536-19180548 GCA_015471245.1 Laticauda colubrina | reverse complement strand
TGGATCTTTGGTTATTCGGGTTTTCTCCCACGTAAAATTGGAAATATTTTGGTGATGTTTCGACAAAATCTCATTCGTCATCTTCAAGCTTGTGTCTTCGGCTTTGTGCTTCTCAGAGTAATGTGAGCTTGCAGCTGCTTCTTTCTTTTAACTGCCAGTGGGGGTGTGACTTGACTGGGTGGGGGCTTGGTTGTGTTTTGATTGGTTGGGATGTGTTCTCATTGGTTGGGGGCCTGGCTGTGATCTGATTGGTTGGGGGGGGCTGTGTTCTTTGGCTGGGGGTTTGTTCTGTTCAGGTAGGGGCTTGGCTGTGCTCAGGCTAGTCTTAGTTGCCAGGGGATTTGAGCTGGTGAGCTGCGATCCTGTTATTTGGCTTCGCTTTCATGGTTGTGCCACATCTTCATGGTGGATGTCAGTTCGCTTCATGTATGGATTGGAGGGGTTTGAAGCAGGTAGTGATGCAGCTGCGGTAAGGCTTCTGGTCTGTGGTCATGTCTCATCATCTGTGTTGATGTGAGTCTGCTTTCTACGTGGAAGTGTGGTGGTAGCATCTTGTGTGGCCCTCGTGGGTGTGGGTTTGGTGTCATTCTTCATGTTAGGTACTCATTTGTTAATGAGGGCAGGTTTCCAAATGGCTGGTAGGTGGGAGGTATCATCTCATTTATTCATGCTGTGTTTTTCATGGTGCATAAACGCCATGGTTTATTCATGGCATTTTTCTATCTCTATGGCTTCTCTGATTATTCTGTTGTTGAAGTGTTCAGTTTTGGAGATAATTCTGGTATTTTTAAAGTCAGTCTCATGTCCTGTGTCTTTGAGGTGCTGGACCAGGGAAGAGGTCAGTTCTTCTTTTTTGATTGAGTTCTTGTGTTCTTCAATGCGTGCACTAATTCTTCTGTTGATTTGTTCAATGCATGTGTCGGGGCAGGCGATGCATGGGATTTTGTATACTCCTTGGTTTTCTAACTTGATTCTGTCTTTAGGGTTTCTTAGGATGGTGGATATTTTTCTGTTTGTGTAGAATGCTATCTTAATGTTGTGTTTTTGGAGGATCTTGCTGATTTTAGTGCCTTTTATATATGGGAGGAGAGTTTTGCTGTTCTCTTGTTCTCTGTCTTGGATTTTGGTTGGGGTCTGTTTTTGGATGAGGTGGGTAATCTTATTTCTTTGGAAGCCCCAATTCAGTCAAGTCGCACCCCCACTGGCAGTTAAAAGGAAGAAGCAGCTGCAAGCTCACATTACTCTGTGAAGCACAAAGCCGAAGACACAAGCCATAAGAACATAGTGTATATTTTAAGAATGTACCAGGCAGAATTCCACTGGAAGTTATGTACTATATTGAATGTTATAATTTTAAAGGCATAAATTGAAATTTAAATAAGAGTTGAATGGATAAAAATAAAAGATATAAAGGTGTCATACTCCTTTATATTTGTTTTGGGAAAATTTGTTTTATGAGAAAAGATAATATGAAATTGAAACAGGATAGACAAAAGTATAAATATGATTGGAAAGACATTGAAACTAAGAAAAAGATATATAATTGAATTTAGATATGAGATAATTAAAAATAAAGTTGAGAAAACCAAGGGAGGGGAAAAATTATGGAGAAAATGTTAAAATAGTCATAAGATATGGAATAGAACACAAAGATGAATATGAAATTGAGTTTGTGTTTTTTGAAGAAGTGATAACCCGGGATCATGCTATTCTCAAAAAAAGATGTTTTATTTGTATTATGTTTTTGTGAAAACTCAAATAAAATTTAAATTAAAAAAGAAAAAAGAAAAGGAGAATACAAAAGCCAATGTTTTGTATTTTTTATTGAAGAACACAAATTGATAAGGTGAAGAGTTGAAGTGCATAGATGACTAGTTTATAATATTTTTTGAAAAGAATTCTCAGCTGAAATCTAGTTTTATTTATTTTTTTGTAGATGAAGTGAGAAACTAAATAAATATGCACTAAGTACTTTTGTGGATACAGATATTTACTCAGCTGGTAAAGGAAAAAAAATTCTCAAGATTCCTACCCCATTTACAACAACGATTTTTCTGAGCATATTTCATGGCTTAGAATAACTTCCGTGTACCTTGAACTTGAGGCACAGGTATCAGATTATTTGGAGTTCAACAATCAATGCTGTCTTTGCCATCATCAAATAAAACTGTCTATGAGACAGTAGTGTATAGGGAAAAATTGGCCTTTTCAAAAATAATTTCTGCTCTTCCTGTGAGTGTTTTTTTATATAATTGTATCCATTACTGCTGTTTGTAAAGGATAATATACTTTCTGGATTGATGTACACAATGTAAATGATAACGTATTTGGTAGGAATCTACCATGTCTTACATCAGCACAGAATATTTGAGAGCACAATTTATCATTCCCTTATGGATTAAACTTTCTCCCCCCCCCCCCAATACTCAGGTGCCCTCAAAAATGGCACTGTAGGAAACAGATTTAACAGATTAATGTGAAGAAAGCTATGTCCAAACCAGAGATCTGTTAAAAGACAAATTAGATTTTTCAAATTCACAGGCACACTCATACATACAAAAAGCTGGTAACAGTGAATACTGTGTCCATTTTGAAAAGAAGGTATGAACCTTGTTAGGAATGTAAGTCCTAACTTAACAGCTATTTGGGTTGGACAATATATAAACCAGGATAGACATTTTAAAACTGTATCTTTAAGAAAATGCAAAACTGTAATTAGGTGTGGTTTCTCAAATGGCCATAAGATGGAGCCAGAAACCTGGTTTGTCTTAGTATTAATCTCAGAAGAGAGTGTGAGTCAGTCTCTGTTTCCTTCTGTTGGAGAGTATTGCCGTTCCATTTTTCCTAATTGACTGATATTCCTGGATTTGATGTAAGTCTGATATTGAACTGTTTTTGACACTGGACTTTGTTACTGGATTACCCTGGATTGAAAACTGACTGATCTTACCTGTGAATGACTTTGGACTGCTTATTTTTGAACTTTGCTTAAACCTTTATTGAAAGTAAAATAAACCTACATTTACTGTACAATGTATTTGTGTGCTGTGTGTGTATTATTCAAACACTTCTCTCAAATACGTCTCCCTGTATGTGCTCATTCTCCTGATGGGGAATTGCCTCAACAAATCTTATCCATACTAATTGATCCACTGAATTCACCAATTGGGATGAGGTCTATTATTGCCTGAAATTTAGACAAAACTCATACCCAGCAATAGGGTCCCCCTAACAAAGAGGGACAAGTAAATAATAGGTTAACTCCACCTTCTGTACCTAGAAGACAGGGCATGCAAACCTTTAGCAGAACAAACACTGCCCAATACAAGTCAGGTTCAGTAGCCAGCATTGTTTTTTTTTATTGAATCCATGGGTTATCAACAGTCAAAAATGCCTGCCATTACTTCTACTATATCCACTTTCTTCTTACCACAGTCCTCTCTGATTACTACTTCTGTTCCCAACTCAATATCAGGAGGGACTCTGGCAAGAAGACTTTTCTTTGAGAAACAAACTGTCTCTACTTGCTTTTGCAACAAAAATAGCTAATACAAAGTGTTCTTCATGGAAGCCTGGATTCATGATCAACCAACAGGCAACCTGGCTGAATGCAGACATTTATATATAGTGTAGTGTAGTGTAATATATAATTCATAGAAATTATAGATATGGATACAATTTCTTGTCCATTTCAATACTGAATTAGAGTCTCATTTATTTAATATTTATATGGCATCCATTTCCTAGCAATGGCATGATATTCTCTCACTCACTCATCCCTTCATTATTTTTCTGTCCTGTCTTTGTTTTGACAAGGCAATATACATAATATTCCCACCTCTTATTTTCCCAACAAGATCAAGAACTTTGTAAGATGGGCTGGGTGATGAGAAAGTCACTGACCCAAATTCATCCAGTAAGCTTTTGTATCCAGTCTTCACATTTCTAGTGTAGCACTTTAATCATTACACCAACCTGTGTTCATGATATCAAATGGACAAAAATCTTGGTTGAACTCCTGTAAGATGAATGAATTAAAGAAATATGATCACATTTGCATAAAATGAACGTAAATTTTATTCACCTATTAAAGAAAATAAGATCCTGTCATGAAAAGGACAGTTTTTCAAAGAAATTGTCCATTATGTTCAAAGATTGCAATGTGCACACAGAAACCCTGCAAATTAAAATAAAATAACTGTTGTTTCTCTTCCTCAAAAGTTTTATGTTCATTTACAATCACCTCACATATTGATCACATCATTAAAAAATAATAACATCATAAAACAAGATGAGTCATAATGAACCATATTTTTTTTTAGAATTTCCCTTCTCTTGTTCTCCTTTTAATATAGCAACACATGTTTATGTCCTGTTGCCTCTGTACTTTGTGTAGAAAATAATAAGGGAGGGCTTCTCATCATTTCAAAGTTGCACTGTTTTCAGTATTGTGCTATTTCAAGGTCTGGCAAGTAGTTTTCTTTATAGTTCACACTTTGCTGTATCCTGCTGTTTAGGGAGACAAGAGCAAAATGTTGGTAAGCAAGGCTTAGTAAGAATTAGAGAAGAGAAGAATTGACTTCATCATCCTAAAATGCCAAAAAGCCCTTGACTGATCTCACTTGGTACTGGTGATTTGATTTTGTATAACCAAGCATGATAGTTTTTATACACATCACAGCTGTTGCCAGATACTATCAACAGCTTTGTAACTGATGCACCTAAGAACTACTTAAGCCAGTCCAAAGATGACAGCATAGTGGGAAAGTGAAGATGTAAGAGCACGTTAGTACCATCCTTAGGTATAAATTGGAAAAACAGCGAGCAGATTTTCATCATGAGTCTTCTTCAGCCCTAGTTGAACACTTAAACACTATATTACATTTCTATAATAAGATGACATGCAATCTGAAAACGTCCAACGCAAGATGTACTTCCAGAAGAAAGAAAAGAATTGCCATTGTTGCAAAAGCATTATTGGGAATCCATTTTCTTTCATTGATCTTTCCCTCTGTTGTCTATTATTGAATAAATTGCCCAATCTTCTCTTGACAGAAAATAAGTGTGGTTCTTAAAACAGACGGGTGTGTCCTTATTGAACATGTTTGAGTGCTCACGGTTTACAGGAAACTCAGCCTGCTTTAAATCCAAACAAAGTCCAAACTTGTCTACTATTTTTAGAATGAGACAGAGAGAGGGAGGGGGGGAGAGGGAGGGGGAGAGAGAGAAAATTATTTAAAGCTTTTCTATATTGTTTACCAATTAAAAACTGATCATCATTAACTACTGACCATTAACTACTGAATATTAAATATCACATCAGACAAATTCAACTCATAGTTACTTATAAATTGCAAAAAAGTTATTTTCAAATAGCATGTGCATGGATTTGTAGCACTCCAGAATGAAGAGGTAGTTTGTGAAAGGTTTTAACAGATTTAACAGATAAACAGAGTTGGAAGGGACCTTGTAGGTCATCTAGTCCAACCCCCCGCCCAAGCGGGAGACCCTACACCATTTCTGACAAATGGTAGTCCAATCTCTTCTTGAAAGCCTCAAGTGATGGTCTCCCACAACCTCCGAGGGCAAGCTGTTCCATTGGTTGATTGTTCTCACTGTCAGAAAGTTTCTCCTTATTTCCAGGTTAAATCTCTCCTTGTACAGTTTCCATCCATTATTCTTTGTCTGGCCTACAGGAGCTTTAGAAAGTAGCTTGACCCCTTCCTCTCTGTGGCAGCCCCTCCAATATTGGAAGACTGCTATCATGTCTCCCCTGGTCCTTCTCTTTACGAGACTAGCCAAGCCCAGTTCCTGCAAAGGCTCGTTGTATATTTTAGCCTCCAGTCCCCTAATCATCCTGGTTGCTCTTCTCTGTACTTTTTCTAGAGTCTCAACATCTTTTTTATAATGTGGTGAACAAAACTGGATGCAGTACTCCAGGTATGGTCTTACTAAGGCTTTATAGAGTGGTATTACTGCTTCCCTTGATCTTGATTGTATCCCTCTGTTAATACAATTTAGGATTGCATTACCTTTTTTGGTGGTGGCTGCACACTGCTGGTTCATATTTAGCTGGTTGTCCACTAAGACTCCAAGATCCCTCTCACAGTTACTGCTATTGAGCCTGGTTTCACCCAGTCGATATGTGTACTTTTGGTTTTTCTTGCCTAAGTTTAGGACTTTACTTTTCTCTATATTGAATTTCATTTTGTTAGATATGGCCCAGTGTTCTAGTCTGTCAAGATCCATCTGGATCTTGAGCCTATCTTCTTGGGTGTTAGCTATTCCTGCCAGCTTAATATCATCTGCAAATTTGGTAAGTTCCCCTTCTATTCCCTCATCAAAGTCATTAATGAAGATATTGAAGAGTACTGGGCCTAAGACGGAACCTTGTGGCATCCCATTGCTTACTTCCCTCCATGTAGACTTAGACCCATTAAGGACTCCTTGTTGAGTATGGTTTGCCAGCCAGTTGTGAGTCCATCTAGTGATGGTGCTATCTATTCTACTTTTTTCTAGCTTACTAAGAAGTAGGTTGTCAAATGCCTTGCTGAAATCTAAATATATTATGTCCACAGTATTTTGCTGGTCTACTAATTTAGTCACTGTGTCACTTGAAGATGGGAACCACATCAGCTCTTTTCCAGTCCTCTGGTAGTTCCCTGGTGCTCCAGGATTTTTAAAAGATATGGTGCAGTGGTTCTGAGATGACCTCTGCCAGCTCCTTTAAAATTCTAGGATGTAATCCATCAGGCCCCGGTGATTTGTTTTCATCAAGATCAGACAGGTATTCTCGTACTATTTTTTTGCTTATCTTAACTTTTATTTCTGGTCTGTCTTTTACAGTTGGTGGGTTGAGCTATAGTTTCTTTTTGCATGAAGACTGATGCAAAGAATGAGTTAAGCAGTTCTGCTTTTTTTGTTGTTGCCTGTTACTTCCTTGCACTCTTCTCTCTTTAGTGGGCCAACTGTTTCCTTGATTTTTTTCTTGTTATTTATATGTTGCAATAAACTTTTTTTTTTATTATCTTTGACTTTTGTTGCAAGTCTTTGTTCATTCTGAGCCTTTGCTATCCTGACTTCGTCTTTTCAGATTCTGGCAATCTGCTGATATTCTGCCTTAGAATAATTATATGTCCTTCTTTCCATTTTTTGTACTTGTACTTTTTTTCTTTCAATTTGCCAGAGAGATCTGGTGTCTATTGTTATGCACAAAAAGAAATAATTTGATGTATTTATCATAAATGATATGTAGTTATACCTGGAAACTGGAGACATTTTGCTAATTACAAATGAGTTCACAACCTTTTCTCCTACTTCTTGATTTACAATATTAATTCTGAACTTGTTGAATTTTAAAATAATGGTTTGATTTTACCTTTCCATTCCCCCCTCCCCCCACAAAATTCTTCCAGGCTACATGTCTCAAGATAGCCAAGTGGTAATTTCAACTATATTGTAATACCCACTGCAGTCATAATTGCAGCTTTCTTAACCCCAGAGTGCAAGTACATTTTTGTTTCTTTTCATCTTAAGGTCAGCTGGTGGGTGCACAAATGTTCTCTTAAGAAATAATCTGCTTTAGTGCAGTAAAGTTTTGAATGGTAAAGTTTCTTACAATTGCAAGACACATCAATGTGGGGGGAGGAGAACTCAATTCAGGCTTTTTCAATTTGCTTAGCTTTTAACTCAGTGAAATTTTCAGACCTTGTTTCCTTGGCCATTTGGGAGGCAAGAACGATGCAAGCTCAAAAGTGTTGTATTCTTTTTTTTTTTTTCCCTCTATGGCTTCAAAGATGTAGATGCTGTTGCAGTTCCAAAGTCAAACAATTCAGGGAAACAAAAGAAGCGATCTCAGATCCTTTATGTTCATTTAAAATTTTACTATACTTAAACTACTGAGTCGTATTACACAGCATGACTTCTAAGAATATAACACAAATGAGTCCCAAAGAAAGCCAGTGCTTCTTCATGCTCAACAAAGTTATGGATTTGGTCAAAAGAACAACTTTTATGGCCACTGACTTTGTGGCTTTTAAAGATTACTTTAGAATTTCAACTTCTACAGCGATGAAAACACAGCAGAAGTCTGTCACTTTTATTTCATGTTTGTGGGATTCCCATTCAAAGTAGGATATTAAGCGAGGGCTACAGTGTGTCTAAAAGAACTTTAGCTGCACAGTGTCATAACTCTAGTAAGGTTTGCATGCTCTTTCAATATTTGGGCAGAATAATTTGGGATTTTAGAGGGGCTACCATCTTTTTTTCTTTTTAAATGATGTACTTCTTAAAAAAGAAATTTCCTGAGATTATTTTCTTTGAGAGTTAACTTCCTTTTGATCATTGTGCTTTGGTACCCAGCACAAATTTTATTTCAGCAAGATTTATTGGTAACTGATATACAAATAGATCGTGGAGAACATTATTGGAACAAGCAACATTTTCTATTGTTTTTTTTAAACTTTTTTAAGTCACAACTTTTAGGAACCAGTCCTGTAGTTTTGGATAAATTAGAGTAAGTAAGTCCTCTAACTCTGCTAGTCCTCTGACTCTAGAACTTGTATACACAAATATTTTTTGGAAATTTACAGGGTTGTTTAACAGGATTTGTGTGGGAAGATAGCCACTGTCCTAGCATACTTTCTGAACAAGGCCATCATGTTCAATTATAATGTGCTTTATTTATCTTGCCATAGCATGTTGAACACCAATTGTATTTTGTTAATTTGGATGGCGTAAAAGACCTGTGGGTAATTCTCATTGACTGAATATATATATTGGGTAGGACTTTAAAAAGTCTGTCACTTCTGGTTTGAGCTTCTTTGGCGACAGACCAAAAACTCGTCTCTGCAAGGCTTTGATCCATGCTCACTGCTGGAGCACCCCGAGCCAGCTGGTTTTGGGGCTAAGCCACTCCATAGAGGTGGTGAAGAAGGGGGAGACTGCCTGCAGGGTTGAGGAGAGTCGCATCTCTCCTCCCCAGCTGGCCATTTCCCAAAGGAGGTTGTAGCGGTGGTCAGAAATGGCCACCACAAAGAAGAACTCGACCAGAAAAGAATATGCAAGAGGAAGATACGAAGAGAAAGTTTTGGTAGACAGGGTCAAACAGCAAAAGCAACAAATAAGGTACCCTGGAATTGAAACTATTAAAAAAAAAACAATAACATTGTTCCCTAAGAAGATTTCTATGCTGCCACGGAGAGAGAAAATGGAAAGGATTTGGATTTTTTTTTTCTCCTTTTCCTATACTGACAGCTAAGAGACTTAGGCAAGAAATTGGAAAAAAATATACTTTGTCATTAATAGGCATTTAATGCTGAAAATAAAAAGTCAAAGAGATAATAAAGATTTCTGGATAATTGAGGGCTTTTGAAGACAGGAAAGGAGAGAAGGAGGATAAAAGGGCAGGATCTGGAAGGGAGGAGACTGCCTGGAATTAAAAAGAACTTACAGCAAAATCTCAACAAGACTTCCAAAAGATACATTTTAACTGAAATATCGCAACAAAAGCCCCAGGAAGAGAAAGTGGAAAAAGAAATAAGAAGAAATAACTTGGGACTATTTGGATTACTTGATGATTTCTGGATTTTTGGTTATTGTATTTGAATGACTAAAATCAATCGGGTGATTGTTTAAAACTAGTCAAAATGGCTCCACTTTTAGAAGAACTGAAAATGGAACTTAAAAAGTACAAAGAAGATGCACAAGAAAGGAGAGGTTCTTTTGGCTTCGTATTTCAGTTTTTATAAATGGAGATTTGGAATTATGAGAGACAACAAAAAATGCGTGCAGAGCAAGAAGATTGTGACAAAGATTAAGCCATCTTTAATGAACAAGTAATCTTAGGTGGGGGGAAAAAAGGAAAGGGGGAAAAGAGAATGGAAAGTTTAAGATTGGGAAAAACAACTCCCCCCCCCAAAAATAGAGTGAAAAATAGATGTGGAATCAGAAAGCAACAGAAGAGGGAAATGCAGAAGAGAGAATTAGAGGTGGAGAGACAAGGGGGTAAAAAGGGGAGGGAGAAGATGAGAAGGAAGAAAGAAAGGAAAAGAAGTTATAAAGGACAGAAACAAAATATAGAGAAACAGGGCCTCTTTAGAGATAATGAGTGAATATTTAATGGAAAAAGGGATTCTGCAAAGGTACATAAGATAGTATTGTAATATTAGAAATAGAAATAATTTTAGAAAATATGAAACAATGTATGATTAAAATGTTTGATAAAATAGCTATTGTAATTCAGTGGAATGCTTGTCAATAAACAAATGTAACAAAATGAATATTTAATGATTTACAAAACATGTGAAGAGAAATAAGGGAAAAATTAATTATGGAGATTATACGTGTCTTTAAGGAAATATGATATTTAATTGAAAAGTGTTAAAGATGTTAAGATTTTAATGATTATTAATGATAGAACTGAATTGGAATGGAATGAGGGTTTATAATTACATATATATATATATATTTTTAAAGAGTATAATGTGTATTATAAGAATGTACCAAGCAGAATTCGATTGGAAGTTATGTATTATGTATTATATTGAAGATCATAACCTTAAGGTATATATTGAAGTTAAAATAAGAGTTGAACGGATGTAATTAAAAGATATAAAAGTGTCATTCTCCAATTAGTAACTACAGGAGAAAATTTGTTTAATGCCCTGTCCCATTGGCCGATGGACGCAAAATGAATGCGTAAATGACACAGCGGATGAGCAAAATTTTGGGGGTGGCTTAATCCATTGTCATCCGCTCCAAAAAGTGGCAAAAATTTGCATAAACAGAACAGAAAAGAACGGACGGGGGTAGGAAGTAGCGGGGATGTTAAACAGATGTTCGTAGGAAGCCTAGTAGATGACAGCAGATGGAAGCGGATGATACATCCGCAGGGGTTCTGGGGGAGAATAGCGAAGCAGACGCATAGCGGAAGGGGCGGATGATGTGGATGCATCACGGATGCCTATAGGAAGCAAAGCGGATGCATAACAGATGTATATTGGATGCAAAGTGGTCACTGCCCATGCGGGGAGTATGAATTGCGTCAGCTCCATGGATATAAAAGGATGTAGCTCGCATGCAGTCATCATTCAGAGGAAAGACGTGCTGCCACATACATCTTCAAAAGAACACCATGGTTCATCAGTCAGGGAAGAAGAGAAAGCCTGTGCCAACTCGTGCCAGCCCTGGCAAGAAGGACAGAACCACCATTCCACCCCCTGGAACTGACTCTGAAGCTGCTGGTGCTTCTCCTGCTGGTGCTGGTGCTGGTGCTTCTCCTGCTGGTGCTTCTCCTGCTGCTGGTGCTGCTACTGGTGCTGCTGGTGCTGCTGGTACTGCTGCTGGTACTGCTGGTGCTGGTGCTACTGCTGCTGCTGGTGGTGGTACTGCTGCTGCTGCTGGTGCTACTGCTACTGCTACTGCTGCTGCTGTGGTGGAACAGCCCCAAGGCCATCAAAGCCCTGCTACTGAAGGCCCTGCTGCTCAAGCCCCTGAAGTCCCTGCTGGAGCCCCTGCCAGAGGGAGGAAGAGGCAAGGGAAGGAGAAGGGAGAGAGGAAACAGTACACCGTTTCTTAGGATCATGAGGAGGAGGTGCTGGAATGGCTGAGTGCCTGTGGAGAAAGGGCCACAGACTCTATTGTGACACCAAGAAGAAACAGGCAGCTTGGAGAGACAAGGCAGAGAGCCTGGGCTACACTGCAGATGTACTCCTGGGATGGTGGAAGCACATGCATACCTGGTATGGCAAGCTAAACCTCAAAAAATCTGGCCAGGCTGCTGTCAAGTTCACTGACCAGAAGATGTACGTCATGGCCAAGTGCAGCTTCCTGGAGGGTGAGATCTGCCACCGAGGAGCAGCCCCTCTGACACCCCTCTCCCTCAGACAGCCGACAGACAGCCAGTCCTCTTCCATCCAGGAGCTAGCTACCCTGTCCAGGCAGGTGTCTTCAGAGGGCCTCACGGCAGAGACCCCCCCCCCCCGAAAGCTGCACTTCCCATGCCGGAGGACTTGGAGGATGATGCCCTGCTGTCACAAATGGAGGAAGAAGCAGCAGCCACCAGAGACCAATGCATCCTCACCCCCATCCCCAGCTCCACAGGATGCAGGCAGAGAGGCAGACTGGAGGGCCAGAACCACACTGTCCTGTTGGAGATCAGGGACACAATGAGGACCAGCACAGAACTGCTCTCTCAGCTGGTCCACTTGGACAGGGGATCCTCCAGCCGCCACACTTTCATCACCTACATGAGCCACATCTTGAGGGATATGCCCGAGGCGCAGTACCAGGTGATTAAGGAAAAGATCACAGCACTTCTGCACAACCGTCAAGGCCCAGCTGAACGTGCTCCGACCCAGTCCAGGTCTGCTCCTCCACCCCAGGCGATGTCACAGCCCTTCCATGGCTTTCAACAGCCTCTCACCTACCAAGGCTACGACTACCAGGACTTCCCACAGCAAAAACAGACCTTCCCAGTCCAGGCCCAGATTCATAACATGCCACAGACACCACACCTCACCCAGATGCAGACAAGACAGCCCCACTATACTCCTCCTTCGTCCACCCCAAAGCCGAGTCCATCAATGGACAATCTGTCATCAGTCTTGTTCCTGACATCCCAGGTACTTGATGAAGGGCCTCTCAACCTCATGGGACTGAGTCAGCTCTCTGAGAGCTTCCTTAACACACCATCCCCTGTTGTCCTCTCCGGGCCAAGCACTCCAATGGCGCCTCAGACCAGCACTCAAGCCACAGCCACCTCCACAGTCCCTGGCCGCTTAACAGCTGAGACCATGGACATGACTCAGAATAACTGACAATATTGCCAGAGACTGAGTTGTTACTTGCTCACTTTATCTTTGCTTAAGACACTTTGCTTGGTTCATTTTGCTTTTTTAATAAAGTCATACAGTTTACTTAAGACAGTTATTAATAAAGGTTATCTTTGCTAAACACACTTGGTTCATTATTTTTAACTTAATAAAATGTTGGTGAAAACTTTGAAAAAATGGTTAAGCCTTTGCATGCTTGTGGGATAGGTAGGGATAGTTGTGGGATAGATAAGGATAGTTGTGGGATAGATAAGGATAGTTCTGGGATAGATAAGGATAGTTGTGGGACAGATAAACCTCCAGTGCAAGCATAGTGGGACTGTATGGTCCACCCTCCCAGGTGCCACACATATGGACCTTTTGTATCAATAACAATTTATTCATTGATCAACACATTTCAAATAAACAATGCTCTTTATTAATGCCCTATTCATTGTAGGGCCACTCAACATACATGGCACAATCTCATCAGTGTTATGTGACAGCTTCAAGGAAGCATCCATTAACCATCTATCATCCTGTCTTGTCACTCCACTGCTCCAGCTGGGGAGTTGCAACAGTGTCTCAGGAGGTTGCGCTGCTTCTTCCCTTCATGTGAAACTCTGTTGGGGCCTTGTACATCCACAGTGTCTATCTGGTTTCGTCCTTGCCTCCATTCACCAGGCTCCATGTCCCCATTCCCTTGTTGATGGTCCACAAGTCTGTTCTGCAAAACTGGGTAGTGGGTGCGCATGAGATTGTGCAGAATGCAGCAAGCTTCCATGATGCTCCTCACAGTCTGTGGGTGATGCTGCATGGTGGTGAGAAGTATCTGGAACCTGTTGGCCAGGATGCCAAAGGCATTCTCCACCACCCGTCTTTCCCTGGACAGCCTGTAGTTGAAGATCCTCTCTTCACGGGTGAGGTATCTTGAACTGTAGGGCTTCATGAGGTAGGTTCTGAGGGAGAAGGCGTCATCACCAATGATGAAGTAGGGCACATCTTGTGTGTCATTGGGTAGGGGGTCTGGATCTGGAAAACCCATGATGAGGTTGCGTTCCAGCCCATCCTTGAGGTCACTGGCATTGTATACCTGGCTAACTGAAGCTGACCCGTTGCCTGAAGCATTGATGTACATGAACTTGTAGTCAGCATCAACCATGGCAAAGAGGATGATACTGAAGCAGCCCTTGTAGTTGAAATAAGTGGACCCTGAATTGGCTGGAGCTTTGCAGGCCACGTGCTTCCCATCTATGGCTCCAACGGTGTGGGGAAAGTTCCACCTCTGATACCACTCTTCTTCCAGCCTTGTTCAGTGGTGGGGCACTGGAGGAGCTCCTCCACGTATTCTTCGATGATGGCCTGCACCACTTCTCTGACCACTTTGCTGATGGTGTTGTGTGGCACCCTCCATGCATACTGTATGTTTTTGTATATGGTTCCAGAGGCCAGGTGGTGCAGAGTCAGTGCCACCTTCAGTCCAGGGTCCAGGCTGGGATGGAAGTTTGTGCTCAGCTTGGTCAACCTGGGTCTCAGACGCTGTACAAGTTCGTCAAATATGGCTGGTGGCATCCTCATGAAGTGCTGGAATGCACGAGGGTCTGCATTCCTCAGCTCCCCCATCAACTGGTCATACAGTCCAAACTCCATTCTTCTCATGATCCATCCTCGGACCCACACAGCTCTTGGACGTCTTCTTCTTCTCCTTGTGTATAAAAGGTGAAACAGTCTGAACAGGGTTTGGTTCTGGTGATGAATGATCGTAGCTACCATACGGATTGTGTCATGATCCATGGTGGAGAACAATGGATGATGTGGAAGAGCAAGACCAAGGGTGAAGAGGTCTGTACACCACGGCTGCTGGACTCATACTGAGATCCAGGTGATTTCCTCTCCCTTTTTATTGGAAATATTGATTTTCCGCTTGGTGTCCTTCTACATACTCTAGACATACTGCAGACATACTAAATATCTGAGATACATCCCAGATACAAAGGTTTTGTCCGTTTAAATCCTTTATATACGAGATGCATATGCTTACATCCTTTCTATTTCCGTGCTACTAACGCTGTTTGGATGTTCCGTGTACCTTTCCTTTCCTCCCTCTTTCCATTTTCAGCTGCAGCGGATGTGAGTTGCGAGGATGTCCAGAGGATGCTGAGAGGATACAGCGGATATTTAATGGATGATAATGGACATAGAACGTTTGTTGCCCGTATATGTCACGGATGTACATCATACGCTGTGGAAAATTCATCCATTCACAAAGTTTTGTGCAGCTCAAAACTTCTTGGGTGGATGAAATCTCAGTGGACGGATGCTGGAGGGATAGAGTGTATGAAACACATATGCAGTGAGTACACAACGGATGCATCGCGTTTTCCAACGGATGGCAAGCTTTTTTTAATGTTTTACATCCTCTTTGCATCCGTAGGTGCAGTGGGACAGGGACTTTAATGAGAAAAGATAATATGAAATTGAAACAGAACAGACAAAAATATAAATATAATGATTTGAATTGAGATGAGATAATCAAAATAAAATTGAGAAAATTAAAGGAGGGGAAAATCTATATAGAAAGTGTAGAATAATATAAGATATGGAATAGAACACAAAAAGGAGCATGAAATTGAGTTTTGTGTCTGTATAAAGAAATTCAACCCGGGACAATGCTATTTTCAAAAAAATATGTTTTACTTGTATTTTGTATGTGTGAAAACCCAAATAAAACTTTATTTTTAAAAAAGAGTCTGTCACCCTATTTCCAAACACACTGTTTCATCCCCAGTTAAAAATAAAAAGTGGAATGCATGACAATAGTATAGTCATACATACATGTAAATTGTTTTGTTGGAATTCTTTATTTTATTGTTTTATTCTTCCAAGGAGCAGTATCCTACAATCTTTATAATCAGTCTAGAACAGATACTATAAATTGATGATACAATTTATGTTTCATATATTTCATCAAATTTATCCCTTCTATGCTGATGCTGAAATCTTTCTTAAACTGTATTACTGTCTCATTATATTTTTATATTTTTCAGAACATTATCAGCTGTATGTTCCTGAATCAGCACAGGTTGGTTCTGCTGTAGGCAAAATCAAGGCCACTGATGCAGACATTGGGTCAAATGCAGACATGAAATACAGTATCATAAATGGGGATGGTTCTGGAATATTTTCTATATCAACTGACAAAGAAACACGGGAAGGAATTATTTCCTTGAAGAAGGTAAGCAAAATAATTGCAAAATATTTCTTTGTGAAAGATATTAAAGATCCTAGAATCCTTGACAAATTAAGACCTAACAAGATGTTTGTTTGAATCTAGAATTATTCCTGACATGTGTGTTTGAAAATGTACCATTTCAAAGGGAACATAATTGAATTCAAAATCTGTTCAATGCTGGAATTTATCTTACTCTATTTTATAAATCATTTTTCCTCTAACCAGACTCCAGTGGAGAGACAACACCAATTGGGGAAAATACAAAAGGGACTAGTGGGAAATGAATCATGATCAGACAAAATAATCCCATCCTATTCAGTTTCATCATAATTTTAAAAGTAGCATCTTCTTTCTATTTAACTTGGCAATTCATTGTTTTAAATAAGGGCTCTCAATTTTTTATTTTTTTTTATTTTACTTGAGATGAGGATTATACTCTTCTTTGAATGGCAAGCCAGGGGTCATATTCTACCATGAAGATGAAAATGGGGGGGGGGGGGGGAGAAATGTGCTGTAGTAAAAAATAAATCACTGTTTGAAAATAACACTGTGTGGTAATATGATTGTTTGGAGATATTTAATATATTCCATGTTATTAGAAACTGCATATTATTGGCAATAAAATGGAAGAGTTTGGGTGGCCATACCTGATATCCCATGTGTACATTTTCTGTGACATTAGGCCCAATTGAAATTGATAGATTTCATCAAACATACATGAAAGCTCAGGCCATCTTGGATGCCATATAAATGAAGAGGTAGATGAGCACTGCTTTAAATATGAAAAATTCATTCTAAAATTATGTACATATGGCTAGTCCATCCTCAACCATGAGAATGCATTGGATTATTTGAGGCCAGTCATTCTCTCTCTCTCTCTCTCTCTCTCTCAACCCAAGAAGAGTTGTTCAAAAGTAGGAATAATGGGAAAAAGCTATGTGACCTTAAGCAATTGAACAATAGATGGGATATAAATCTAATTAGTTAAATAGAAATTGCTTATAAAATGTGTTATATTCCACATAGAATGGACAACTCGCTGTGGCCATCTTGCCCTGGCTGTCTCGCTGTGGCCAGTTTGCTGTGGCTATCTCTCAATGGCCAACTGGCCATGCCCCACTCACTGCAAGACAACTGGCCATGGGACAATTCCATATGGGGTAACTCAACATGATAAATATTAACCACCACTGTTTCTTCAACCTTATTTGCATTGACAAAATTAGAAATAAATTCTAGAAAATAATGGTGGATAACATTTTTCACTTTAAGATTTCCAACATGAATTATCCCATGGTGAGTTGTCCATGGAAAGTTGGCTGTGGCAAATTGGCCACAGCAAGTTGTCCTAGATCCTAATCCAGATGTCCTGCTCTCCAGTGCTGGGATTCAAAAAAAATTAACCACTGATTCTGTGGGTGTGGCTTGGTGGGTGTGGCTGGTGGGTGTGGCAGGGAAAGGATACTGTAAAATCTCTAGTGAAAAGTGGTATTTGTCGGTTTTCCAAACTACTCAAAATTTTCACTACCAGTTATCCAGTACTGGTCAGAACCTGCTGAATACCACCTCTGCTGCTCTCCCATACACTCATGAAAATTATTGCTGGCATAAATAATTATCTCTGCTACAATTTCAAAAAAAAGATGGTGATTCACCCATGAAAAAAGAATTCATATAAATTTCTACATTAGTGCCTGTATCTCAAGATGACAATCCATCATTACACATAAATACTATGGTCTTAAATATTCAGCTGACATACAGAAAAAAAATAAAGTAGGTATAGAATGGAGCTGTGCATGCTATCTTCTGCTTTTCTTTCTCTTACTCAACCTCTTTAATCAGAGTTTTGAAGTAGAACCCTAATGCTAATTCCTCCCCTTCCTCCTTATTTTCTGCCTACTAGGATTGATTTAATCTCTGGCTTTCAGCAGGTTAACTTGCTGGGTTCTTGGCCTCAGCTATCTTGCCCTCAGCCTCTAATGCCTAAGGAATGTATAACTTGGCAAGACCCAGCTATTTCATATTCTATCTGTGAAGAATATTTTAAGTATACAAGCCTGTATACCTAGCAATATTTATTTCACAGGAGGACATTAAGCTAATATTCCACTGTGTATGTTTATGGAAGTAATGATAAGCTGCAAATGAAAATGTCAGTGAGAAAATCTTTCAGTGCATATAAGCTTTTCAGGTCCTCAAGAAATTGCATAAAACATTCGACTGGCGGAGTAAGAAATAATGGTCACTGACATTATCCATATTTTCATGTTTGATTTGAAAAAAACATTGATAATTTCAGCATTTAAGGTAACAGTCACTCTTCTGCCTTCTTTTTTTTTCAGCCTTATTGTTCAGATAGGTCCTTGAGAAGATAAAATAAATAAATAAACATAAGTAACTTAATTGAATTTTCAATGAGCATTACCACATCAACTCCTGTTTCATATGCAAAGCACCCTGAAGATATATTAGCCACATTGTCTTTTCCCTCCTCCTTGATTAAATCCATTATTTCCTTATCCAAAATGAGTTCTGCATAGTATCGACCTTGTAGGGAACACTTACACCTCAGCATTCCATGTTCATGTTATTCAGAAGCTAATTGCAGGAGCTGTTTAATCAATCAGCTTTACATGACTGCTGAATTTCCCCACTGAACCTCTAGCCATATAAGGTAGCCTGGGAGATTTAACAAACTTTTTGATGAAGCTCCAAATGGATCTGGGTGGCAGATAGAATAGTGTGCACAGCAGAGCACATCATGGTTTGTTTGTTGATTGGTTGGTTGGTTCTTATAAATGAAAAAAAATGGTTTAAGAAAAAGTCAAGAATCCATTCAAAATGGCAATATATTAAAAATCAGTGTCAATACTATGATGACTTAGTCCAGAAATGACTGGTCCTGAATTACATTAAGACCCAATGACCCTTTATGAGAAATCAAGCATAACTTAATTGGGCTGGATTGTTTCACCCAAATCAAGTAGACATATGGTTAAGAGAATGTGAACATGTAATTCAGGCTTACTCTTAGTTACTGTACATACTAATGTTATTATGTAAATAGATGTTCTCTCAAACTGTCATAAACATTATTACTAAATATTGATAAGAAATAGCGGCAAGAATCTCATAAATATTTGACTTTTCATCCATACCTGGGATTTTGGGCAAGATATAGGTTTAATATAATGCACTCTCATCTTTGCTCTAATTAATTTTATATCTGTCAAAAATTAGTTCAAAGGAACATTGCTTTAAATTATTAAATAATGTAAACTATTGTGCAATTTACATATTATATAGTTATTTTGTTGCCCATGAGGAAAATATGGACTGGAGATCAGAAAAAAAGATAATCTCATGAGAGAAAACACACAGACACACACAAAAGGTTACTAAGAGATATTAGAACCTTAAATAGTGGGGGGTTTTAATTGAATCTCAGGATTGTCAACTCAAGAAAAAATATTACAGGCAACCATGTGCACAGGGATGCTAGGGCCAGTATCCAAGCACTATACATATTAATCTTTTTTTGAAGATTCACTCAGACTCATTTCCAGGAAAAGGCAGGTATAATTGCATACTTTGTCTATCTTTCACACTCCTTTGAAGGTTTCTACTATATTTCTGCAACAGATTTCCAGATTTACCAATTAAATGCTCAACCCATAGAAATCTCAGAGCTCTGCTTTCCACCACACCTCATGTCTCTGTCAAACAGAGCACATAAGTGGAAAAAAGATATCTTTTTTCAATGCAATAATACAAGCCAACATTTGCAGCTGAAGGCTACCTGAGGATGATTAATACTGTATTATTGAAAAAGGGATAGACTGGAAGTTTGTCAGAACAAAAGCGCTCTTAGAGAAAATGACTTAAATGGGTTCAAATGCCACTGAAGTATTTTGTTCAACAATTTCACAAAAAGGAACTGGAGTTTTTTAAACTAAAAGAAGTATTAACAAAAAGTACTATAAATCTAGTACAAATTAGGGAGCAGTTGCCACTATAATAAGGAATCATTTTGTAAATGATTTACAAAATGATTCTGCTTGTCACAGAAGCTATAAACATACATAGCAATACACTTAAGGTTATGAAAAAATACATTTTATACTGAAAATTAAAAACCAACTCTCCATAGTAATGCATCATTATTTTTTCTTCCCGCAGCCACTCAACTATGAAAAAAAGAAATCCTATACTCTAAGCATAGAAGGAGCAAATACCCACCTCGATTTCCACTTCTCACATTTAGGACCCTTTAAAGATGTGACTATACTGAAGATCGTTGTTGGAGATGTGGATGAGGCACCATTGTTCACTCTTCCATCCTACATCATGGAGGTTTATGAAAATGCAAAAATTGGAACGACTGTGGGCACAGTAACAGCACAAGATCCAGATAGTACTAACAACTTAGTAAGGTATGGTAGTATTAACAGCTCTTCATAACAGTGGGAGTAGGCAGTGGTAGGATTCAAATATTTTTTACCATCGGTTGTGTGGGTGTGGCTTGGTGGGTATGATATGGCGTGGTGGGCATGGCTTGGTGGGACATGGCGGGGCAGGATACTGTAAAATTTCCATTCCCTCCCCATTCTTGGGGGAAGGTTACTGAAAAATCCCATTTCCTCCCCTCCCCACTAACCTGCTTTCCAGCTCCGCTCTCTTGTGCAGGGCAACAAAAGAAGACCCAGCCAATCGGGGTACTCGGGAGCAAGAGAATAGTATGGGGGCAGGGCCAGTCAGAGGTGGTATTTGCTGGTTCTCTGAATTACTCAAAATTTTTGCTACTGGTTACCAGAACGGATCAGAATTTGCTGAATACCATCTCTGGAGTGGGGTGTTGGACTGGGCCAAATAAAGTGTTTCTTATGACCCAACTATGGAAATCTTGACTATATCATTCCTATTTTAAAAGTAACTCTGAGACTTTTAAAAAAACTTTTACACGTGCCTTAAATTTTCCAGCAATTTAATATTAGAAAATACTGTATAATGTAAATTTATGGACTGGTATTTAAGTAAAAATTTGGACAATACAAAATGAAGGTTATCAAGTGGTTACCAACCTATTTCCATCCATTTGCAAAGTTTCTTCTCAAACTGATAATGTAGCTACTGCAACATGTTCAATTTGAACAAGACTGGGGGTTGTGGGGAACATTTTATTTTAAACTTATACAAACATTGAGATTGTCTGAGGAAGTTAATACTTCACTATTTTCTTCAATGACTGATTTACTTGTATTTTTGGCCCACTCAGAATAAAACTATCAATGCAGAGGATATGTATTTTCAGTATTATATTTCTAGTAAAATTAAAATCAACATTATACTGGTGAGAAGATTCCCATGTTTCAGTATGTTTGGGTAAAAGGATCTCTGGAGAAATTATTTCTGCTTGGGATGCTCGGATAATTCTAGGCAGAACATGTTGGAGTGAACTATTTGATGTTTATTCATCTCATGGAGATGTTTCGTTTTGTTTTGATTTATGGCATGTATGATTCCAGCCATTGTGGTTTTCTTAAGCTATAGTATAGCATATTGTGGGAAAACTTTCATTCAATGTTTATTTAAAAAGATTTATACAGTATAAATATACAGTATATTGTACAGTACAGCCTACCTTATAATCAATTCTGGATGTTTCCAATCAAGTATAAACTGGTTGTTTTTTTAATATATAAAATACTATTTTACAAAGAGGGGACTACACATTTTTACTGGGGGTTGTTATGAACTTTTGTTTTATTAGCAGTGACAAAGTAATTTTGTAGTATTGTTGACTCAAGCATTGAAACAGTTTGAAGTACTGAAATATAAAACCAGCTATAATGAAAGCATCATTTATATACTTAAAGGCCACATGTATATTTAGAAAAAGAGAGTTTAAGATCATTATACTACATGTACCTAGAATCCCAAAGTCCCATATCTGATTTGACAAAAA
>BLBF01000031.1:19142168-19158526 GCA_015471245.1 Laticauda colubrina | reverse complement strand
ACGGAAACAAAGCATTTAAAATGGAAAAAACCTTCGCAGAGGGGACCTATCACGGATATTAAGGATGTCTAGAGGATGCCTAGAGGATGCCTAGAGGATGCAAAGGGACACATATACTGCCTATAAAAAGGGGGAGCAACTCATCTGGATCTCACTTTCAGAACAGCAGCCCAGCGATGCAGACCTCTGCAGCCTTCATCTGACTCTTGCTCTTCCAAAGCATCCAATCATGTCCACCGTGCATCGTAACAAAGTCCTTTTGGCAGCCACCATCCTTCTGCAACAGTGTGAAGCCATCTACAGGCTCTGTGAACTCTACTACGGGAAGAAAAAGAGGCGGCCAAGAAGCGTCTGGGTACGAAGATGGTTCACCAGAAGAGCAGAGGATGGACTGCACAACAAGCTGATGGTGGAGCTCAGAAACAAAGACACTCGGGCATTCCAGAACTTCATGAGGATGCCTCCAGCCATGTTTGACGAAGTTGTGCAGCGGCTGACACCCAGGTTGACCAAGGCAAACACCAACTTCCGGCCCAGCCTGGAACCTGGGCTCAAGGTGGCACTCACTCTGTGCCACCTGGCCTCAGGGACCACATACACGAGCATGCAGTACGGCTGGAGTGTGCCACACAACACCATCAGCATTGTGGTCAGAGAAGTGGTGCAGGCCACCATCGAAGAATACTTGGAGGAGCTCCTCCAGTGCCACTCCACTGAAGAAGGATGGAAGAAAGTTGCAGAGCAGTGGTATCAGAAGTGGAACTTCCCCCACACTGTTGGAGCCATAGATGGCAAGCACGTGGCCTGCAAAGCGCCAGCCAACTCAGGGTCCTCTTATCACAACTACAAGGGCTTCTTCAGCATCATCCTCTTCACCATGGTCGATGCTGACTACAAGTTCATGTACATCGATGCTTCAGGCAACGGCTCATCTTCAGATGCCCAGGTATACAATGCAAGTGACCTCAAAGGTGGGCTGGAAGATCCAGACCCCCTGCCCAACGACACGCAAGAAGTGCCCTACTTCATCATGGGGGATGACGCCTTCTCCCTCACAACCTACATCATGAATCCCTACACCTCCAGATGCCTCACCCGTGAAGAGAGGATCTTCAACTACAGGCTGTCCAGGGCAAGGCGGGTGGTGGAGAATGCCTTTGGCATCCTGGCCAACAGGTTCCAGGTACTTCTCACCACCATGCAGCATCGCCCAGAGACCGTGAGGAGGATCATGGAAGCTTTCTGCATCCTGCACAATCTCATGTGCACCCGCTACCCAGTCTTGCAGAACAGGCTCGTGAACCTCCAACAAGGCAACGGGGACATGAAGCCTGGGGAATGGAGGCAAGGGCAAAACCTGATCGACACTGAGGATGTGCAAGGCCCCAACAGAGATTCACGTGAAGGGAAGAAGCAGCGCAACCTCTTGAAGCACTGGTGCAACTCCCCAGCTGGAGCAGTGGAGTGGCAAGACAGGATGATAGATGATTAATGGATGCTTCCTTCAGACTGCCTCATCACACGGATGAGATTGGGCCATGTATGTTGGGTGGGCCTACAATGAAGAGGGCATTTAATAAAGAGTTGTGTTTATGTTGACATGTGTGGATGATTGATTACATTGTTACTGATAATAAAGGGCCATAGGTGTGACACCTGGGAGGGTGGACCATCCAGTCCCACTATGCTTGCACTGGAGGTTTATCTATCCCACAGCTATTACCCATCCCAAAGGTATCCCTGCCCACCCAACTGCTATCTCAACCCATCCCACTGCTATCTTAACCCATCCCACAAGCATGAAAAGGCTTAAACCATTTCTAAAAGTTTCCAGCAAGACTTTATTAAAAAAAAGAAATGAAGCAAGTGTGTGAATCAAAAATAGACTTTATTAACAACAAGCTATAAAACAAAAATGAGTCTCTGGCACTCCTCTTGGTCGCTCAGTCTCAGGGGTGAAGGGTGCAGGTGCTGTGGAGGTGGCTGGTGCTGGAGTGCTTGTCATCAGCTCCTCCAGAAGCAGAAGCAGCAGAAGCGCCAGCCCCAGAAGAGCGAGCCCGTGCTGCAGAAGCCCCAGCAGAACCAGAGTGAGGGCCAGGGGGCGGGATGGTAGCCCTGTCCCTCTTGCAAGGGCTGGCAGCAGATGGCTGAGGCTTGCTGTGCTTCCGCATGGTTGTGGGGTTGTTGGCTGGCAGGGAGGCTGGCAGGAACCAAGGCTGGCAGCAAGGCTGGCAGGGAGGCTCGCAGGAAGGCTGGCAGGAAGGCTGGCAGGGAGTTAGGCACCAAGTCTTGCAGGAAGGCTGGCAGGCAGGCAGACACCAAAGCTGGCAGGCAGGCAGGCACCAAGGCTTGCAGGAAGGCTGGCAGGCAGGCTGGCAGCAAGGCTGGCAGGCAGACATGAACCAAGGCTGGCAGGAAGGCAGGCAGCAAGGCTGGCAGGCAGACTGGCTGGCAGCAAGGCTGGCAGGCAGGCCGCCAGCAAGGCTGGCAAGGAGGCTGGCAGCAAGGCTGGCAGGCAGGCAGACAGCAAGGCTGGCAGGGAGGCTGGCAGCAAGGCTTGCAGCAAGGCTTGCAGGCAGGGCAGGCAAGGCTGTCAATCCATCCGGCAGCAGGTCTTTCCTCTGAATGGTGACCTGCTTCCGAGCTGCTTCCCTTATATCCGCGGGGCTTACGCAATGCATCCTCCCCACATGTGCAATTAACGCTCGGCATCCATTAGGCTTCCGTTGTACATCCGCTAGGCTTCCACTCTGCATCCGCTTCATCCGCTCGGCGTCCGCTCTGCATCTGCTCTTTCTGTTCCGTGTCCGCTTTGCTGAGGTCCCCCGGAAGCCTAGCAGATGTGCTATCCGCTCCCATCCGCTTCCATCTGCTAGGCTTCCATTCCTTATGCGTTTTCCATCCATTCTGCATCCTCCCCGCGTCCGTTCCTTTCCATGTTATCCGCTCCGGTTATGCAAATTTTTGCCCCTTCTGAGAGCGGGTAACAACGGATGGAACATTTTTTCATCCGTTGTGTCCTTTTTACTCACGTTTTGCATCCGTTGGGCAGTGTGACAGGGCCTTTAGTTGGTATTTGAAGACTTTTGTGTTGTAAAATATTTCTAGGTAATCTTATCTATTATTTTTGGCAGCCTCACACAATTTTGGTGAGGCTCATGCTCATCAAAGTTAATTAGTTTGCAGCAGCCTTTTAACCAGGGATTTGTAAGAATCATTAAAAGGTTTCTGTTCCCTTTGGTTGGTGTTTGTTTAATTGGACAAGGGTTTGGGCCAGAACAAAACCGCAACAGATCCTCTCCAACAAACAACACCATAAGCAGAGATTGACATCAGACAAACAAGCAGAAAAATTACCCCATAAGTAAACTACCAAGGACAAAACTATACCCTCACCAACACTGACAGGGAAAACCTCATACTAGCACTGATGATGTTACCTAACTATGTAATGAAATGCCTGCAAGCAAACAACCAACCTCAGAGAGCACCAAGGCAAATTGCACTAAATCACAATGTCATTTAATGTTGGCTTTGTAGGGCATCCCAATCCAGTTAATCTTACCTTAATTAACATAGTTAAGTAAGACATGGCTTAGCTTTGTGTATGATGCAAATCTGTAACTTATCCCACCTAACTCATCTTACTACAAGAGGAGAGGCATTCTTGCCCAGAATCATATTGTTGATTGAAATCCATTTTGTCTCCACCTTCCCTTCCAGTTTCAATGGAAGAGTATTAAACTGCAGGAAATTATGCTACCTTGTATTATATATAAGGGTACAAAGTCTTATAAATGATGAATGTCATAATCTTCAAAGATTCATTCTCTGTGGTTAAGGATCACAGCGCTTAAGATGAAGGAGTATGATACCACAAATCAGGAAATCATTCCAGTGTGGAGTTCTGCAATGAGGGAAATTTTGGAAACAGAGTGTGTGAAGTTTCCATATTTGAATCTGCATTTTGCTTCTCCAGAAATACTTATTCTCCTTCAATGAAAGTTAAAGCTGCATTCCCAAATCCACTTACTAAGAAATTTGGCTTGCTGAACTCAGTTTAGCTTCCTTCCAAATAGATATACAAATTATATGTTTAACCTAATATAATAGAATTGATGTTAATTTCTCAACACAGTCCTCCTGAAAGAATAAGTTTTTGTTTTGCTTTGTTTCAACTAAAATAAAGATTATGTTGCTTTTTCTAAATGGGCAAATTCTGAAGATAAATTATTTCAAGGTAGGATTAGAATAAACCCTTTAAGCAAAATGAACTCAAATCCTTCCAGATTTACACTTGGAAGCCTAATCCTTTTTATCATAAAATAGTTGTGAGTTCTTTAACAGTAAGGAAAAGATCCATTTCTAAATTTAATTGTGTTTTTATAGGTATGCAGATATTGATATTTAAAGCATATTGTTTGTGCTTGGTATTATCAAGATTACAACTGAATAATTACCATGAATCTATTATAACAACATTACATTTTTATGAATTCAAAGAAGAGTTTAACTTGCAAATGTAAAAAAATGTTTGTTACCAGATAGTTGCCACTTATCAAGTTATGATATAAATATTATGGATAGTTGCCAGCCCACATTATCTTAGAAATCCCAAAATCTATTCTGTAGAATATTTCTACTATTGCTTATAGTGATATTATCATGATCCCCAATTTGAAGTTGAATTCATATTTTTTTAAACTCACACTATTTGGCTGCTACATTCTAAACCATTCAACAATATGAATATAGTTTTTATATTTTATATACGCTCCTAGATTGAGCATATCTCAAAAATGTATATGGAAGAAAATATATTGAAATATAATGAATAAAAGGACAGTAAATTTAAAGCTTGGCTTGTAAAACAATTCCAAACAAGGAGAAGGAAACAAACTTCAGAGAACTGCTTGGTGAAGGAACTGATGTTTAATAGGGCTCTGCTTCGTGCCAATGCAGTCAAATCTAATCAGGCAGACAGACATAATCAGAAACAGGTAATACCACAAATAACCAGATTGCATTCTCTCTAGGGGTGGGATTCAAATTTTTAACAACCGGTTCTGTGGGTGTGACATAGGTGGTGGGCATGGCTTGGTGGTTATGTGACTGGGTGGACATGGCTTGGTGGTCATGTTATTGGCTGGGTGTGACCAACTCAATATCACTGACATCGAGACACGCATCTTCTCGCCTGGAAGCTTTGGCTGGAGCTTTGCAGGCCACGTGCTTGCCATCGATGGCTCCAATGGTGTGGGGGAAGTTCCACCTCTGATACCACTGCTCTGCAACTTTCTTCCATCCTTCTTCAGTGGAGGGGCACTGGAGGAGCTCCTCCAGGTATTCTTCGATGATGGCCTGCACCACTTCTCTGACCACAATGCTGATGGTGTTGTGTGGCACCCTCCAGGCGTACTGCATGCTCCTATACATGGTCCCTTAGGCCAGGTGGCGCAGAGTCAGTGCCACCTTAAGCCCAGGGTCCAGGCTGGGCCAGAAGTTGGTGTTTGCCTTGGTCAACCTGGGTCTCAGCCACTCCACAACTTCGTCAAACATGGCTGGAGGCATCCTCATGAAGTGCTGGAATGCACGAGGGTCTTCGTTCCTCAGCTCCACCATCAGCTTGTTGTACAGTCCGTACTCTGCTCTTCTCCCGATCCATCTTTGGACCCAGACACTTCTTGGCCGCCTCCTTTTCTTCCCGTAGAACAGTTGAAAGAGCCTGTAGATGGCTTCACATTGTTGCAGAACGATGGTGGCTATCAAAAGGACTGTTTTACGATCCATGGTGGACATCAATGGATGCTGTGGAAGAGCAAGAGCCAGATGAAAGCTGCAGAGGTCTGCACCGCAGGGCTGCAGGACTGAAAGTGAGATCCAGGTGAGTTCCTCCCCCTTTTTATGGGCAATATATGTTTTCCACTAGGTGTCCTTTTGCATTGTCTAGGCATCCTCTAGACATCCTTAATATCTGAGATAGGTCCCCTCTGCGAACGTTTTTTCCATTTTAAATGCTTTCTTTGTGAGCTGCATCCACTTTCATCCTTTCTCCGTCCATGCTACTAACGCTGCGCATCCGTTCCACGTCCGTTTCACTTCCTCCCTGTGTCCGTTTACCGCTGGAGCAGATTTGAGTTGTGCGGATGCGCAGCGGATGCCTAGCGGATATAGCGGACGCGTAACGGATGACGGCAGATGTAGAACGGATGTTCCCCGTATGCGTTGCGGATGCAGAACGGACGCGTTTGATACATTTTCCACTCATAAAGTTTTGAGCAGCTCAAAACTTTTTGAGCGGATGGAACCTCAGTCAACGGATGCTGGACGGATAGAGAGGATGAAAAACGGAGGCAGTGAGTACAGAACGGATGAATCGCGTTAACCAATGGATGGCAAGTGTTTCTCTCCATTTTACATCCTCTTTCCATCCGTTGGTGCAGTGTGACATGGGCTTTACAAAGGTTTAAAACAAGATGTAAAGAAACAAGATATATTCAGAGATAATGGGTAAAAATATGATTAAAAAAGAGATTCTGCAAAGTACATAAGATTGCATTGTTTTATTTATATTTGAAATAATGTTAGAAAATTGGATTTAATAATAGAGCTTAATTTGCTATGGATTACTGTTTTAATTATATGATAAACTTACTATTCTTTTTTATTTTATAATATAGTAAGTAGTTTCAGAATGTACTAAGCAGAACCAGAATGAAAAGTATATATTATTTTAAGTGTTAAATTTAGGGGAAAGATTTAAAGGTGTTATACTTTAATCTGTGATTACAGGAGAATTTTTGTGTTAATGAGAAAAGATAATAGAAAATTGAAATAGAACAGACAAAAGACATTCTAGGAGACAAGGGGGTAAAGGCAGCATTGGAGAGGAAAAGAAGGGACAAAGAGAAGAGAAGTTTCAAAGGTTTAAAACAAGATGTAAAGAAACAAGATCTATTTAGTGATACTGGGTAAAAATATGATTAAAAAAGAAAAGAACACAAGATCGTATTGTTTTATTTATATTTGAAATAATGTTAGAAAATTTGATTTAATAATACAGCTTAATTTGCTATGGATTATTGTTTTAATTATATTATAAACTTATTATACTTTTCTATTTTATAATATAGTAAGTAACTTCAGAATGCACTAAGCAGAATCAGAATGAAAAGTATATATTATTTTAAGTGTTAAATTTAGGGGAAAGATTTAAAGGTATTATATTTCAATCTGTGATTCCAGGAGAAACTGTGTTAATGAGAAAAGATAAACAGAAAACTGAAATAGAACAGATAAAAGATATACTAAGAGACTAGGGGGTAAAGGTAGGATGAGAGAAGAAAGGAAGGGAAAAAGGGAAGAGAAGTTTCAAAGGTTTAAAATAAGATGTAAAGAAACAAGATTTATTCAGAAATAGTGGGTAAAAATATGATTTAAAAAAGAGACTGCAAAAGTACATAAGATTATATTGTTGTATTTATACCTGAAATAATGTTAGGAAACTGAATTTAATAATAGAGTTTAATTTGCTATGGATTATTGTTTTAATTATATTATAAACTTAATATTCTTTTCTATTCTATAATATAGTAAGTAGCTTTAGAATATACTAAGCAGAATCAGAATGAAAAGTATATATTATTTTAAGTGTTAAATTTAGGGGAAAGATTTAAAGGCATCATACTTCAATCAGTGATTACAGGAGAAATTTTGTGTTCATGAGAAAAGATAATAGAAAATTGAAATAGAACAAACAAAGGAAATATGCATAATGATTTAAATTGAGATGAAATAAATAAAATAGAATTAAGAGAATGAAAAGAGTTGAGAAGCTATATAGAAAATGTAGAATGGTAAATAAGATATGAAATGGGATAAAAAGTGAGCATGAATTTTGAATTTATGTCTGTATAAAAAGATGTAACCCAGGGCTAAGCCACTTTCCAAAAAGAAGTGTGATGTTTTGTGTTTTGTTTGTGTATTGAAAACTAATAAAAAAAAAAAAAGAATATTCAAATACAAACTCAGGATACTGGAACATCCACAAGGCTGAAGTTTCAAAATGTCTTTGCCTTCTGCAAAGAACGTTAGTTTCACAGCTGGCTTTTATTTTCTTGAAGGAGGGGCCATTACCTTGCAGCCTTTCTCCTGAGTCGCTCATGCTGTTGTAGCTGCTCTTTCCTATGAGCAATCATGTGTGCATGTGTATTTGGCACAGGCTTCTCAAGAACCTCCTCATCGCTGCTGCCAGCCCCCACAATCTCTGAAGGCAGCAATTCATTCCTTAATGGTCCTGGCCCCTCATCTGAGTCCTCGCTCTCCTCATCCACTCTCACTTGCTGCCGACTAACCACAATAGAATTTTAGTATCATATTTAGTATCATATTCATGCAGGTGACTTTCAGAAGTATCAATCCAGTATTAAAATTGTTGACAGTTTTTGGGAAACTATGGTATGTTGGATTCTCTAACTGAGCTCACTGCATAAGAGCCTACAGTACACACCTGTATAGAGACTCAATACAGACAAAACAGATATCTGTCAACTTGAATATTCTTCCCTTTCTTTCTCCACCCCCATCTCCCCCAGACACACACCTATCTTCAGAAACCAGCTCCATGAATCTGACATTGTCAGGAAGTAAGAACCACACATATTTCCGAAGGTCTATATAGAGCTGGTCAGGTGTAAAAGCCGAATTTTGAAAATTGTAAAAATATGTTTCAAGTCTCATAGCAAATAAATTAAATTAGAGTATCTTTGAAACATTTCCTTCCCATTGCCCATATTTCTGAAGTGGGCTGCATTTTCTCACATCCATTTAAACTCCTTTATGTGATTCCCACAACATCAGAATTGTTAGTATTCCTTGACTCAGTGTCCATATCCTAGCTATTCCAGTAGAGTATCTTCTTTATCTTCCATTTCTTCATAACTAAGGATTTTCCAAAGTTTGTTCCTAAGGCTGTCAGTTCTCAAATGCTCATTTGACAAAAGCCAATTGGGATGTATTTAAAAAGGTTTTCAGACATATTTACATCTAGTGAAAGTAGCTTGGACATTATTGAAAAATATCCCTTATTCTTGCAAAAATTTGTTAATTGTTACATTTTGTGGTTTATGTTTTTATTAAATTATTTTAGTGTATGTACATGTGGCTTTGAGTATAATATGGGATCACATATTTAACTGTCCCCTTTTAATGATTGTAAATTAGTTGTCATATTTTTGGTTACAATTCTGTTGTGTTAAGTTATGCACATACTGGCAGTTGACATTCTGTTGTGGGGAAAATGTCCTCTTCAGGAACCCCACCATTTGGAGATAAATGCAATCAAATAAATTTAATTGCCATGCATAACTACAGTGATCACTGAGCTCCCAAACAAAAGAATACAAAAGAGCTCCAGTTAAAGTAAGGTTATAGGTTATATACCCTCTAAAATAATACATAGGTATTACAAAACTAGTGTGAATTATGATATTTTTCTGCAGTATTGTAGGGTCTGATAACAATACAAGTGATTTTATTGTGGGCTGCCTGTTATTTCCACATTCTGCTCTGTTAACTCCACAGAAAATATTTGGTCCTTGCTATGTGTTGCCTTCATTTCAAGCCTCATTAGGCAGATATTTGTATTATTAGGCAACCTATTTTCCAAAACAACAGAATAATGGAAGGAAAAAAATCAAGGAGAGAAGCAACCCTAGAACTAAGGAGAAATTTCCTAACAGTGAGAACAATTAACCAGTGGAAGAGAAGTTGTGGTTGTTCCATCACTGGAGGCTTTTAAGAAGTGGTTGGACAGCCATTTGTCTGAAATAATACAGGGTCTCCTGTTTGAGCAGGGGAGCAAGGAGCTTATAGTGGATTATAGAAGGAACAGATCAGACATCCAGCTCTTGTTTATCAATGGAGACCGAGTGGAACAAGTGGCCAGTTTTAAGTTTCTGGGCGTTACCTTAAAAGAAGACCTGACCTGGGGTGCCCACATTGCAGCCATGGTCAAAAGGCCCAGCAGAGATTATACTACCTGAGGCTTCTCAGAAAACAACAACTGAATGAGAAACTGCTGGTGACCTTTTACCACTACACCATAAGAGCATTTTAACATACTGCACCTCTGTATGGTTTGCCAATTGCACAGTAGCAGATAGGAAAGCGTTCCAGAGGGCTAATGTCATTGCCCAGAAGATCATTGGTTGCCCTCTCCCCTCTTTGGAAGAGCTTTATAGCTCCCACTGCCTTAAGAAAGTTCAAAACATTCTCAAAGATCCATCTCATCCTGGGAGCCCTTTTTTCTGAACTATTACCATCTGGCAGATGGTACAGAATAATAAAACAAGGACAAATAGGCTGAAAAACAGCTTCTATCCCAGGGCAGTATCTCTTTTGAATTCTGCTGTATAGTGCAGTGTTGGTGTAGTGTCAGGGGTTTCCGGTTCAATGTGTGAAGGGTGAAGGATGTGTGTTTGTGTTTATTGTCATGGTCATGATGTGCACTGAAGATGTTTGATTTTGTTGTATGAGGTGCAATGACAATAAAGTAAACTAACTAAAAGACTTCTGAGGTCCCTACCAACTCTATTATTTTGTATTCTGTAAGCCTACTATGCAGTTCAGTATCATGTATGTAAGGAGAATATTATTTAGCCTACACAAGACAGTTATGCATATATTGATTTCTTTGATATTATGACATGTTCACTGTTATTATTATACATATACTTTTCTTGGGATTTTTAAAAAAAACCTCAGTTATGTTATACCACAGCACATTTATTTGTTGGTTATTAATTTCCGTACCACTTCAGAGGGTGGTACACAGCATAAAATATCTACTGTAAGAGTAATAAATCATTAATGGCAACACGAAGAAATAAATAATGATCAAAATAAAACAATGTTCACATCAAAGCAACAAGAGTATGTACAAAAGTGATTTACATGAAGGCATCAATCCATCCTTAAACAAACAAACAAAAAAGATATCTGAAAAAGTTCTGTTAGCCAACTTCCAGAAAGCAATCAGTGTGACAATGTAACATGGAGAACACGATGAGAAATATCACGTCTCCTCTTTCCTCACTAGATTGCCCATCTTCCTCTCTCAGACTATCAAATAAACAAAACAAAAAAATCAGATGAAAATAACCACACTCAGCTGGGTAACTAAAACTAATATCACAAATGCCATGTACAAAAACTTTTTTACAGGAATTGGGTATGTCTAGTATAAGGAAAAGAAGGACTAGAGGAGACACAATAGTAGTGTTCCAATACTTGAGGGATTCCTACAAAAACAAGCAGGTGGAACTATTTTCCAAAGGACCACAAAGCAAAATGAGAAACAATGGATGGAAACTAACCAAGGAGAGAAGCAACCTAGCTCTAAGGAGAAATTTTCTGATAGTGAGAACAATTAACCAGTGGAAGGGTTTGCCTTCAGAAGCTCTGGGTGCTCCATTACTGGAGGCTTTCAAAAAGACCTGGACAATCATTTATCTGAAATGGTATAGGGTCTCCTGCTTGAGCAAGGAGTTGTACTAGAAGATCTCCAAGGTCCCTTCCAACTCTATTGTTCTATGTTCCTATCCAGGCTACAATTAGAAAATGTTTTTTTCCCATCAAAAATTTTTAAGGGTCAAAACAATTCATTAGCAAAAGTGCCAAAAGCAGAGGAGGGCAAAGTCAATTCCATGTCCCTTTTTCCCTTGGTCACTGTGCTTTATGGAAAAAAGCAAGTGACTTTTGCAGGAATATGAGCCAATAGCTTGGGACGGCTTTTCAAATTATGCAAAATTTGATAAATAAAATAAATAAAACTAGACTGAGCACTACACAATACCAGCTGATTCTATGTTTTCCTTTTGTAATGCTCTTTATTATCACTACTGTGATGGGAAACACAACAACATGTTGGTTAGCCTGTTAGAAATTGCTTCCTCATGTTTTTAACAGCTAGAGGCTAGTTGGTGCAGGAGACATTTCCGCATGAAGTATAAACCACATTCTTCTGTTCCTTTTTGGATACAACACACCAGCTGTTTTTCTGTGCAAGGTAGAACGTACATGCCAAATTCAAGAAGCTGCAAAATTTTAAACAGCTGTATGTGTTCTTCAAAGTGTTCCTTTTATGAGAAGTTAGTGAAGCACATAGGATAGTCTTATTGCTGCCTCTGGCTTTCCATCTCATCTAATTGCTGTGCAGTACTACCTAGTATGAAGTGATAGATGTTATTTTTTAAGTTGCCTGCTCCTGCAGCTAAAATAGAAAAAAAGAACCTCTCTAGTTAGTTTTACCTGGGAGCTATGATGAACTGAAGTCTATCTCATTCAGGTTTGCATCACTCATATACAGTACATTGTTACATTAGGATCGGTATTATTTGATATTCTGCTTCAACACTGTTCCAATTTTTGATCCACTCTTTGCTTTAGCATGACATATCTGTATTATTAGGTAGCAGGATTGATTCTTAATTACTGTAGTCGGCAAGAAATATTACAGTGTTTCAGCTATTAATATTTGTAAGGGCAACTCACCTGCTTCCAACAGTACATCATTGAACACGCTTATGCAGGTACAACTACGCAGTTCAGGTATACTTATATCTAGTGTATCCAAAGCACACATTTACACTTCAGTAGTGTCCTTGCTGGATAAAATCCTTCTTTATGCCATGTGTTTGAGTCCTTAATGGGATATTTTCTTATTAATAATGAATTATTCTCTTGAGAAAAATATTTCTGGTCAGTCTTCATTCTACTTTGGCCACCTTCTATATGAATGAGTTATTTACTTTCAAAATTGGTAAATAAGGGAAGCCCTGGATTCAATACATTGGTTCAGATGTGTGTAGCTTGGTTGAAAATTTTAGCTTGCATCTGGTTACTGGTCTCTAAATTCTTTATAAATAAAATTCTTCATAAATATTGTGTCTTTGTCTTTGAGCTGGTTCAGTTTATTGAAGTTCTGAATAATGCTACATTTCTGATGGCTTATTTACACATGTAAAATATAAAATGGCCTGTTTAAGTGAACTAAGTTGGTTTATAATTATTTGTATAAAAAAATTACTGAATAATCATACTGTAGGTAGTCCTTGAGTTACCAGAACGGTGTCTGCCCATTAGTGTCGTAACATTAATTGAAACCCATTGAATGAATGAACCTCATCCCTCCTCTCCCCAGTGCTTTCATTAATTGAATATATGAGTCATTAAGTGTGTATGAGGTATCTCAGGAAAGGAAAAGACCATGGAGTGCCTAGTGCAGTGGGAAAAAGCCCTGCCTCTTGCCACCCAAACCCTTCCTGTACCCATTAAGATATATTAGGCTTCCCTTCCCATTCCTTAGGGTCCCCACAGCTGCTTCTTTCTTCTTGCATTTACCTTTTGAAGATCAGAATAGCTCAGGGCTACGTAACAGGAAAACAACCATCTTCTCAGATGCGGGTAAAGCTGTTTTCTTCAAATCTTGTGCTCTTCTGTGCCCTTTGGAAAAAGCTTGTCCAACAGATAACAGAGGCCTGCAGTGGTGCGAGATCATGCTCCTGTAGGCCTCCATCCTCTGCACCAAAAGCTTTATGCAAAAGGGATGGAAGTCCTCGGAGGTGAGACTTCGTGTTCTTGCAGGTTTCCTTCATCTGTGCAAAAAGCCTTTTGTAAAGGGGATGGAAGGGTGAATAAGATCTAATAAAAAAACCTTCACCAACATCTGAGAAGATAGCCACTTCTGCATATCTTCAAAAGGTAAGTGAGCAATTGGTGACGTGATGGGGGGGAGCTGGTGGGCTAGCATAGCAGGCTCAATGCCTGTGCAGACCCTATGAGGGGGGGAAATAGTCATGTTGCAGTGTCTCTGCGGTCAGTTGTAAGATTAGTTGCTGTGGTGCTACAACATTCATAACTTCAGGACTAGGTCATAAGTACTTTTGGGGGTGATGTCATAAGTTTGAACTGTCACTAAGTGAATTGTCATAACTTGAGAACTACCTGTACTATTGCATCTCATAATTGGGCACTCTTTGAAATCTTAACCCAGGAAGCAGGGAATTTAAAATAGAAACAACAGAAGCAAATAAAATTAAAGGAAACTCAACTGATTCAATCAACCCAGATTTACATTATCCATTGGTTTAAAATCAGTTAAGTGAATACCAATGACTAGTCTTTAAGATTGAATACTATCAAGGCAGAGATTTAAATGGTTTCTTCAGCAACACGTTCTTCTCTTTAGAAGCATGATTTGCCATGCTTTCCAATTGTGTCTTGGAAATATTCTTAACCTTTCTCACTCTGTAATAAATCTTCAGAATCTCCATCAAAGAGCCAATTGATGAATGCCATGAAGCTTGGGTAGAGCTGGCTAATGATCTTTTGTTCATCATGCCACAATCAGAGGTTCAATGAAAAATCACACAGAAATGTCTATTTTTTTCCTCCCAGATAACACAAGAGGTACTATTAATTTTTACTCACTGTCCAGAAAATGGACAGCTTATGTCTGTAAAGGAGGAATAGAAAGCATAATCATTAAAACTATTCTAATGTGCTTAAGCCATTGAAACCGTATTTGGTTTATGGACATACAAAGACATTTTGACTTTCCAATATTATGTTCTTAAAATATCCACAAGTAGATTGCTTAGAACATGGTGTGTGTATATGTGTGTGTGCATGTATGTGTGCATATTGGTACTACACAAATCACCCCAAGATTTTCTGTATTCCTTTTAGCAAACTTATTAAATTGAAGCTTTTATTGCCTGAAATAAATGCAGTAAGTAGTAGTACAAATTGTACTATGTCTGACTTTGCAGAAATGTATGAAAAGTGGAAATTGTATGAAATGTATGAAAAGTGGAAAAGTTAAAACAAAAGATAAATCATGATGGCTCTTGGAACAATTGGAATGTTTTGAAAGCCATAGTCCCATAATATAAATGCCTCTCTGCTGGATGGCCACAATTGCTTCAGTTGTTAACAGTAACCTTCAGTGGAGTACAGTTTATTTTATTTTTTATTTATTTATTTATTTGATTTGTCAATCGCTTAAAAGATAATAGGTATAAGTATATACATGGTTATGAATACATGAAATGGGTACATATAAGAAAAATAAAAGAAACAATAGGACAGGAACGGTAGGCACGTTGGTGTGCTTAGACCTTTTAGGAAAGGGGTGAGGTCAATAGGACATAGTCTAAGGTTAATGTTTTTGGAGTTTGGGGAAGAAACCACAGAGTCAGGTAGAGTATTCCAGACATTGACCATTCTGTTGCTGAAGTCGTATTTCCTGCAATCAATTTTGGTGCGGTTAACCTTGAGTTTGTATCTATTGTGTGCTCTTGTGTTGTTATGCTTGAAGCTGAAGTATTCATTGACAGGTAAGTCATTGCAATGTATGATTTTATATACCATACTTAGATCAGACCAAAGATGTTGTAATTCAAGATTTTCTAGGTCTAGAATTTCAAGTCTGGTGGCGTAAGGTATTCTACAATGAGTAGAGGAGTGGAGAACTCTTCTTGTGAAATATTTCTGGACTTTCTCAACTGTGTTAATATCAGATACGTAATGTGGGTTCCAGACTGATGAGCTGAATTCGAGTATTGGTCTGGCAACTGTTTTGTATACTCTAGTTAGTAGTGTGATATTACCAGAGAAAAAGCTATGTAGGATTAAATTAACAACTCTTAATGCCTTTTTGGCTATGTAGTTACAGTGGGCTCTAGCACTTAGATCATTAGAGATGAGTACTCCAAGGTCCTTTACAGAGCTTGGATCATCAACAAGATCTTGACTATTCAGCTTGTATTTTATTTTCTGATTTTTGTTGCCAATATGTAAGACAGAGCATTTATTTGTTGAGATTTGAAGTTGCCATTTGTTTGACCATTCTGATACATAGTCAGGATCTTTTTGAAGGATAGCAGCATTGTCTGTGGTATTGAACAGCTTTACATCATCAGCAAAGAGAACACAGCTGCTCTTAATATGATCAAAGAGGTCGTTTATGTAGAGTATGAAGAGAGTTCATCCTGTTTACCCATCTCTTCGAAATGCTTGTTCATTTTGTTTCTCCTATTTATTTCAAGGCCCTTGCTTTCATTAATAAAATAGCTCATTTATTCAAGTCTAGGATTCGTTGGTTTAGTCATCCTTGATCACAATGCCATTTTTGATTATGGAAATTCTGGAATATAACATATTTTTATAACCATACGGAGGAATTCTATATTATAGTCAAAGAAGAAGGTGACAGCAAAACATTAGCAATACACTGTCACACTATATTAATCTCTCTCTCTCTCTCTCTCTCTCTCTCTCTCTCTCTCTCTCTCTCT